>VXAX01006627.1:417986-453520 GCA_013399835.1 Leptocoma aspasia | reverse complement strand
TTTTTTTTTTTTTTTTTTTTTTTTTGATCAGGCATGAAATGGCTGGGCTGGTTTGGGAAAGGCTTTGGATGAAAAATCCAGACAGGGAACTCTCAGTACAATCACACCCACTGGACAAGTGAAGGCATCTTGAAAAGTGGCAAAGGCGAGATCCCTGGGGGCACTGAATGTCCCCAGCTTTCCCTGGAGTCAGCAGGTTTAAGATCACCTATCCCAGGGGCTCAGTCTAGATACAGCCTCACTGAGAGGTGTCCTGCAGAGAAAGACCTCAGCTTCAGCTCTAGTAATGGGAGCTTATTGCAAACCATTAACACTTTTGTTTGAACAGCAGGACATGCCCTAAAACTCTCTTATATCCCCTTAATAAGGACAAAACTACTACAGCCTCGGAGTTCAACATCACTAAGTGATAAAACCCTGTGTATATATGACTCTTTTAATAGGCAATTTGTTCTGATAGTGGAGATTGTTGATAATAAACAGTAATTTTAAGGGTTTTGTCCTGTTGCCTCTAGTCAGAAGAATTTAGTTCCCATTCCTTCATTTATAAAACTTCTTTTATACCCCAATATACAGCTATGGGACAGACACAGACTGAAAGTTTTTAAAGGTCCTGGCATGAGCTGTGAACTTGCTAGGCCTGTGTTTCACAGGACTGGGATGCACAGGTAAGATATGAGTGCATTTTCCTTATCCCAAGTCTTCAAGAATAAACTTGAATGGAATTTAACTCTGACCAGATTGTTTGGGGAGTGATCTCCGCTGATCTCTGACTGACTGTAGGTAGATGGGGTTCCAGCCACTTGCTCATGGGGGGTTTCCAGTCCCACAGGAGCTGAAATCTTCTCCCCATGCATTTCATACCGTGCAAGCAGCAGCTGTGTTGAGGGCCTGAACTGGCCCCAGGGACTGCACACCTGTAAGCAGGTGAAGCACATGGGTGTGTACCTGGAGAGCATCTTGCAATCTAGTTTGATCTGGAAGCAAAGCAGTTCTTGCATTTAGAGACTGCTCTATGATGCATAACAAAGCGGGATAAGGAAGGATGGGGGTGGGGAGATTTGCTTCCAAAGCATACCCCTTCTCTAAACTAAAATGCTAAAGGAGAAGCATCAATCGTGTCTTGAAATGTTTCAGGCAGCCCTAAAATGAAAGAGAATCCCCTGTGTGCATGACCAGCTGCTACCTTTTACCTGGAATAGGAGCTAAATTGCATCTGCTTTATTTATTTGCATGCTGCTTTTTCTTTGTGCTCAAGGACATGCTGCCCTTCCTTACAAATGAATGCCCAGGGTGGCTTGGAAGCTTTGAGGGATGGGGAGGTGAAACAGTCTGCTATGTTATGACCACAAGAAAATGTGTTTTGTTTCCAGAACAATCATTATTAGAAAGAGGTATTTGAGGGAAATGTTCATAACATTCTTCTCAATGACAATGAAGCACAGTGAAGTAGAATGTTGAAGTATAAACCCCCCTGAGTGAATTACAGTCTTGGGGTTTGGTGTTTGGTAGTTTGTTTTGGTTTTTTTCTCCCCTCTAAAGATGGAGTATAGGCTCTCCTCTCATCCATTATAAGTTCCCAAAATGACAGACATTCCTATGGGATTAAAAGCACACTGAATCAGAGATCACTAAAAGATTTTATGGCAATCCCTAAGGAATAACTCTTCTGAATAGAGGTTGCTTTTAGACCAGCATTGTGTGACAAATCAGCCTTGGGGACTGTTTGCAAAGGCATTACAATGACACTTTTCTAGCCACTTGCATTTAAATTTTGTGCCCATGGAAAACAACCACCCTGACTTGGTTTTCTGGTTTTAATACATTCTTTAAAAGTAACAGAGCTCAAGCATATTGGATCTGAACTGCTGCTCCAGGGCTCCTTTGGGGCTGGAGAAGCTGGGATTGCATTCTTTGGTGCTGGTGGGGTTTGATTGGGGTTTTCTAGTGTATCAACAAAGTAAAAAATTCCTTAGCTGCATGCCCTGTGGCTCCTCTGCAGTAGCTGGTGAGCAGGAATTGATATATTTGCACTGACTCCCGTTCCCTAAGCATTGCACAAAGCCCTGGGCACTGAGATGACAAAACCAGGACTCTCTTTGCCCTGCTACCATCCAGTCACATCACTATGAACCCCAGTAATTTAATAGTACAGCTACATCAGCTGCTGTTCCTTGGTTCTGGGATATTGGCTGATGTAAAAAGAAGCCCCAAGGAAGATTTAGTGATATCCACCCAGGACAGTGTTGCTGAGCCATCAACCTTCAAGAGAAAACTGCCTGGGTTTTCTTTATTTTCTTTATTTTTTTTGCTTAAGGGTAGCTCTTAAATAAGTGGCTCTTCTCACTTGGCTTCACTTCTTCCAGTGCTAAAATGCAAGTGTTTCCCTTTCTAACCTAGCATGCTGTGGGGATTGGAAAGCATTTTCAAGATGAAATGGAAATCTTGCAAAACATGCTGAGATTTCCCCAGAGGACCTTCCAATAGAGTGCTAATGCCAGGCAAGAAATCCCTAAACCCATGACTTTTGATACCCTGTCCTCTCTTATAGTCACTTTGTAAAGTCTCATTCAATATTTTTGGCCATCAAGGATTGCCTAGACAAGGATTTGCAGAGAGAATTATGCCTTACAAAGCACCTCAAAGGACCTTTTTTTTTTTCCATCAGTTATTAAAAGCTGGGTTACAAAATATTTCAAACCTAATTTTTTCCCCCAACTTTGGAAATTGTTTAGAAAGTTTGGAATGTACTGAGCAAAGCCTGAGCCACCAGAGAAATCTCATGCCTAAAGGCTCATGGAATAAAAACAGAGCACAAGCTACAAGAAACCTTTTCCTTAGGACAATACTGTGACCTTTAATTTTTTTAAAGTAACTTTCCAAAAGGAGTTGTGCTCTGAATTACTTAGGCTGCCTTCTTGCTTCTGTCCTGGCTCAGTCAAAATCCAAGGCATGCTCTGATGTTGGCAGCCTAACAGGATGATTTGTTCTTGACTTTTTTTTTTTTTTTTAGCATATTAGGCACAAATAACCTCTCAATCAAGGTTAGTACATGGACATCTTTTGGTGTAGCCATCTCAGTAGAGGAATGTATTAAGAGCAGTGTTGAATATCATTTATCTCGCCTTTCTTTTCTGTCCCTCTTGCTTCCAGTGAAGGAATGCAACCTTCTCCTTTGCTAGTTGATAAAGGATTAGCATTAAAAAGTACAGTGTCCCCAGAGCCAAGGCATCTCTCTAATCTTTTTCTGCTCAGGAGGAGATGGTGCCTGCTGGCATGGCCATGCTTTTTGTCCCTGGGGCCACTGCCCAGCTGGCAGAGAACCAGCAGCAAACCTGCTCCCAGCCCTTGCAGCTGAGCTTCTGCTTTCTCTTCCTGCAGAACATGTTTCTTCTGAATCCATCTCAAGGCCCCAGGGCTCACAGCCCACCTTTCCCTAGTTTAGCAGATGGATAAAGACAAGTTTCGAGAACAGATTGTAAAACCATGGCATGTATAGTCTAAAATTTGAAATTCTCTGATAGAGAACCACTCAACAAAGGTTAAAAATCAGAACCAACTTTATCCACTTTAAGCAGTAGCTTTGTTGTGTACACAGAGACAGAACAAATTAAAACAGGACCTCAGCTCACTCTGAGAATGGTGCTCCATAGTGTACTGGTGCTAAATATTCAGGGTTCCACAGTGCTGTCAGCACTAGTCTGTGGTGCATACCTGAGTGAAATGCTGCTACATGATCGGGTCCCAGTAGATTTAAAATCCTCTGCCTGTGTGCAGCTGCTGGTCAGAGGCACTCATATGGCAGACAACAAATATGCTGTTCCCTTTCATGAACTGGGGCTATTTAGGGATAAGGCATTTATTTCTCTTTGTAAATTAATTATCTCTTTTGTGTTGTTTTGGTTTTTTTTTTTTAAATAATTTGTGTGTTTTGTAATATAATTATGGAACTTACCCTCTGCTGTCCCTGGGGTAGCAGCTGAGGAGATGATTTCTTCTGTGAGGAGAGGATTTGCTGGGAGAGCTCACAGCGTGGTTTGTGCAGCAGAGGACCTGCTTTGTGAAAGATTTATCTGTCTTTATATTGCAGTTAGAGATGTCCTGGTGCCTGTTTTGTGCCACTGGATCAAACTGGCTTCGAGGCAGAGGGTGAGAGGACTTTGGGTTTTCTTGATGGGGAGGTAGGGGACATACATGTTGCCAAGCTGAGGGCAGGGGGGACAGCCATCCTACCAAGTGGTAAGGGGTTACCAAATCTGCTGATGCATAGGAGCTTATTTGAATTCCTTGGGGTTTTTTTAGCACTAATACACTCAGGTAGAGTATAAATAAGAGGAAACAGAGTGCCTGTATGAGGAAAGAAAAATGATACAATTAGCCCTGCAGGAAGAGGGAATTTGTGCTCTTAGGCACAGTCTGGTGACAGTGTCAGCACACAGCCACTGCACCATCACCCCTGCTGCTGCATCCAGCCCATGGTGGGGTTTGTTTGTCTGGAAGATGGTGGGGTTTGCATGAGCTCATCCTCTGATTGCAGCTTGGTCAGTAAAGGCGGAATGCTCAAGGAGAGACATCAAAGGGTTCCTGTTCTGTGCTCAGAGGGGAACTGGAAGTGACCCAGCAACTACTCTGAGTTCAGAAATTAGAGGGTGTTGACTAGTCTTTCTGACCATATACTTTTCAAATTCTTGATGGTTATTTCTTTAAGAACTGTTGAAATTCCATGTTAAGAGCGGGAAATGTTTCTGGAGATTGTTGCAAGAAAGATTTGGAAATAGCATTTTTTAGTGCTCAAAATCAGCAGGTACAGAACCCTTCACCACTGATAAATTGAACTGTTTGAAGTTTCACATGGAAGGGGAGAAACAAGGAACTGTTATTTTGGTGACTGTTACGAAAAAATTCTGATCACTGTTCTTGAAAACTAGGGGCAACTCAGTTACGATTTTCACCTTTTGAAATACAAACAGGTCTTTCCTATGTACAGCTTGGGCATTGGATTGTAACACGTTTGGCAGAGACTAAGACTTCCCAACAGGCTGAGGTCTTGTTTATAAAGCTATTTCTATACCCAGTTCTCAGTTTTAAAAGCACACAGCCCCCAGTACCTCAGTGATGAAGCCTTGCCTAGGTGTGGCCATGGAGTAGAGCTCAGGAGGCTGCTTTCTTTAAGGTGACTGATGCATTCCACCAAAACATTTGTAAAATATTTTAACTGGCAGAAAGTATGAATTATTTTTCCAAATAGCCATCCCCAGGCCCTAGCAGCCTTCTGCTCTCTGGATGTGCTGCACCAGGGCTGTTCATTCCCTCAGTTCTTTATGTCTGGATAATGCTTGTCCTTGAACACAAGGTAAAACTTCCCTGCTTTTAAGCTGTCTGCAAGCCCACCTTTGAACAATAGATTCCATACAGAATTAAGATTTATCCATCACAAGAATCTGTGTTTGAGCAGGACATTCAGAGCTCTCACTCTCTTCCCTTCCCTTGACCAGAGCAAGTTGTCTTTTCTTTAACTTTTTGCTATAAAATCAAATTCACTTAAAGTGCATGCTGCTTTGAGAGTCCTTTAAAGCTGCTATACCACTGAAAAAATCAGTCAGTGTCCAGACCCGAATAACATCCTTTTTTTTTTTCTTTTGCTCATCTCTATTAATAAAATCATCAAGATTTCTTAACAAGGCCTTATTTACTGTTAGTTTCATCAAATTTTTGGCTTAAAAATATCTTCTAAATTGTCAGGAAAAAAATTACAGCCAGTGATTGTCAAACCAAAATATTCTGAACTGTTCTATTCCCTAAAAGCTTTGAAGGTTTTTCTTTTTTCTTTTACTTTTTTTTTTTTTTTCCTTCCTACAGCTTGACTGTGATTAATTTTTAAAGGCCAGGGGACCTCTGAGGAGAAAGCTTGAGCCCTCAGACAGAAGCATCTACATTAGCAGTATTTGAGAGCTGTGGTCTGAGAGGAACTGTTTAAATTTTGTGTAGGGTAAAAAATGCATTCCCAACCATCCTCTGTATTGCATGTGGCAAAGCTTTTGCTGAGGTTTTGGCACTGCTTGATGCTGTGTTAGTCCTTGTGGAGCCGAGAGCCAGGGGCTGCATGAAACAAGGCTGGAGCCGGGGGTGAAAAATGTGACCCTGGGCATGCAGGAGTGCCTGCTGGAATTCTGAGTGTCTCACAGCCTGAGCCTTTCACAGGCACTTACAGCCCCTCTGAGAAGAAATTATTAGAGAGCAGAATTACAGAGTTGAAGGGAGTACTCATGGTACTGGCAAGGAGATTCTGTGCATGGGGGGGCAAACTGGGCTCTGAACTTTCCCTAACCAAATTCTGCTGGTTTGCCTGGAGGTGCCTGTGACTTGCTGTAAATTTTAGTTCTTGTTCCTGATTTTTTTTTGGTTCTTGTTTTATTTGTTTTTCCTTTATTCCTCCAGTCAAATCCGGGATGATTAAAGGATTCTTCTTTCGTATGTTTGCAGATGCAAACAGTGGGAGAAGGGATGAAATTGATGAGGATTTCTTCAGCAGATGGAGACCCGTAGTACAGAGTGCCTTCCTTAGAAAGGCGTCAGGGGAAGCCCCAGTGCCGAGTCCCCGCTGCTGGGATGCGATTTGCTGTGCCGGAGCCAGGGCTTGTGCTGCCTCTGATGGCTCCAGAAACTGGGCAGCTTAATCCACTTCATTAGCGAGGCTTCACCCGGTACCCTCCGCCTCTGCCCTCCCTTCCCTCTGCCTGCTTTCCTCTAGATGGCATTGCAGGAGAAAGGGAATTCGGATGGAAAAGGAGATTTTTTTTTTTTTCTTTTACTGCTGGAGGAGTTGCAGGAACCGCTTTGCATTTTGATAGTGCTCGATTATCTTATCCACTAGACAAGCACATACAATATTAATACCTCCCCTGTCAATCGCAAACAGGATGCAGATAAGTATTTCTTCTGAGCAGTTTTATTGATTGGGTTTTCATCTAAAACCGTCCTGCTTTTTTTCTTTTCTGGGTGATTTAACTATGTTTTCCCAGGATATTCACGTTTGTGCGGAAAAATAAAAATTATGTGTGTCTTTTGCTATAAAAAGGCCAGTGGAAATTTTGGGGAAAAAAACCAAAACAAAACCACCTTGCTTATCTCCTGGGTTTTTCTTTTTTTAATCTAACTCGCTGAGATTGCAGAAACAATTTATTCTGCTCTATTTTTTCTAGTTTCTTTTCCTCTTGCATTTGAAAGTACTATGTGCATAATCAATTTCTCCCTTTCACCGTAGTAATTCCTCTTTTTATGGGATGTTCAGGCAAGCTGAAAAAAAAAAAAAGAAAAGGAAATTACTTCTAAGACTGCTCACACTGGCTGTGGGACTGAGATGCAGATTGCTGTCTGGGGAATTCAGTAATCACCTTGTGGTCCTCTTAAAGTTTAGCACACTTTCCAAATATTTTCTTTTGAAGAGGTTTTGGGACTGGAGGCCTGTGAGCAGATTTCTGGGCTGACACAGACAAGTGGTACGAGCTTGTTTGCCAAGTGAGCAGGCTGCTGTTGCCAGGCAGGTTGAATTTTCTTTCCTCAATTGTCCTGTTAGGAGCTCATTACTCCTGAGCTCAGTTCCTCCAAGAGCTGAAACCTGCATTCTGACTTCCAGCCCATGTACATTCAGTGATGGTTTCACACAGAATTCTCTTTCAGCTCCAATAGTTCTTCCCTTTTCACTGTTTAATCCTGAAGCAAAGGGTTTGCATCCCCTCTTAGCCTTCATTTTGACAGGCTAAATCAACCCAGTCAGTTTAGCTCTCTTAAAGCATTCTCTGCATTATTGAAATCATGCCAAGAGTCTTCCTCCTGCCCGCTTCTAGAATGAGTTCATCCTTCCTAAATTGTGCTTGAAGCACATACATCTTCTTGGATAAATACCTTGCAGGTGATTTGTACCTAGCACTGCTATGCTTGCAGGGGCTGGCTCTCCTCTGAAGCACTCTGAGAGCACAGTGACCTTTTTTGTGGCTTCATTATGGTAATTCAGTTGTCATGGGATCCACATCTTTTCCTCCTCAGGCATTTCCAACTGCAAGTGTGTAGCTTATAATGAAAATTCAGTTTTTATTCCAAAATGAATCTATTTTTGTTTTAAATTTAAATACCACTTCCGTTAATTCAGTAGTCAGTGTCATCCCTGCCCACGCGGTGCTCCAGTCCTCTGCTAAAACCTGTCTTGTTAAAGCCAACAAAGTTGGTGTCATTTGAAGACATCATCTATGTACTCCTGTTCTCATGGCTAGGAGGTAATTGTGAATGTGGGCTGGGAAGCAATTATTGCAATTGCACCCTGCTCTGGTAAAGGTTCTGGGGCCCAGGTCTCCTTTGCCTCTCCTGCAGTGAAGGTGTTGGGTCAGTCACATTAAACCCCCTGTAGTTAATACAGGCTATCTTTCAGTCTGGTCTCCACTCACTCACAATGTACTTTGCTTCAAAATCTCTTCTAAAAACTGGAAGACTTTTGAAGTCAGCCTAATAGATCTCTCACCATTAGTAAATTAATGTGTTTTTCATCATAGTTTCTTAAATATAGACACTCTTCTACAGCTATAAGGTTACATCTGCAAACTCAGGAGCTATTAAAAGTTCTTGTTAGAAGAGCTGCATCTTTTTCTGACACTGTTTTTAGAAGGGGTGACTGTGACACTAGAATATTTTTATTTTAGAGCCAATTTAGCTGTGGTAATTTCTTTGCATCCCCCTGCCACCCATTACCCTTTCCATGTGCTTTGTGTGGTCAGGCTGTGTTTACAATATTCTCTTCTCTTTGGTATCCAGACATGGGTGGTGATTAAAAACCTTTAATTTGACTAATAAAACTTTCATTAGAAATTATATGTTTTATTCACATACTTAAAAAAACACATCAAAGACTCATCCAAAGGGAAGTGCATTTTTGAGATGATGTTTTGTAATCTGTTCAGGTCCTAACCTGTGTGCTCTGAGCATAAATAAATCAATGTCATTTCAACTTCTTTATTGTGTCCAGAGTGAAAGCAGTTAAATATTTTCTGGACTTGGCAATCTTTCCTGTCAAGGAGGCTCTGTGTGTGTGTGTATATATATATGAGAACTGCCTATTCTGAATAGCTGCAGAAGCAAAAGGTTATAAAGACTCCACTGAATGTCTGGCTGCTCTGCATTGAGGATCTCTCGATGGGAAGTTCATGAAAACTGAGGGAAGCTCATGAAAATGAGTATCTGCCTTCATCTGCCCTTGTGCATCTGCTGCATCCTCTGTGATGGCAAGTCAGCAGCAGCAGAGCCACTGTGTTTATCTTGTGTGCTGTGAGTGGCCCCCTAAATGCTCCCAGTGACAGCTCCTAAAACCTGGTGTGCCCAGGGGTGCAAAGGAGGGGTCCAGGCTGTGCCACCCCTGAGGGCCACCCTGCCTGGGGACTGTTTGCCCCTGGCCTGAAATCCACACATCAGTGCACGTGGGAATATTGATGTGCTCGGACCAGGTGCAGTGCCCTGGGGCTTTGGAAGAGCAGAGCCTGGGGAGAGTGAAATCTTTGTGAAATTAAGTATTGATTCCTCTTGCTTGGAGAGCTTTAGAAGTCTAGCCTAACTCAGGGACCTTAGACTTTGAGGATATCACAAATTATTCATGTATATTCCACTAAAGGGAAATTTTTTATCAGTTTAATCTTCCACATTTAATGTACCTCTAGCACTAGCTCAGCTGTGGTGTGTAAAGAGGAGTTACTGGCTCTCCTCCTTACTCATCTTTTCCTTTCTTCTTTCCCCTGATGCCATTTAGGGCTGGTAAGTGATAAATTTTAACCAAAATATTCACTAAGACACAGGAGAGAAGTTTAAATGAAACTCCTGATGTACCAGGAATGCAGTCCTAAAACCAGCCAGAGATAACCAGCATACAACCACATTGGCGTTACCCCTTAAGACATTCCCCTCTGGCTATGGCCTGGGTCAGGGAATTGGCCCTGACCTCCTCAGACTGAGAAAATTGTGCCCAGGTGGGTCATGTGTGTCAAGTTCTTTATGCTTCTGTAGGAAATGGGTCCAAATAATGATCATCTCTTTCTGAAAAAAAGCAAGAATGCTCTGAAAGTAAGAGTTGGTTATTAAAATGGAATCTGAAGGGATTTCTCTGAGTCTTTTAGGTTTATTTTGCTTTGGTTTCTGGCTCTGTCATTCTAATAAAAAATATTTACTTGATCTGTTTATTGATGCTCACTATTTTAATTAAATCTGTTTTCCAGAAACAAAAGACTTTGAGTAATGCTTGCAATAAATATCCTGCTTGAATTCTTTGAAGATGTAATTTGAAAATATTCATTTGAAAAATCAAGCAAGGTCCAGTGCTGACACTTTGGACAAAGCATATTTGTTTCCTCTCTCTGATTGATGACATTATCTTCCCAGAGCTGCTGCTGCTCCATAAGGAATGCTGCTTGCTCTACGTAACACACTCTCAGCTCCCTTTACTATTTGGTCATTGTTATTGGAAGGAAACAACTCAGGAAAATAACAGAAAATACTGTTTGCTCAAATATGTTCCTTATTACAAATGTGAATAGGGTTCACCTCCCAACTTGATTAGTTTTTTTCAGCTGTGCCCATTTCTTTCTGTTCTGGAAGATGATTTCTTGGTGCAGTCAACTAAACAAACATTCCCTATTCTGCATTAGTAGTTGGTTTAGACCCCAGATTTCAGGCTCCTCTGTTTTCAGCATATCCAGCCATATAATTATGGAGAAATATGGACTAGTAGGAGATAAATTTACATAAGCTGGACATAGTTCATGCTGGAGCTAGGCTTTGTATTCACCACATCCTTCTGCTTCAAACTATCCCCTTTCATTTTGCCCTGACAGCTGCTGTTTCTTCACCTTCTACACAGGTATTGCCTCACTTTCCCAGTCTTGAACCCCCACTCTGATTTTTCTGGAGCACTCTTTCCCTGCAGTGTTTTGGAGGAGTTACTCAGGTGTTGGAAACTTCTGCTACTGTGTGCTCTATGTTTGAATTGTGTGTGTGTTTGTGTGTGTGTATATATATATATATATATATATATATTTTGCCCCAGATATAAAATTTAGGCCTGGGGATCACACAGCCCCATTACCAGTGGGAGCTTTCCTGACTTATGCTAATTAAATGAGGCCCCATTTTTTTTATGTTGATCAACAGTTTTCTTCACATGCTGTGCTGAGGAAATACTATTGTGGTTTGTGCAGAGCTGTGAAGAGTCTCTATGGAAACAAAATATCTGAAATCTGGGGCAATTTCAGCTTTTGTACCTTACACAGGGAACAGTTGCTACTGATATCAAAGTAAATTCAAGTTTTCTTCATTTAATTGTTCACAATTCATACCAGGTATCTTGGCAGATTCTGCTGTATATAATCTTTGCATGGTACATTGTGTCTTGATTAAATTTTGAATTGAGAATGGGGACAGTGTCTTCCTGCATTCCTGTCAAGGCCGTTGAGATGTTCTTGTTGATGATGACACCTGGTATCTTTCATGGAGATTGATATTTGCAATTGTGACTCTTCCTTTTTCTGGGGCATTTTTGCTCTCTTTGTGGACAGTTTGATTCTCATCTGTTGCCTTGTAAATGAACAGATAGGAAAAGCTTAGATGGAATTGGTGTAAAAGCCTTAATAATGAAGTACTCTCTTTAATAAGGAAATGATGGGCAAAGTGTTTAGAATGAAATAATTGTGTTCCTCTGACAGCAGTCAGCCTTTGCCACCACCAAAGTTTGGTCTGTGGAAGTAAAATGTGAGTTAACCTGCTGAAGTCTCCTTATTATTTACTTTGAGGGGAACTGGCAGCCTGAGATTTACACCAGTGCTTCCCACTCTCAGTGAAATAGGGGGTTTGGATTAGTTGGTTATAATGGCAGGAAATTGTCTTCAGATTCCAGGGTTGGGTTTGGGCATCAATCACCTCTTAAAAAAAAATCTTCAAACACCTTCCCAGTGAAGGGACTGATACCTAAATCAAAACTGAAATGTCTTCTCTGACCTTGTGCTCAGTTTGCAGAGTGGGAAAAAATGTTACTAGCTAGCTTCCCAAAAAACTTCTTGTTCTATTTTACCCTCTTTTAAGAAGTATTTGCTTGTCTCAAGGGAAGAAACAGCATTGGCCAGGTGAAATTGAGGAATTCCCTGCTTGAGAAAGCAAGTTGCATCTCAGCAGGGTGTTGAGAAACAACAGCTAGAACTAAAAACAGAGGCTGACAAATTAAGGGAGCTCTAAGATGCATTTTATATTATTCTTATGTGACATTTTGTGTGACTCTCTGGTGAAGCACTTAATAGAAAAGGTCTTTTGTTGACATAAAATCAAAGAAAAGGAGAGGCCAATATAAAAAATTCAGTGCTTTTGTGGACACATGAGGCAGTTTTCTCATGTGTGAGGTTAGAGATTTTCTCCAGGTAGGCAGCAGCACTCAGTGCCACGTGCTGGTTACAGCTGTGCAACAGCTGGCAGGACACACTGGCACTCAAGCTTGTGCTCTGGGTGAATCTGTATGAGGAGAAAGGCAGGGGTTTGATATTCAGATATTAATTTCAGTACTGAAATAAGTCCTTTCCCCCACTGCACATCTACAGACAAGAGAAAACGCCAACTAAACCTTTTTTTTTTTTCTGACCAGCATTAGTCTTTTTAAGTTCTGAAAGCTGAAAATGAACAAAGCCCACTTCTAAACTTCCTGTACCAGATGTTACTTTCATTTCCTTGAAACTGTTGTTGGTGTTGCTCAAACCAATATTGTCAGAGAGCAAAGTCTTTCTGGGTTGTCTTGTCTAATTATTAGTGTGCTAGAGCTGGCTGGAAGCTGTGTTCTTCCCAGACTGTAGCCTTCCCATTTCCCTTTCCTTGACTTTTTTTGGTCTTTTTTTGGATGGGGAAAAATTGGCATCTGAAAAGTCAGAAATCAACTGCAGCTCAGTGAACCATTTTTTACTAAAAATGTCACTTACATGCAAATTCTTTTGTTTTTCAGAAGGCAAAAAGAGATTTAAAAGGCACTTGATTGAAAAGAGAATTTTTTTTTTTTATTTTTATCAAATCTCCTACTTTTACATTCAAAACCACTTGAAATTGAAAACTCCTCACCACAATTAATGTGCATTAATCATTCATCTTGGCAGCATCTGTTCTGAGCCACTGCTCCTCCAGATAAATGTTATTATTCTTGTACTGAAGGTAGGTTTCTATTGCTGGCTGTAGCAATTTTTTTTCCAGAATCTTAATATTCAAATTTCTTGCTTACTCTTAGAAAATATGGAAGTGTCCCCTTCAAAATTACTAGCATTCTTCAACTGACACAGATTCCAGTGGATCATCCTAGGGACACATCATTTATATGTATTAGTCAGATCAGGTTCAATTATGAAAGTTTAGAAACCATGGAGTTCAATGTCAAATTTTAACACTAACACAGCATTAAGGCTCAGTGGACTCTTTTGATGAATGGCAATAATTAGTAAATATCAGTTCTCATCAAGGCTACATGTTTAAGCTGCTTGCTTTGGAGAATAATAAGCAATAAGTATATAATAATTTGGTTTTGTCCCAGAGACGCTCATTTAGAACACCCTTTTTAAGCCCTGTGGGAAAGGTGGAGGAGCATGCCCTTCATCAGAAAGGTTTCTTTAAGTGAAAGACCAGGTTATTGAATACAGGGGGCTCATTAGTGCAGGTAATACTGCAAAGCACAATTTGCAAACATTCCCTTCTCTTCAGCAAAGCTGTTTGGTCCAACTATGTTTATCCTTGGTGTTTGCTATTCTTGAATATTTGCACATATGTTCTGGGGAAGCCTGCTGTTCCTGCTGATACCAATCTGCATGGGAACCAAGGGATGTGTCAAAGGAGTGCATCATCTCCTGATGATGTATTATTCTCCAGGGTAAAAAACAAGCAGAACTTTTTAATCTTCCAGAGAAACAAAAGAATAAAGGACTTTGTGGCTTTTCTTTCTGCCATTGTGAATGGATGCAACTGTTGCCAAAGATGCCCCAAGTCCCTGTAATAAAATACTGTGGAATAAAATACTCAGTATTTCCCTGCTTCATCCTCCTGACATGTCCTGCTCAGCTGTGGGGTTGGGTTTTGTATGTAAAGAAACCCTCAGTAGAAATATGGAGGGCAGAGGAATAAAACAAGGGAAGTGCTGCCAGAACTGTCTTAGGAGAGTTACAGAAGGATGGGATAAAATGACCTGACAGATTAGACATGTGCAGGGCTTTTTCCTTCTTGGCAAATTGTGGTCATCTAAATAGCACACATGAGGGATGCTGACAGAAAGGACAGATTTGGGGAAGAAAGGGAGGTTATGCATGCTAAATGGGAGATTAGCTTGAAAATAATGACACTGCAGGGGAGGAAAAATCTCCTAAAGTAGCAATTAGGTATTGAGTAAGATAATTCTTCCGGGGTGAAGTTGTAGATGTTTACTGACTGGTGTTTAGAAGAGAACTCAGAGTGGTAGCAGGTCTAACCCAGCTCTTGGGTCATGACTGGAAACTGGCAGTTAAGCCTGAGCTAGAGATAATGTATAGATTGTTAATAAGTCAAATATTAGAATAGTTTACCTAAAGCCATATTAGATGCTCCAACACTTGTTATGTCTGTCCAAACAAGAGAAGCTTGCTGTGGCAGCACTTGGGAGCTGAAGTTCAAGGATGCAGGAGTTCATGGCTGAATTCTGCTGCTGAGCTTCTCCTTGGGCACAAATGAAAAGGGTGAGGTTTGCATTAAGGAGGGAAAGGATAGTGGAAGGGATGGGAAGTGCTTGTTTATTTTAAGAGTTTAAAAATGAAATGACAGAAACCAAGTAACACCATACTTTATTAACTCTTCAGAGAGATCAGAGATTGTTTTTAATCAGTCTCTGACAGCTATTTTACTTCTTTTACATGTAGTTTTCCTTGTTTTCTGTGCTAAGAAAACATTCACTGAATTAAGTGGGGTAATTCATCTCCTGTGTGTAGGAATGATTTCCATAGCTGGAGCTCAAGAAATGTTCTCAATGTTCATTTATCTTATCAGGACCCAGTTTCTGATTTTTAGGAGAGAGACCTCAATGTGGTTTTTTTATTTTTTTAATCATTTTTGAGGCTCTGCATACAAACACAGCATGTGCTACAGGTCCATTAGGTATTTAGGCAGTGACCTGATAATGGAAAGGTGTCATCTGCTTGTATTTCTTCCAGGCACTTTTAAACTCCACCAGAAAAGGTGTATGAGATCTTTTTATTCCTTATTTTCATGTTTAAAAAAGAAACTCTCGGTAGTGATAAATGTATTGTAAACACATTTGATCTGAAATAAAATCTTTCTAGCGAGAGGGCGAAGGAAGCAGACTGAGCACCTAATCTGAAAATTTAGAGTGTTGGCTCTGAGCCCACTGTCCTCGGTTTGTATTGAATAAGGCTTTCTGAACAGCTTTGAAAGGCTTTCTGGACAGTTCTGCCCATGTCTTAACCTGTTTTTGGTGAAAGCAAGTTGTTTTCCCCATGTTGATGAGAATTATGAGTAGCAGCATTTCAATATGTTTTCCTTGGTGTAAATCAGGAATAATTCAATTGATACGAGAAGTGTCTTGGGTAGTATCAGGTAAGAAATCTGTATAAAATCTTTGGGGAATTTTTAATCCAATATTCCTTAGTCTGGCTCAGTTCAGAATATGTCATAAGTTATTGTTATTTTGAGGGCAATAGGTTTCATTTAAGCTTTGAATAACACCTAATGAAGCATAGAAATGGTTCCCTACCTGTATGCTCCTATGGTTGAAATGGAGGAGGCAGGGCAGCAAAGCTGAGTGAGAGGTTGTGACCTTACCCAGTGAAGGCTGTCTGGGACCCCAGGAGCAGCTGGGAGCAGGATCAGGGTCTCCTCAGTCCCAGACTAGCACCTAATTCAGTAGAACAAACTCCCTCTGAAAAATGATGCCTTTGATTTTTTTTCAGAATATTTAAACATTTTATTGCCAGAGATCTCTGCTTTATCCATATAATGAAATCAGCCTTAGTGTCTGTTTCCAGACAGCCAAATATTTTCTGTGCTGATATTAAGCTCCTACTCAGTTTAGCTTCTTTCTCAGGGGAATGAGGGGCTGCAGAGCCCAGCCAAGGGATGAAGTTTATTGCCTTGAAGATGCACTGTGTGCCAGGTGTGGAGCTCAGTCAAGGGTGAGCAATTCTTGTTTCTCCCAGCTGTGACTCAAGCACAGGGTGTCCCACAGATGGGAGCACCCTCGTGTGCAGACATCCTGTCCCTGCACTGCCAGCTACAAAGCCTAGAAAAGCCTGGTAAGCTTCACCCCTCTCCAGCCTGTGGGATTCCATGGAAAGCTGCTTGGCAGTCTGCCTGCACACCAGGCTAAATGCTGCTGTGGGTGCCAGAATGAGAAGGAACCACAAGCTGCCAGGCCAATTTCCAGTGACCCATCTCGTCCTGCCTTCTGTCCCTCCTGGTGCACAGAGCCACAGGCTCGAGGCTGGCACCAGAACAGGATGAGTATCCAAGGAAAATTCTTCTCTTAAATGTACATGTTTGGTAGCACTTTTGTATGAGGGATCATTTAAATCTGATTTAGTTCAAAATTCATTTTATTGTTCATCTAAGCAAGTAGTATTTTGGCTTATTTAGGTGGCTTATATCATTACCTGTAAAAATTTGTAATTGCTTTTACTTCCCCAAAGCGTGATCGTGATCTTCTGAAGGAGAAACTGTGGTCATTAATCTTTAAGATGAATAATTTTATCCACTCATCTGAATTAAAGAACTTTTAATAGTTCTCAGCCACAAAGTAACAGGAGATACTTCATGGGGATTCCCTCTAACTGCATTTCATACATTTTTCTACCACAAAGGCAATATCAAAAATATTTCAGTTCTCACTTCCAAATAGTTGTCAGTGTTTTAAATCCTCCAGATGAAGGCTGTATTGTAGCCTGCCTTATTTGCCTTTTTCCCACCTAGGGAGATAGGTGCTACCAGTCTGGATGACTTCCCCAAGGCTGTAACAAGCTTGTCTTAATGCAGAGAGATGTAGCAATAACCTTCAGATCCTGGACCAGTCTGACATTTTATTTCTGCCCTTTGACACTTGTGTTTTGGATTTTACAACCAGTGATGCTCCAAGTCAGTTGGCTCTTGCTTAGACATATATTTTATTGTTAGAATATTATTATTGTTTTCAAGGCAGAACTAGCTACCTTTCTTCTCTACTGAAATGTATTTAGAGTCTTGTAGACTGCAGTTTCTGTGGATGGCCTTGTCTTGAAGAAATAAGTGGCCACCATTAAAAGAAATAAATTAGCTCATGCTTACTGAAAACCACTTCTTTGGAGAAGATAAAGGAAAAACTTTATTTTAAAGCACCTTTCTTCTTGTGAAGTAAATGAAATGAGGCATAAAGTAGTAGAGGACCTTATATAAAGGATTACTTGTGTGTGGAGAAGGAATATACATAAAAATTACCGTGACTGCTACAATAATTTTTCAGGTTAACAAAAAAACCTCATCCAAAACTAAAGAGAACTAACTCACATCTGCCATAAAAGTCTTACCTAAACATTGCAGTCTGAGAGAACAGCCTATGTGAAGTTTTGCACACACTTTCAGGGAATTTTAGAATCACAGAATGTCCTGAGTTGGAAGGGACCCACAACAATCATTGAAACAAAAGAAAAAAAAATCACATAAAGCCCCCAAACACCACAGATTTACTTGCCACAAACTTGAAGACAAGCAGTCCCGAATCTAGGGAAGAGATTTGACCTGTGCTTTCATAGCATAACAATGTGCAAAGCTGGTGGTTGTTAGTGCTGTGGTGGTTGAGTTAACCCTGCTGGGTGCAGTGGTTTCTCCCCACAGCTGCACGCCCCAGCCCAGGGAGCTGCTTGAAGCTTCCAGGCTGGGTTTTGCTCAGTGCTGCTCTAAGTGGGCAGCCCCAGTGCCTACCTGCAGTGTTTAGCAGCAGCCAGGATGTCTCCTGGCCTTTTCCTACACAGACTGCCAGTCCTGCAGAGCCTCCAGCACTTGTGTTTGCCCTGTGCCCTGTCGCTGCCCTGGCCCTGGGTATCCCTGGCTGCTCCCGGGTTCTCTCCTGCCTCTCTGATGTGCTGCATCTCGTGCAGCATTGTCTGCAAGCATGAGAGGGAACATCCCAGTGTTTGCTGATGCTGCAGAGTGTTGGGAGCAGCACAGATGCTCCCCAAAGGGCTGTGCTGGTCAGAAGCTGGGAAATGCCCATCAGTGCTTGGGCAGTGGCAGCCCCAGAGCTATAAATGGCTGCACCCGTGGAACTGTGCTAAGCTCAGCTGATGGCACAGCACAGATTTAGTCTTTGGAATGATTTCCCCTGAGCTGCAGGCATCACCTCCTTACATCCTGTTTGCTTTTCTTTTGTATTTTACATAGGGGAACCCCAGAGTTTGGAGAAATAACCTATCTGTGGTTATTAGCAAGAATTACAGCTGGCTTCCCATATGATAGGAAGGGGTGTCAGGAGAAGGGATGCCTGCCCTTGCACAGGCACAGCTAGTAGAGTTCATTCCTGTAGCTCCTTCACTCCCAGACCAGTACAGAGCCAGCTGAAATTATTTTGTGCTGCAAGCAGTGCCTAACAGCGGAAGAAAACCTCTGTGGGGAGACAGCCCAGTGCTTTACTGGGGATAAGAAGCTCCAGATTTGCATGGCAAATGCTTCTTCCAACCATTGTCATCTGCAGCACTAAGGATTTAAAATGTGCTTTGAGGAAATCTCCCCTCCATCCCTGCTTTTTGGAAGCAGGGTAGGAAGTCTTTGGGTACCATCTGTTGATGGCTGCTGTGGGCTGCAATGATGAGAGTCAGAGTGGAGGAGAGGGATCAGCTGAAGGTTAGAGATGTGGAAACAAGGATTTCTCAGGAGTACAAGCCCTCGCTCCACCTGGAAAAGCGTTGTTTCCAGATAATGCCTTGTATCAGTTTTCTCAGTCTTTTTGTATAGGAGTTTGGCCTTGGAAGGAGGCAAAATAGATACTTGAGTAAAAAAAAAGGTGTGTTTCAGAATGGTTGCTTGGGAAGAGCCTGAAGTTTAGAATTTCCACATTGTTTCTATCAGCTGGTATCAATGACCTGCTGAATGAGACCTCTACCAAATACAGATTTACTGGGTTTTGTCTGGGTTTAGATTTTGTATGTGAAAAACTTTCACAAAGTTGAGAAACATCTGTAGCCTAATATTTTAATATTAGGAATATTGGTCAAATTCAGCCCTAATCTCCTCAGAAAAACACCTTTAACTGAGCTACCCTGTACCCCTCTACAGCCCCTTTGCAGAGATCTTGCAACTGGTGTCACCATTTCTTGAGCAGAGGGTAAGCTGAACCTTGTTTCTCTGTCAGTGAGAGACAGGAATATGCTGCATTTTATGTTCCTCTGGTACATAAAAAGCTTGAACAAGGAAAGAGCAGCATTACTTATTATTTGAATTGCAAAAACACACAGCCCCAGGGTGCTTTATTCCAACACCAGCCATGGAGCAATCCCTGTAGAGGGGCTTTATAGATCTGTGGGTCAGTTGGGGGGGTGTGTGTGTATTAGTTGTCCTAAGGAGTTCTTAGATAAAGTCAGGGTTTAAATACCCAGGAAGGTCTGTCCTCCATAGCTGGGTGTTTGTATCCAGGATTTTGGCTCCTTTCTATTTTTCAAGGCTGGACCATCTCTCTTGTTTAGACTGCAGCAGTGGCTCAGGTGCTGAAGCCTGTTTTCATCTGACACCTGTGCTTTCAGTGCCTGCTATCCCAGAAATGCAGGGGACCTAAAAATGGGTTAAAACACAGTCTCTCGTCCAACATTTTATTATGTTTACACCTAGGGTTTGGATTAATTTAAAATCGATTTAAATGTGACTTAGAGATCTGTTGTGCTATTATTCAAGGTAATGAAACCAGCAAGATGCAGATCTCCTGTGCCAGCCCCCAAAATGATTCAATACTTGCCTCCTTTGTGGGTGGTTTTAAATGGAAGGATTATGTATTTGGCTGGTGGGATGCCTTGCTGTGAAGTATGTGCAAGCAGATATTTAGGCCATATCTGCAAAGGCTGAAGCTGTGAGCTGCAGCAAATGAGATTTCTTTTTAATTTTTTTTTTTTTTTACTGGTGTATAGACTGTGAAGAGACTCTTCAGTGGTCTGTAGATAACATAATCCTTGTCTTCATGAGTTCTTTGGTCCAGTACTCAGCTGGTGTTCCAGTGCTGGATGCAGGAGGTAGAGGAGCAGTACATCTTTAGAGAGAGGGGACTGTGAGTGAGGGAAATCCTACTGTAACCCAGGGAAAGTGGTTCATGTTGCAGTGAAAACGACAAGAGCCTGTGCCACTTATTGCCTGTCATCACTTGCTAAAATAATTATTTTGATTTATAAATGAGATTCAAAGGAATTCATGTATGACTTTAGTATCTTTATTTAAAAGCATGAAAAGGACTCTTCAGAGAATGTAATTTCATTTTGTGCTTGCATGCTGCTAAGCAGGATGCAGTCCTAACAAACAGCCAGGCTCCTGGGTGCAATCTCAGCCTTACTAACAGTAATTCAGAAAAGCAGAACTGAATTGCAGCTCCTTCCCAAGGCATCATCCTCCCTCCTCCATAAAGCGCCAGTCTAACCTGACCTCCCCAGGACAGACAAAGCTCCATTGTCTGTAACCAAGAGGTTCCTCAGCTTTTTCAATCACCACCTGCAGCATAAAGCTGGGCCTTGTGGTACAATCTGTAGATCAGCAGCCCTGAGCTATTTCAGAAGCTGGAGAAGTTTTTGCCATTTGAGCAAAGAATATCTCGGCTTGAAGCCAAATTTTATTAATTCTCATCCCAAATAGTTTCCTTTACATGGCCATTTTTAGGCTGTGACAGAAACAGGCAGGGCTGCAATGCTGACAGGCAGCATCACCAGAGCACCCAGCTCTGGAATGGGACTCTGCACTCTCTTCTAGGCTGCACATGATGGAGGGGGATGAAGCCTCAGGGCTGTCATCACTGGTCTCCCTGACTCTGCTTTATTGCAATGGGACTTGCCTGGGGTTTAGTTTCCATGAAAATAAGCTGAAATAAATACTCTGCTTTTGCGGCCCTTTAACAATCACTGAAGCTCAGCATGGAGCTGGGGAACTTCCTCTGGGGTACCAGGAGCCCCGGACTCTGTGGTTTGTACAAAGTCAAATACAGAGTTCATGCTATCTGAGAAGATTTTTGTTTTCTGAAAAATATCACATTTTCTTTCCCAGATTGCTTCTGAAGTCTGTTTTCTGGTTTTGCTTCAAACAATCTGATTCTTGCATTAAAGGCTTTTGGGACCTTTTGTTTTTAATGAATGACAGAAAAATTGGCGTTTCTTGTTGTTGTTTCTGCTTTTTCCCTCTACTCTAAAAACAGCAACATTTTGAGCCAGCTCTGCTTTTTTCTCTGTCACTAGGAGATAGATTTCAAGTGTATGAGATAAGAGTGGTAAGGGAAGTATGGGTCATAGCAATTGCTCTCCTCATGCCAATTCTGTCCTGCAGGAATCAGGAGGAGCTGAAAGGCCAGCAGTGTGTTTATTTTGAGATTACACTGATATTAAATCAGTGCTGAGCATGCCCATCTAATGCTGCCACACAGGCTTGGTGAGTTCTTGCCTGGAAATTGTATTAATACAGGAAATGAGAGATTGAACTATCTTCTTGACCCTAACAATAGGAGTTAACCTCATGAGTAAAGGGGACTGGTACCAGGTTAAGAGCAGTGGCTGGGATATGTGAAAATGGTACATTCTATACTGAGGGGCTGAAAAGTGGAGCCTTCACTCCTTTTGCCCTGCAGAAAGTCCTTGGGAACTTCTGTGCCTTTGTAAATGTTTTAAAACCAGTGCAGAATGTGTTTCAGGTTGATGGCAAAACTCTGGGATGCTCCTCTCCCTTGGGCTACTCCTACCTGGGTGTAATAAAACACTGCTACAGACAAGTGCCCAAAAACCTACTATAACTGGTCTTCCTTAAAATTATTTCAGCAGTAGTGAAGCTGTGGAATTGGATTGCTCTGCTAAATCAGCGTGAATGAGAATGTGATATGAATGGTTATCAGTAAAGTGCTCTCACCAAGGTATACCACAAATATTTATTTTCTGGTCCAAGATTTGCAAACTTGAAGAAAACCTTTTTCTTGTCAAAATGTCTCCAAAGCCTGACACAGGGTTCCCAACTAATGACTTCATCTGGAACACAGCAAAGTCCTGGGTGTGCAGTTGTGACAAAACCATTTGCAGTCTGTAAAGAAAAGCATTAATAAATATTTAAGCCTTTTTGTCCTATTTTATTTTCATTCTGTAAAAGCAAAGACATGTCATGCTTAAAAACCTCAGTAATTCTAGCCCTCTGAGCTGAAATGAAAGAGAAGAATAGTATTAAAAAACCCTTAAGCCTGTGTTTGTACCAGTTTCTAAAAGACTGTGTCGACAACTGCATTAAAAATTATGAGCTTTTCCAGAAGATTAAGATGTTTTCAGAAATAAATATTCAAACCAGCTGGCAAATTAATTTCAATGTTTCCCCAGTCATTTTATTTGTTAGTAAAATTGGGAATTAGATGATGGCAAAACTGGGCAGACATTACAAGTAGGTTTGGGGTTGTTTCTGCAAGAAGTCTGTTTCATCCTGGAGCAGGCCCCTCGGTGGTGATAAGCTGTGCCTCCTTCCTGGCTGCTCTTTATGGCATTGTTATCCCTAAAAGAAGCAGTCGTGCTTGGAAAACCCATCTGTTTTAATAGCACCAAGCCATCCTGTAGATAAACGCAGAAGTGTAGAAGAGGAGCTGGAAGCAGCTGCTCCCTCAGGAACATCTCTCATTGTCCACCAGACAGGCTTTGGTCATCCTTCTGCCACAGCAGCTCCTGTTTGGCACCTCAGATCTGCTGAGGGAGGAGAGTGCTTGGTTTTACCAGCGCTGGAACTTGGGGTCAAGTCACTTAAGCTCAGCAGGGAAAAGGGGGGCTCTGGGCTGCTCTACCAAACCTCATAGTGAGGCTAATCATGAAGTCTGAGGTTACTGATTGCAATGTTCCAACACTGTAAGAGCCTACAACGGTAGATGTGGGACTCCAGGCTGGCTCTGTAAGATGCTTTTTATTATATCTGGGATGCTACAGCAGTCAGGGTTGTGGGTAACAGAGCCCAGCCTACAGGTGTCAGCCAAAGCTGTAGGCGTGCCTGAAGCCATTTTAGTTCTGGTTACAATGCATTATATACTTTTCTTTGCTGAGTATCTTAATACATAACAACCAACCAACACCTTTACTATTACCTATAGCCTATCATAACTACTAACATTACAATATTCATGTTACTATTCTCCAATCACAAAAGGTTAGTATGTTACAGTTTAAGCTAGAAGTGGTTTTTCAGTTTTCTTGCAGTGGAAAATTCTGAGACCTTTTTTCTACTTGCAACATTGGCAGATCTATTTACTTCGTGTATTTTTCTGCTTGGTAAAAACATCTTCTGTTTGAGGTGAGCTTATCCTTTGTTCCAGCTAACATACCGTTTGCCTTCTTAGTTATTCAGTAAGACTGGCTCAGCATTCTTTTAGACCTTTCTTATTCTTATATATCAAAACTGGCTTCCATCTCTATTCCTTTCTCAGTTTCTACATCCAAAACTCTTTCTGCCAGGCATACATATCTGTGAGACTTTCTTGTCAAACTTTCATCTGTCCCAACACATCTTTTTTTGCTCTCCCAATATCTATGGATTCATAATGTCCTGCTATGTGGCCTGGAGACATGATGGCATTTCCTTCTATATTTCTTCATTCTTAAAGACTTCCAAACACAGCTCTGATTTCAGGGGAAGGGATAGCAGGATTTCAGTCTCTGTCCTTCCAGCTGGTTGACTTTGCATTCCTTGAACTGTTTGCTCAATTCCAAGAAAATATTTCTTTGCTGCCTCTTCCCAGAGATAAAACTTGCCGCTCCCATCCCTATAAAGTAAAGGACCTGTCTGGGTGGAGAGGGATGCAGATGCTCAGTTTCTACCTTGCTGTAAGGCACCAAGGTGATCAGAGGGATGCAGCACCTCTCTGTGAGACATGGCTGAGAGAATTTAGATTGTTCAGCCTGGAAAAGAAAAGGCTTCAGGGTGACCTAGTTACAGCCTTTCGGTACCTGAAGGGAGCTGACAAGAAAGCTGAGAGGAGACTTTTTACAAAGGTGTGTAATGACAAAAGCAGGGGGAATGGCTTTACACTGACAGTGGGTTTAGGTTAGATATCAGATGTTCTTTATTGTGAGGGTGCTGAGGCCCTGGCACAGGTTGCCCAGAGAAGCTGTGGATGCCCCATCCCTGGAAGTGTTCAAGGCCAGGGTGGGCAGGGGTTGGAACAGCCACCAGTTGTGGAAGGTGTCCCACGGCAAGGAGGTTAGAACTAGGTGATATTTATGGTCCCTTCCAACCCAAACCATTCTGTGATTCTATCACTGACCTACTTGCTTCCCTCCCCTTCAGGGCACTTGTACTTGGGTGTTCTGGCATCACTGATATATGTGGCCAGCTGTTATTTTCTCTAAAATTTGTATGAAATCAATATGTCCTGACATGAAAACAAATGCCATTCTGCTGCTGTGGAAAGGCACAATTTATCTTTTGAAGAGAGCTGTCTGCCAATAGCATCTTAATACCCAGAAGAGGTCACCAGGATTGGGATGATTGAAATTTTCACTTTCAAATGCATGACTTTTTTTTTTTCTGCTGTTAAGCAAAAACATTTCAAGTGAGCCTTGTAAATTTTTGCCAGCCTGAGGCAATCAGCTTCTTTAAAGGGTATTTCTTATTTTAAAATACCATAAAATAGAAATAAGTGCACAGGGAGATATACAGTCCACCCACTACTGATGTATGTCTTTATGGTATAGGCATACATTATATATGGTCCTATGCATCTGCCAACTGCTCAGCTTAAAAGACTCTCAGGCTTTCATTTCTAAATCAATTTTTGTGTAGAGAATTATAAACATTTTGTTGAGATATGCAAATAAAAGAAATATGCCAATTAACTTAGAGTAAAGCAGAGCATCAAAACAAGAGACAAGAAGATACAATTCTGGGTCTTGCTTTTAACACTTAATGCTTTTCAACTTCCAGAGCCAAAATACATCTTGTAAGAGAAATTCCCCAACACTTTAGTTAGTTTAGACTAAAACTAACAGTTTTAGTCCCTTAAAATTTCACAAGTCTTGCCAATCAGAATCCCAGTGCCAAGGTAACTTGTTTCCTACAGCTTCAGGATGCTAAGTAAAGGATACACCTACACAAGCAATGATGCAATGCTTACTGATTTAGGCATGTGCAGCAGGCCAGATTGGCTGCCTGTCTGTCCCTCCTGAGGGAGTTCACCACCTCACAGGCATCCTGGACTGCAGCCTTAGGACTGTGTGTTAGCATGGTTCTCTAAGTGCTGTTTTAAACATTCCCAGTCACCTGCAGTTCCCTGGCTTGCGAAGAGCCACCTGGTGAGGCTGGAAGCAGTGCCCACGTTTGCTGAATCCTCTGTCCAAACTCAAACAGTTTCCTTTCACTTTCATTGGGATTAGTCAGTACTTTGGCAGTGCCTAAGTCACACTGAGCAAAACCCCAGACTAAGACATACATCTGTCTTTATCCTTTCCACTTTACCAGCTGACAATAAACATCAGCAACAAATAATCCAGACTAGCTGGAAGGAGTTTGGTTGTCACCATCCAGGCACTATTTGTGGTTAGAGCATAGTGGCCACGGGCCTTGGTGCAAGGGATCAAATTAACCCATCAGTTAATTGATGTCATCCTTGCCTGTGGCTGAACACTTCAGTCCTGGTGGCTGTTAGGGAGGAGTAGGAGGTGGCAAAGAGCAACAGGCTGTAAATAGATCTGGGGGAAGAGCTGCAATACCTAAGCCCAAACATTAACAATGTCAGGATTAATTATGGGAGCAAATTCATTTGTGCAGTTTAGAAGAAATTCCAGTGAAGGATTCTGCTAGATGAAATGGTCAGTTACAGAAAAAAGCTATGATTTAAGCCCATATTTATTGTCTTTAATAAAATCAAATTGTTAGTAATGCTGAGAGCTTGAAATGTGAGAAAACCTCCTGTATTTTTTATGCTTTAATATAAAAATATAGCTTTTCATCCTAAGAATGCCAGTGTATTATTCTTTGCATTCCAGGAATGCATGGTTTGGAGAAGATGAAATGAGTTGTCCAAAGCCAGGAACTCCTGGACTCTTCTTTCCTCTTTGTTTTGGTAGACTATTGAATATTATCTGGTTTCCTTTAAATCCCCAGTTCACCCAAAATCTGGGCAATTTGTTCTCATGCCATGTCTGTAGAAATTAGGTCTCGCATTCCAGGCTGCCAGATTGCCTATAAGAGAAAGCCCAGCAGGCACTGAACTGGGTGTTAGGCAGGCATGGAAAAATATAAATTCAGTGTCAACTACAGTTGGTTTCATGCTAGTCATGAGATTTCATGTCATACCTCCCCCTGGAAACTGCACAGAGCTGCCATGAAGCACAGCAGAAGTGTTAATTGCTTTGTGCTGTCCTGCACATGGTGCAATTAATA
Source organism: Leptocoma aspasia (assembly GCA_013399835.1). NCBI lineage: Eukaryota > Metazoa > Chordata > Aves > Passeriformes > Nectariniidae > Leptocoma > Leptocoma aspasia. The sequence continues at coordinate 426,886 of VXAX01006627.1, read as the reverse complement.
TGTCATCATCTGTAATGGACTTGGTAAAACAGGGTGAAATTTGTCAGATGGGAAACTGGGGAAAGTGTTTTTCATTATTTTTAGTTTCTCCTTGCTTTATCATCTTACTAGAGGAAATTGAATCAGACAAAACCTCAGCAAAAGCAGCCTGAGGAGCAATGTACCAGTAAGCAGAAAAGAAGTGGTTAAGCAATTTAAGCTGTTGACAGAGTTATCATTTATAAGTTTATTTGTCACTTTGAGGGCTTTGGCTGTCTGCTGTGTCACACAGGTAATTCTACTGGTGTTAGAGGGCAAAGAATTGGGTATGAACCTTACACGAAAGGTGTTTCCTCTTCATGTGATGTGTCCATGCTGCAGGATGGGAGGCCTGGCTGGGTCTGCAGTGCATGGCCCTGGGCACAGAAATGCCTTTTTCTTTGCAGTCTATCTCAGACCTGGTGCTAGGGGTTCCTAATGAGTTCAGCTATCTCTGAATTCAAGCTCTAAATCTCAAAAAACCTTTACGCAAAAATTTCAGAGGTGAGCTCTGGAATAATTACATAGATCAGGTCAGCAGATACAACAGTGGTGCTTACAGTCTGGTTTTGCACGTGGGACAAGGCAATTGCCTGTTTCTGGTCAGGTTTGGATTTCAGGAGTGTGCTTTTCCCCTGCCCCACCTGGCTGTGTTGCACTGCAGGGATGTGTAATGAAGCACTTTTGTCAGTGGTCATCTCAGTCAGTGTGTCACAGGCAGTGTTCTCTTCACTAAATATTTATGTATCTTTTTCCTTAGTTATCAGAGGAACACATGGATTCTTGCTGGCTTGTGGGAAACAGTAGCCCTAGTGGTTTTTGTTTCCTATGCAGTACCAATGTTTAAAAAGGACTGGTTCAAAGAACATGGTTATGTGCAGCATTTTTGTGCTTGACAGCAAAGATGGAAATGGGCATTTCATCCTTTACAATTTGATTTTTTTTTTATCTGATGGTAGGTGCTGTTGCATTTTTAGTCTATATTTATCTATGGATCACAGCTTAGCCCACTGAAACTGGGCTATTTGCCATCACTGCATCTTGTGCAAAGCATGTTCCAATAGCAGTCAACTTTTGCCCACCTTGTCTTCCTGCCCCGAAGTCCTGAAATAATTAATTTGATATATTACCAGACACATACCTGAACTTTTTTATTAACTTACCACATCTGTCCTCATGGTGGAAGAACTGGTATCTTAGCCAGTGAACACTGCTGAAATGTTTTGTTGGTGTCTTGCATCAGTACTTCAAATGCTCTGGTGCCCAGCCATAAATAAATGCCTTTCCAAGTGAGATATAGCTGGGGGATTTCTCCTCCCTTTTGTTGCTGATGCATCTTGTTTGTGGGTGCATGTGCTGTACTGTAATGGTGATCTTTTCTTACTGCAATCATTGCCTATCATAAATCTTTGTTTAAAATTAATAATTTGCAATAAACTTAATATTCTCAAGATGTACTTGCCTGTTTTATGTAGAGCCCATTGACACAACATCTGAGTGTTTGCAACAGCTGAAGGAATTTATCTGCACAATGTTCTAAAGAGGATAGAAACATCTTTATGCTTTTGTTGAAACCAAATTTCATCCTGAGAGCCGGGCGATTTAGGGTCTGTTCTGATATTCTCTCCAGCTACAACTTCTTGGTTTTCTCTTTTGGAATAATGGTCTGGAAATTATTTATTCATTAATCCCTTGTTAGGGCCAAGCCTGCCTGCCCTCGATGACTTTTTCTATTTCATCCTATCACTAACAATCTGGCGCTCATAGAAGAGAAGTTCAGTGAATGACAGTTCTATGTTTTGTGCAGCACTGATTGAGATAGATTATTTCTACTGGGGTAAGTATTATTCTGACAGTCTCATTACTGTCAACTAAAAATTAATGCAGTCCTGAAACTTCAAGTCTTAGTCTGGAGTATCTACTAATTGCTGCCCAGATGGAAAGGCACCCTCCATGGACTGCAAGAGAAACCTTCATCAGGGACAAAATGACTAAACCAAAGTAATTACAGGAATCAAAACTTGACATTGTTCTCTGAGAACAACATGATCTACTCTGCTCAGGCACTGCTTCCCCTTGCAAAGAAACTTAAAAGAGAAAGGCAGCATGAGTCAGTTTGGCATTTTTAGAAGAAATATTCCAAATTTCATTTTTAATGTACAGTGCATAGATCTACAAAATGGTTTATGAATTGCAGCATATATACGAGAAACTAATTTTTTGACAAATAATTGATTTGTTAAAAGGTAATTTGGACAACCTTTTATCCTTCGACTTTTCATTTTTATAGGAAGGATAACTGGATCCTTTCTGGGTTTAGTAAGACCTAAGTAACATAAATGGCAATGGCACTTTCCTTAATTATTACTAGTGCTGAGCATGAGACAGACTGCTGAGTAACTGGTTCTCTGTGAAGGAGTACTCTGCTGTATATCATGAATATAGGCACACACACACCTTGAATAGATTAACTACCTTCAGCCTCTCTATATGTGATAGAAGAGCAAAGAGTTTAGAAAGGTTACAGAGATTATTGACTTTCATGCTTCAGTTGAAACTGAAGCTTATTCTGCCTGGGTTATTCCAGCAGCCCATTTACAGCAAAGTTTCTGTGCATTCACTGAAATGTTTTATTTCCTCTCTTTCCTACATGAAAGCCTTCCCTCTTCCATTCTTCACACTCAGAAATCCTAGGAATGCAGATTTATGTGGCCTTCCAGTACCTCTTCTGTATTTCTAGCACACTAATTAAATCTGTATAGGGTCTGTCTTTTAAACTCTTGTATTTAAGAGTTTACTTATTTAAGAGTATTTAAGAGTTTATTGGTGTATTTAAGAGTTTATCTGTGCTATCTGACTCTGACTAGTTTCAGTGACTTCAGGAACTGGTATTTCACCCAGGGGTTTGTATCATCCCAGACAGCCTCTCTGCATGCTATGGGCTCTGGCTGGTTGTGCTCTTGATCTTTTAATTTCTTTTTCCTAGTCTGAGCATGCTGCTTCCAAAAGTGACAAATATGACAAAATGGTGACACTTTCAATTTGTTGGTACCCATGCCCTCAGGCAGGACATGTTATATCTCTGGGGGGAAATTGGGACTCTAGGAATCCAGAACAGAGTGAAAGAGGATTGAATTATAGATGAGATGCTATTTGACTTCCTCAAAAATCCTAAATCTAGGGCTGCAGACTACAGAACTAGCAGCATGTCTCATGAAAGCTGCCCTCGCACCTCCTGGTTCATACTGGGATCTCACCCCATGTTCATAGGATTCTTTCAAGGCATCTTTTTCTGGATTGACTCTGCACACCCATCCTGTGAACCCTTTCAGTAATATCTCTCTCTATCCAAGCTACAGCTTCCAGCCCTCAGCATCCTTCCCAGTCCCCAGGAAGGCAAAGCTCACAGCATGAGAACTGCACAACAGCTTCACAGGCACCAGAAACACAGAGGCCACAAACCAAAGGGAGCAGAGCTAGCTGCTGGCTTAAGAGACAATTTGGGGACAGATATGTAACAGGCTGGGGTGAAATGAAGCTCCAAGAACTCTTTGAGGTGCTTACCAAGGCTATCTGTTGTCTCTTCTATGTGTTTGTCCCTGAATCTGTCCCCATGAAATTGCAAATGCAAAAACAAACCAGGCTATTCGAACTCACTGTACGTGCATTAAAAACAAATCACCCCGTCCCACCTCGGGAAGGTAATTGGCAAACCCAGAGTGCATGAAATAGCTGCAAAGCTGAGAGCAAAGGAGTGATGGAAATATCAGTCTCCAACCTGTGTGTTAGTGATGCGTTCTGAGCCATAAATACCAATTACTGGGCCACCAGCTGCAAGTCAGCCTTATAGTTCAGGGCTGAAATACCCTCTTTTCCCTCCCTTAGTGATAAAAAATGAAGAAATAAAATTAAGTAGGTTAAAGAATAAAATATCTCCTGGACCTCCAAGAACTTGAATTTTTGCTTATTTTTGCACTGGTGAACTATACGAGTAACCTTGGTAGAAATCACCCTTGCCATTAAACCTTTTAATTACATCCATAAACCAGCCTTGTCCAATTTTTGTCTCTCCTACAATCTGTTGTGGTGTTGTTCTACAAGGTCTTTGTTCTACAAGGTCTTCTCTCTGCAAGATTCTGCTCTAGTGTCGTGCCTGAGAGGAGGCAGAGGAGTTGTGTGTAAGGGTGAAAACTGAGAGTAATGATCTTCCACAATACTATATGAAAATAATGTAATGGGTATCTATTCTTGTGAGTTTTGGACTCTGCTTCTCCCTGGATCCAGAAGAACAGCAGAGTATCTGTTCTCTCTGGAGAAAAAAATTTCCTTCTCACAATGAGGCAGGCAGCACATACACCTCAAAATCCCTGTAAAAGTAGAAGTTAGGAGGAGGTTCCTTCCCAGCCCATTAGGCAGTGTACCTACAGAGTCTCACCTGACACAGTATTTTCAGCATGAAATTGATGCTTATTAGTCTTGCACAAAGCTCTTTCAGGTTAAAGATGGTGCAAACATGACCCCAGCCATAAAATAAAAACATTGTTCTAAAGTTAAAAATCTGTAGCTTCTCCCTGTGATCTTGCTATAAATAATTTCTTGGTTAGGTACTTCAGCTTTTGTGCATTCTGAATTTGGATTCCAATGTTCAATCAAACTTGGTAATTGCTGGTAAAAGATGTTTGGATATACAGCAAGTAAAGATGGGGTTAATTCAATGTGCTGCAGTGTTATGCTAAGCAACAGCAGTTGCAGTGTACATTATTGGCCTGTTTGATTCTAAATCTCATCAACAAATGGTCAACAAATAGAGTTTATTGCCAGGCTAATAAACTGTGTCCCTCACTGATTGAAAAGCCTTCACTGCCTCAGCTCCTTTGCAGTTCTCTGTGGCTTTTTACCCTGATACCAAGACGGTGTCTGCATTTTTATAGCAGCTTGTTTAGCTCCTCTTTCCCTCCTCCAAAAGCTGTTACTAACCTGGAAGCTTGCTCACCTTCCCCATTTGTTTTTACATAATTTGACAGTGATGCAACATCAAGGTTTGCATTGCTGTTTGACTCCTTCAGGAAAGAGAAGGTCTCAGGCCATCGATGGCTTTCTATCGGGTCTTGTCTCTTCTATGCCCCTTCCGAGGTCAAGAGGGAGCATTAGTCCTGAGTGGGACTGCTTTGTGCAGCTGTGACATCAGGTCTTGCACTGCTGAACTGAATGGGAACAGGATTTTGCTGGAGCTCTGTGATGTGGCTCTGCCTGCTGGATCCAAACGCCAAGGAGCAATCACTCTCAATCCTGTCTCTTCCCAAGAGCAGTGACTGCTGTTTAACCACTTAAATAGTTTTGCTTTGACTTTTTTCTAAGACTCTTCTACCAATGTCAAACTAGTTTTAGAGCATCACAAGTTTTCCAGAACTGTCTGCTGAGCTTGTGGCTTCCAGACAAAGCCACAGCACTCTGTAATGTTTCGAGAAGAGGTTTGGTGAGAGGGCCCTGAAGAGATGTGGGGCCATCCTCTGTGTGTTGGGGTTGATAATACTTGCCAACCAAACAAGCTGAAGTTTTAGTGGGTAAGGAGCTCATTGCCCATATTATTCATTGGTAAAAGGAAGAGGATTTGTTTCCTTGGCAGAAACTGCTGGTGACAGCCCAGAGGATGGTTTTCTCTCTTGTTTATTTAGTGAACAAATTCAGTTTACCTTCAGAAGTTTTCTATCAAGAACTGATATATTTTGGAAGTTAACATTAGCTCCTAAGAATCTCAAACCCGGATGGTGGAAAAAAAATGAGAGAAATTTTAGTGGAAAAGAAAATCTACATCAGGCAAAGTAGGTGTATGCATGATCTGGTTTTTGCTTCAAGTTCAGGTATCCTGTTGGCTTTCTTGCTGGGAAAATCCCATCCCAGGGGAAATGGTGTACAGGTAACTTTGCTGTAGTGACAATGCGGAGATTACCCATTGCTGAAAGTGAGTGACCCACCCTTGGAGGTGGGTTGGACAACAAATTGCTACTTCTGAGAGACTCTTGTGTCTTTCCCAAACTGAAGGTAAAATCAAACATTAATGCAAAATGTTACTGCAATCCTGATTGTACCAATAGGATCTTCAATGTGGATGATTAGGTAAAACATCTTACAGGGTGCAGTGTACTTAAACTGTTCTCAGGAGCAGACATGGTCCATTGTGTTTTATAAAACCAGGAAACTTTAAACATTTTTTTATTGTCCTCCATAATATGGAGCATTTAAACTGTCTCATTTTTCCCCATAATCTTCGCTCTGCTGGCTTAAAAATATTTTTAGCATGCAGAAGCATGGATGAATGAAATAGTCAGGAATTATCTTCCCAGTGTTCATAAAAATACAAATGCAAAATAAAAATTCATAATGCAGAAGTGCACGGTTTTCTTGCCAGCCTTCATCTGTGTCTTTTCCCTGTGTGTCTGCAGGCTTGGAGGATGCAGATTTTGTTTCCTGATCAAAGCTGTAATGGATGGGGATGACAAGGCTCATCAGTCCAGTGCTGCTGACAGCCCCCCTGCCAGCAGCAGTCTTCAGAGTGAGCTTCTGACTTACTGCCAGGGGAAAGGACAGTGATGGGCTCTGCTGGCCTTGGCGTGGGTGGCTGTTCCTGTTCCCTGTTGAAATGCCTTGCTGGTTGGTGCCTACATGAAGCTTAAAACCTCGGAGCTGAGAGATTCCTAAGATATTTGTCCCCTCCATGTCAGCACTTCAGCTGTCAGATGGATAGGATGAGCAGGATGGGTTTGTCTTTCCAGCAGTGGATGAGAAACAGAGACTGGAGTTAATTTCTCTTTTTGATTGTGTGTTTAGTTTTGCTATTTATTTGCAATCCCATTTCTTCTCTACAGTATCTATGCCTCATTTCCCCATCTCAGCAGCCTCAGTAATTCCTCCTACCCACTCCGTGGGGGTCTTATGAGTGCTAACACTGATAATGCACTGTGTGATTCATTGATGAACACGGATGTGTATTTATGTCAGATACCATTAGTGCTATCCTTCTTCTAAATAATGTTTCTCAGTCTATGAACACTAATGAACACAACTTTCCTCTATAGATCATCTGCCAGGTGCCACAGCAATCCTTAATGTAAAGCTAATGACTTTTTCAAATGAATTTAAACAGCCTAACAATGAGATGTCACGGAAAAAATTAAGGATGCCATTATGTTCAGAGGCTAAATGTATGTAGAATATGCAATAGTAAGTATAAATGCATTTTTTAATCTCAAATTGCATGTTCAAAACCAAACTACAGCCTCAAACTTTATTCAGATTCCTAACAACAAAGGCACAGAGATGTGCTTTCATCCTTAACAAAAGTGGAGGAAGTTTCTGCCTAGATTAGCTGAGTGTTTAATGTTCAGAGAGCGCTGGGTCATAGCTGCTGTTTGATTATTGACTTGAATTGAAAATAAAGTGGTGTTTTCTAGTTGTGGGTGTGAAAAGAGTTATTACCTAAAGCTGCCCAAGAATCAGAAGCTATTCAAACTGCTTTGAGCATGTTTAGTTACTAAAACAATCCAGCATATGTGGACTCGTGGTCATGGCAGCACTGTAATCACTCTCTGAGAGATCTTTTTGGGGAAGGAGTGAAGGGAGAATTTTACAGCATGCTGCCATGAAAAGTGACATTTTACTTTGTCAATTCAACCTCCTTTGCTGAAAGTAGTCAAGTGTTTCTGACAGATTAAAGGTACCACTGTGTGAATGTTGGGGTTAGGAATTTAGATCCAGTAACTTACCCAGGTAAATGGGTGTTGTTCCTCCCTCTGGAAGCAGTTTCTTCTGCTCAGTAACCTAAACTTAAAAATGCATGTGGAGTTTGGACCCCCCCTTGTGATTTAGGGTAAAGAAAAGCACAGATTAACAAAGAAATAGCCTCTGACAGAAACAACTTAGTGTGTTTTAAAAATTATTTTTACAGTTCATTAGAAGCTAAATGCTTCTTTGAAAAAAACATCAGTCTAAAGAAATGAACCTAAAATATACAGAAAATATGTAAGTAGGAGGAATTGAAAACAAATATATTCTTTATTACCCTGGCCTATTGAACAGGGCAGTCTATTCAGTCTGCTGCAGAGTGCCAGGCAAACAGCCTTGTCTGGGGCTTTTGAAGGACTAAAGCACCATCTTCACTTAATGCTTTTCCCATTAACTACAACAGCTTAGAATCTCTATTTCTGTATTACATCTCTTAGTTTGGCAGTGGAACTCTGGGTCTTCAATGGGAGGTATCAGATAAAGCCAGATGTGCCTGATGTAAATCAGCACACAAAGCAATATTTGCATTTATCGATTCCAAATATTTTCATCAGAAAATGCATTGGAGTAATTTTCTTGCTAAAATCCTATTCTTCTGGCTGTATTTTACTTCATTTTTCTTTTATTTTAGTGCATTTTATTTTACTGGGTTATGAGTGAGAATAACTTCTATTGATTCTCTTTATTTATTTAAATTTTGCTTCTGCTTCACGCTGGCTTACTTTGTTCTTCTCTGGATTTCTTTTTAATTGCTTGAAATAATTTAAATTCAGGTTCAATGCTGTTATTCAGCTTCTGTTCACTGCATTATAAGCTTTTATGTGTGCAACCTATACATGTCTTATTTAGATGGTGGTGTGAATGAAGGAGGTTTTAAAGGCACTCAGCAATTTCTTAGCAGCTGCTAAAAGTGAGCATTGCTTATGCTCTGAACTCCTTCTATTTCAAAGTAATCCTGGCTCTGCAGATGTATTCACAGATAAAAGTTAAGTTCCAGTCAGATTGACCATTTTATCTCTCTGAAGTAATGCACCAGCTATCACTTTTCATGTAGCTTTTTCCTTTTTTCTTTCTTCAACTGGCTACGCTTTTTTTTTTTT
>VXAX01006627.1:308537-417962 GCA_013399835.1 Leptocoma aspasia | reverse complement strand
TTTTTTTTTTTTTTCACTGGCGTCTTTTTTTTTTTTTTTTTTTTTTTTTTTTAATGGAAGCATAGTTAAAGCAGCTCAGAATAATTTTATCATGGAGGAATTCTGGCATGTAACTAAATCCAAATCTGGACAGAGGGTGTTTCTTTGCTGCCAGTGATGAGGTGTTTGTGTTGGCAGAGGTGGATTACTGAACAGCAATGCCTTGTTTGGCTGCTGATGTCCCGAGTATGACGTCTTGATGTACATTCTTGTTATGCTGTAAAGCACTCTGGTGCTCCAGGGGCTGACCAACAAAAAATTGTATCCAGGAACAAATAACAGTAGATCTTTTGTTTACTCACATGGCCATTTGTTCTCATCTGGGACAGAAGCAGGTGCCTTTTCCACAAAAGAAGACTTGACCAAGTCACAGGGACCTGCTGGCCACACGTTCTTTGTCCACAACAAATGCAGGGTAATGTGATGCACATCAATTATAACCAGGCCCACTGATATCACTGACAATCTGTGGATATTCTCAGACTCTGGTAACAGAGAGAAACAGATATTCTCCCAGGCTCATCCTGGGAAAGCTCAGAGAAAGATTTAAAACAATTATTATCTCATCCTTTGCACCTGCTGTTTATTGAAAGATGTTTTCAAGTAGGTGGTGTTCCTTTGACCAATGGTGTGAGAAGTGCTGCTGAAGACCAACCAGGTCTTAGCTCCACTATGCTGTCTATAAGAAGTGTGATTTTCTACTAATGAAAGGCTCTTTGCCTTCTGAAATCATGGAGTCAACATGTCGCCTTCTTTCCTGTCCCCTGTCTCATTGGTGACAACAATCAGCTGTGATTCAGAGGTTTTTGCCAACCTAACATACCCTGTTTGTGTGTCTTAATCCACATCAAAATCATTTATACTTGGCCAGCTTCTAGAGTGACACACAGCTGCTGATGTTGTAGGCCTGCTGTCTCTGAGGGCAAATGGGGTCATCCTTTACAACCCCTGGAGGCTTTCACTGAGATGCACAGGGGCAGTGAAATGGAGCAGCCCGAGGTGCACCTGTATTAGTTGGTCTCTGAGCCATGGCATGGTGCCAGGAGCAGGAGGCATCACAGCTCCTGATAGATATCACCTGGTAGATATCTGTTATCTGAGCTCTGCTAGTTAATGTCTGGAGAAGTGTAAGAACATGGAAGAAGCATAACAGTTGTGCCTGTGGCTTTCTCTCTGGGAAATAACTTGCTCAAATTTTCTCTAAAGACATAGAGACATAAAAGTGGAGTAAGACCTGGGGAAGGATGTACCCTCTCATTCGCTCATCCCCTAGGAAGGTGCAGCTCAAGTCACAAGATTTTAATCCTTCCCACTGGATTAATTTATGGTGCAACCACCGAGATATGAGGGATTTAGAAGGGCTGGGCCTTAATGCGGATTTCTGTTCCTGGGTTACATGAGTTTAGTGTATTAACAGCCCCAAGTCTGCAACCCTTGTGCAAGTATAAATCTGTGTATGCATTCACCACTCTGGGGGCAGAAGGGGCAGACTCCACACACAGAGTCTTCTCCTGAAGCTCCTGTGTTGAGAACAGCAAACCCCAGGATATTTCAGAAGTACAAAGGGCTGTGCTCTTTGTTGCAGTACTTGAGAAATGGCTGAACACTGGGAGCTGAGCTCTCAGGATCTTCAGCTATGAGAAACTAAAGCAAAGGCTGATCCCTTCCTCTCCTAATGCCACTGCTACTGTACCTCAAAGCCCTCTGACTTCCCTGACACACTGAAGCATCCTTTCTCCCCTGTCAAGGTGACAGCATCATTACTCCTAACAAATTCACTTCCTATAAGGTATTCAAAGGATATCCAGTTCATTCAAAAGTACCAAATTTAAATGTATCTTAATTTATGACTGTGTTCTAATCACCAGAAGATGATGAATGTAATTAAAGGTAATGAATGGTCCCATTAGTCTTTTGCTTGCTGTGATAATTCCTTCAGACAGACACTTCCTTTGTCTGTGTGGTGTGGAAAGATGCCTCAGCAATGGAAAATTCTGTTGCAGCAGATTCTCACCCTGGAGCTTAAGAGTTTTATTTAATAGCTAGTTTGGGAGCAAAGAAGAGAGAAGAAACAGGCCTCTATGCTGAATTATATGCAAGTAATTGCTGAAGGTGGAGGTAGAAAGAGCTGATCATACCTATGAAATTTTGTGTCCCCCTTATGGAAATCTTGGAGTTCCCCCACCATATGCTGCTATTTGCACCTCATGCTTTCTCAGCTTTATATATCTTGCTGAAAAGATTGCTGGCAGCTTTATAATATCCACTATCCTTCCTTTACCTTCCAGGCATTCCAGACTTGCTCAAGATTATGCAATTCATTTATTTGGCACAGGGGTTTTCCATCTCTCATCTAGCTAATGAATAAGCCTGACACTGTGATGCCTTTATGCTGCAGCAGCATTGCAGGCTCCCCTTGACAGGGCTGCAGAGCTGAACCAGGACTGCTGAGACTCTTCCTTCTCATTATACATGCAAAATGTGTGCCCTGATCTGCCCTCCTCACTGCCACATGATGAAGGCAGAAGGGAAAATGCAAACCATGGTGTTTTGTTTGGTGGGGAATGATGAGATGGTAAAAGCAGGGATAAAGCTGAAGTTTAATTTTGGGGGAAATTGTTCAGTGCTGAATTTAAAGTTGTTTCCCAGTGTGGTCTGCAAGTTTCATGATTCTGCTCCGTTTGTCATGACCCACATAATTAATGAAAACCTGGAATGCTCTGGAAGGACTCCCTTGAAGGAGGAGGATGGCATCAGAACCTCAGGAGTCCCCACAGGCTTTACATCCCTCTGGCAGCAGTTTTCCTAGCTCACCAGGACTGCAATGAGGAGCTGTCATTTTTGCCCTAGAATGCTTTTTGTGGCTGTGTTGAACCTTTAGAGAGGTTTTCCATTCTCTGTGCCTCCCTCATAAGATTTTTACTCAGACTGGGCTTTAAGTTTGTATGGACACCGACAGTGTAAGGGCTGCCACTAAAGGCCTTTCAGCCTTTGCCAGGTTGCTCAGGAATTCAGGCTTGCCTTGCCTACCCAGCATGGCACAGGCATGGGGAGGGCTGAGCACTGTGTGTGCCCTTCCTCGCTCCTGTCATGCTCTTGAAACTCATTTACTGCACACCTCTTCCAAAACAGTCATGAGAGACACACTCTGAGAGCTACATTTGCTCTGAGACCAGAGAGTTTCTGCACCAAATAGGAACCACTCTCAGCCAAAGAGCAGGAGATGCTCCTAATCTCTCTCTTTTGACACGATCCCTCCGGGCTGTGCTCAGCAGATGTTTGAGTTAAACCTGTCAGCTGTGGCAATCTGATGCTTCAAATCTGTTTTGAGACCCAGCAGGAAAACCTAATATCTCTGGATGAGGGAATATCAAGCTTGTTCTCCTTGCTCAGAGATTATCAGATGTGCCATAAAACCCACAACTTCAGTAATATGACTCACAGCTTTTGATCTGGCAATTTCTTGTTATCAATGTATGTGCACAGATGTCTGCTTAATATTATAAAAATATGCAGGAGTTCTCTGTTCCTAAGGTCCCACTAAAATCCCACCCTTAAGCCCTGTTACAGCAAAAAAGCAGGGTTGAGGCTGCAGCAGTGGACATTAACTGACTTAAAAACCCAGGTTAAATTCTCCAGAAAAAAGCTGGAATTTCATGTACTGAGGTTTTGTCCCTCCTGTTCTTCAAAGGGGAGTTTTGAATGCGAATGTCTTTAAAAAAATTTCGAATATTATACCCATCACAGACTGTTATTGCAGTGCACCACAGATCCAAGTCTGGAGGCTGGTGGGAACAATACATCCACTGCTGAGGGAAGCTACAGATGTGTGAGCTTGAGGGAAAGATGGAAATTAATAGTAGGGAGACATGAAAGGGGTAGAAACAGAAAAGAGCAGCTTAGTAGTGATCAGGGTAACACCTGCTTAGAGCCACGAGTTGTCTTGAGCTTGCCTTCTACAGATCTTGTTGAATATCTGCCTATATTTTTGAGATATAGGGATCTTGACTAACAATTGAGTTTTCAGAGGAACTAAACTCTTTGTGAAATTAGATCTTGCTGAATAACTTCACTGCAAAATAAAGGGAAGCTTATTTTTTCCAAGTGACGAAGCATTTTGTTTTTATTTTTAAAGAGGAAGGAGATAGTTCATGCTGAAATGTCTTTTAATTTTATTTTTAAAATTGCCTAAACTAAGAAAGAAAAGAAAAATATTTTTGAAAATCTCTGAAAAAATTACCATCAAAATGCAATTTACAACAACCTGGAAATAAAAATATCTAATAAGCAGAAGGGGGATGGAGTGGGTGCTGGGTTTGCTCGTGAGCTCTCCTGCCGGCAGAGCTGGAGTCACTTGCCACAGCTGCTGGTGGCTCTGGGGAGCGGAGTAGGGCTTGCGAGCAAATTTCTCTGAAACGCAGGAGTGAGTGCTTCCTTGAGGAGTAACACTTCCCCAGGGAATTGTCAGGACCATTTGCTTCTCGCGCAGAGCTGTAGTCCCTCCCGGAGTTATTTTCCCTCCGCGGGAGGTGCCAGGAGCGGGGCCCTGCTGGCAGCGTGGTGCCCCCTTTTCCAGGCTCGCCTGCCACACTCTTCAGCCACCCTGACAGTTGATTAATGCCTCGGCTCTGGAGTGACAATTCTGCTTCACACCTTCATCCATCATCCCTGCACCATTTCCTGGGGGCTTCGGGACCCTGACAAATTGTCATATAACCTAGCGGGGACTTGCTGTTCCTCCAATTGTCTGTCTGAATAAGTGTCCTGTTTTTTTCAGAAGTTGCAAGACGGAGAAAAAGAAAGGGCTGGAAAATGGCTTAGATGCCTACCATAGGAAAAGGAGATTGGAATGATTCAGGAAGATGGCTAATTCACTTTTCAAAACTTTTATCCCAGCCACGTCCCCAGGAAAGTTGCAAAATCCAGTCCCTGGCTCCCCATGGGTGGGGATGGTTTGAGGTGATGTTTTGCAGGAGAACTGTGGCAGGGCTAGGAGATAGGTGAGAAATGAATCCTGGGGCGGAACCCAGCCCTTTCTTCAGACTTGTAGGGATGCCGAAAAGGTTTGTGTTTCCATGCCTCAGTTTCCCGCTGTGGGATGGATGGCAGTGATGGAGAGCAATGAGTCTCCACTGTGGGAGAAGTGATCTGGGCAGAACCCAGGGAGTCCCAGCGAGGGGGGACCTGCTGGTGGGGTGGGACTGGCTGTGAGCCCCTCTGAGCCACTCGGCTCTGCCTCGTTTGGCTGCCTCTGCAGAAGGACAAGCTGCTGTTAAGGTCTGGCATTTGTTTTTTACACTTGAAACACAGAAGGACTCCCCCGACACCCTTCACAATGTCACAGCGCGACCGCACGTGGAATCGCTGCTCCTGCCTAGGAGAAAGCGAGATGAAATCAACTCGAGGGGCGTTTATCTTTTTGCCTTTGGGCAGGGATGTGTGCCTGCTTGTTCCGCTGCTTTTGCTCCGAAGCAGGGAGGACAGGAGGAGGGAACGGGATGGCATTAGCGAGAGGACCCTGCCTGCTGCCCGCGGGGGACAATTTCCCCGGGGACAAAGGTGACTTCTTTTCCCCATGTCTTGCACAGCCGTGTATCCTTCTGTGACAGGATCAGCCCAGGGACAGCGCAGGTTTGTGCTGCTGAGCAGCACCAAGCCCGGCTCAGGTGAGTCCCTGCTCCCAGAGCTCTGCTGGCTCCTGGATGTGGCAGCACATCAGCTTTCACCCACTGGAAATGCTGCTCACAGCTGCAGCGTGTGGAGAAGACACCCGAGAGACACAGCCCCAGAGCTGTGGATCTCTGCATCAGGAGAACAGGGATTGCTTTTCAATACCTGGAAAAGAAGCCGTTTTCTCTGATTTACAGCTGCAACCACAAAATTACCTCCCATACAAACCGTTCAGCATGTGTTGAAGAAGGAATCAGTGTATGTGCACAGACGGGTGAAAACAAAAGTCCTCTTGGCAGGTACAGCTTCAAATAGATGTGGGAGCAACTGGTCAGAGCCATGGAGAGACCTTTTGCTTCAGGGGAAGGACTGGAGTGCACTCAACTATCCACACCCTGAGCAATCCAAAATTGAAACTGCTGCCCCTGTGATGTCAAATCAAGTTAAAAAGCCAGATGAAAAGGTTCACAGCAACTATGGGGTGGTCTTGAAACCATGACAACAACATGCCAGAGCAATGGAGGACTGAGGAGTCCCCAGGAACAGAATACATTAAAAATCCTGGGTTTGTTGACAACTTATTGTCCAAATAGACTTGAGCAGAAACTGTAATAAAGTATAAGGTTAAATAATAGCTTGGTGGTAGCTGATAGGATGAAAACATAACCTACAGTTACCTTAGGTAATTATATTACTGAAACTCACACCCCCAGGAAAATTTGTGGTGCAAATTGTAGTATAGTGAACTGGACCAAGACCAGCACACGTGCATTAAGAATTTTGTTACAGAAATGCACACGACCCATCATCTGTTCTTGCATCATTCTTTCTCTGTTATCTTTTTGTGCGTGTCTCCTAGAAGGTCTGGCAGTGGTGTTAGGTGCCTCACATCCTGTTCTACAGAATGGTATAAAAAAAGCCCAAACAGCTTAACTCTGTGTTGACTGGCTCTTGCAAACCAGATAAAAGACCTCTGCTTTAGGGGCAACATTGGGGTGTTTACAGTTACATGTAAGGTTTACATAGAATATCCATGACTTAATCACTGAGTCGAGTTTGGGACAGATCAATGGAACAAGAGTATTTTATGGAAGGCAGTTCTGTTGTAGATGTGTTTGAAACTTCTACACAGGATTTTTAAACTGATTTTAGAAACTGGCAGGTTTATTGTACCCTTCTCCTTCTGCTTGGAGATGCCTTGTGATCACAGATCTGGAATAGGTCTGCAGGGAGACAAGAATTTAGTAGATCAAGCATTTTTAATCTTTCTCAGGGTGTTGTGTGATGGCTTGGACTGAGGATATATGTGAGAACCAGCCTTATGTGAGGTAGAAACCACCTAGGCAGGTTTCCCTTGGGAATGTCTGGCTGTCTGGAAGAGTTTTCTGATCTGGGATTTGCTCAGGAGTATTACTGGGACAACAGGAGAAATAGTCTCTTTTATATTTAGATTGCTCAGGGTTGTTCAATAATTCAGGTGCAGGAAGCTCTCTCCTGGCAGGGTGGATGGAGAGGGGCAATTCAGTGTGGGTTTGCTGAGCTGTGCCTGCAGGCACTACCCCCTGGGTAAAGCCAGACTCCAGCTGCCACTAGGAAGCCTTAGCTTCCATCATATTATAGCTTACTTTGGTTTAATTCTGAGCTGTAAAACCCTGAATGGAGCCAGTGCAGGCCTGTGGCATCTCCAGGACCTGCTGGTGCTTGTGCCCCCCATGCAGGGGGTTGGTGTCACTGTCAGCTGAGGGAGATTTGTAGGAGAAGAAAGGAGCCTGAGCTACACCACCTCTGAGTCCCACCTGAGTGTTATTCAGACAGGGAGACCTCCCACCTGGAGAAAAGTGTATCATGAATAAAGAAGAAAAAAAATCAAGCTTTTTTTTTTGTGGTCTAGGCAACAGATCAGATTTCTTTGCAAAGCTTATACAATCCTCTGGCATTTGTCTGGGAACTCTTCGAGGGAGACAAACCCTAGAGGGGATGGACAGAGCAAACAGAAAAAATAAACTCAGAGTGACTCTAGCTGAGCACTTATTTGGAGCAGCTGTGCCTGACTTTAGCCAGCTCCTCTGCACTGCCTGACTGCTGCATCTCTGGGTCATGCAGCACTGCCAGGACCAGTCTGAGCCAAATCCTTTCCAGAGCATGGATTTTTTTTTTTTTTTCCTAATGGCACAAACTGCTACTTCTGACTGCAAATCCAGCCTGGGTATTTTCTCTAAGTTGAGGAACTGCCTCTCCAATCACCCTGGTGGGGATGGATGTGGTTGTTTCTTCCCCATCAGCCTACAGTTGCCTGCAAAGGAGAGCCTTGGGGGTGGCAATGCTAGCACCACCTCCAGTCACTCCACACCTTCCTCTACTCACTCCTGAGTCATCTTTTTTAATGTGGGCAGCATATCCAAAAACGACCGTGGGGTGGGAAAGTTTCCTTACTGGGACATCAGATGGAGCAAATCCCATCTTCCCAATACATAGGTTTGCTTTGGGATACATCCAGCATGGTCCTCACATTTTATTAGTGAAAGTGTCAACAACACTGCAGGTAACAGCTGGAGAAGAAAAGAGCAATTTGATTCTTTCACAAAAAAACTTTTGACCTTCTCTCAGCCAGTTTCCTACATTCTCTTTTTGCTTTAATAACAAGGGTGACATTTTGAGGCCTTTGGAACTCCTCCAGTCTCTGTCTACACTTTCCTACTTCAACTATTTTCTGAAATAAATGAAAGCTCTAGAGCCAGCTGCATGTCTGAGAGGGGGTGTCAGCTGCACACCAGAGCAGAGCTGGGAGATTTGCAGTCTGTTGGAACAGGTACCAACCACCTTCATTTAAAAACAAATCTGGCAATATAAGTATGCATGTTGGGTTATGGAGATTTCTTGTCTTTATTTTTAAAAAGTGCAGGAATATCCTTCTCTCTGATGCCTTTGTGTATTATAATGGGATTCTCTAGAGCACATGCTCTACCTGTTACTTACCTGTTACCATTTCCCCAATGGTTCCAGGTTACTCCTGGAACCATTGGGGAAATAAGCAGACATCTGTTGATGTGGGAAGTGAAAGCTCCAAAAAAGTCCTTTCCCTCTGCAGGAAAGGTCACTCATGCCCTGTCCTCCTTTGGCCAGGCCTAGGACTGACAAATATTGTTGCTGGGTTTGTAGTTGCTGTCATTTCTGTTTGTGTTTTGAATTCAAAGGTCAAATTTGATTTAACTAACTCATGGTCACTTGTAATCAAAGCTAATGAGCAAGTAAATTATTCAATAATTAAAAAAAAACCTCTTTGCCAATAAGTCAGTTTGCATTTGTCCAGCCAGGGATGATATTGCAAATCTAAACAAAACAAGTCAAAACACGTGTGCAAGCACACTGAGTGGGACTCACATGGGAGCAGATACCATCTGGAATCACAGTTGTTCTCACAGCCAGAAGAGGCAGAAAGATGCTGTCAAACAGGAGAGGTGCATAAGTGAGCCATGGGAAGTTCCTTGGGCAGTGTGGAGGTGGCTTCTGAGCTTTTCCATCTTGTGACCAACCTCTGCCCTTTGCTCTGTGCTGCATGAGTTTTGTTCCAGCTCACAGGTGCCTGTGCGCAGGTGCTGGCAAGGGGACAGTGCTCCTCGTGCCAGAGGTACAAACCCAAGCACAGCTCTTTCTTGTACACTTACCAGCAGGGTGGATGTCTCAGCCTTGAGCTCACCCAGGGACACCTCTAGTGCTCGACTTCTGGGAGTGATTGCACTGCTGGCAGCAGAGGCAGGCAGCTGCAGGGCAGAGTGCCCCAGGTGGGTCTGTGGCTGCACTCTGGGCTGGCAGGAGGCACCTGGTGAGATGGCAATGGGAGCCTGCCCTGAGTCTGAGGGCACTTTCATATCCAGCCACCACATGGCACAAAAGACAGTTGTGCAGCTTCATGTTGCACATAGCATCCATTAACAAAGGCATTTCGTGTGCACAAAATGCAAAAGGACAGCAAGTCCAGGCTGTGTTTGTTGTCTTTGTAGCTGTTCCAAAGACTCCTAATCTCAGAGCCTTCTGGTTTATTTCTGAGTCTAGCTTTTTGGGTCTGTTACCATCCCTGACTAGCTCTTGTCTGAGTTGCAGCCTGTATCATTTTGGCTTCCATGTGCCCTGCTTGCAACCACAGCTACTGAAAGAAAATGAGGTGGGAGCATCGTTACACAAAGAGCCTTGGTGGAAAAATACTGTACTTAAATAAGTTGAGAGCATTTTCACCACTTAGAAAATGCTTGGAGGAGTGACAGCATATGCTGTTCTGTCATTAAAACAAAAGCTGTATTTTAAAAGCTCTTTTCCTCCAAAGATATTATGCAGATATTGCTAGTCTAACAGGAATGCAGAGTGGAAGGAGAGCTGAACAGAATAGCTGCCACCAAAAGAGGTGGGGGGCAGGTGACAGGAATACAGATTTCAGTGGGATGCATTCAAGGAGGAAGATGGCAATGTAATTTGCCAAAAGCTTCCTGGAGACAGTTAATAAGCACATGGAAAACTCCCCTTCCTGCAGAAGTAAATCATCACAGAGCAAGAGGAGGGGTACCGAAATCCTTTTGGCAGGGGGATACTGGAGAGCTTTGATGTGGCTCTTCTTTGCCAGAAACCTCCCACCTTCTTACTGGATTTGGATTTTGCTGGCTCACTGGAGCAGGTTGCTGCCTCCTGTGTTTCTCCTGCTCTCAAGGGAAAAGAGGAGGGAGCATATGGGCAGAGCAGTCCCAAAGGCAGATCCTGAGGCACAGCCAAGCATAAGCTCTGAGCTGATCCTTGTACAGAAATTCAAGCTGGAGGACAGAGTAGAGTTTGAACCTTGTGACTGCACTGACATGATTCATGCAGCGTGGAAAACACTTTCCCCTAGGAAACTTTATGAAATATTTCCTAAAACAGAACTTTGAAAACCCAGTGCAGCTTAGTCCACTACAGTCCTGTGAGCTGGACAGTTCCAGTTCAGACTATACATCTACAAAGAGGAAACATCTTTATCTGGATTTGGATGGAGCACATGATTAGCTTCATAATCCCCACCAACCAGACTCAATGGAATACATTGTATGAGTTATGTCTTGCCATATTCAGGTTTTCTCTGACATGATTCTATTTTAGGTCCAGCAAGGTAAGAAAGGCTTTGAAGTTGACCTTACCTTGGTTCTCATGAAAGACAAAGTGAATAGAATGTCGAATCATTCCATGTTTAACAAGTAGCTGATGGCATAATTTTCCAATTTCCAGGTTGCAGATGATTTCAAAGCCTTGTGACATGGGAAGGGACTGAGCCACCAGGGCAGCCATCACTGACAGGGTGCAGTGTGCTGGGGCTCCCCAGGGCACATCCATGTCCAGTCACTCTCTGCTTTCTGTAATTTTTCATGCATGATTTATATGGTGCAGGGGCCTTTGGAAATATTCTTTCTGAACTGCAGCTGAAAAAAAGAAATGAGAGTTTTGACAGTTTGTGTTTTATACTGGTGTCAAAAACCAAGCAGTGCTGTGCTAAATTTCTGGGAACTGGGGCTTTTCTAATAATCACCTGTGCTTTACTGAAAGCCATGAAAAGCCTCGTTGAGATGTTCATTTCTTAGAAGATTTGCAGAGCCAAACCTAGCTGAGGACTCTAGCCTGGCTTGCAAAATTTAAAGTAAGTAATCATTTTCTGAGGACATAGTGATGGTAGACCTGTGTTAATTCAGGTCTAAGAGACCACTGCACCCCTGGGCAGCCAGAACTGACCTGCAACAAATTGTTCCCTCAGGATGACAGTGTAGGTCACCTCCCTTTGCCTCTATATTTTTTCTTCCTTTCCCTGTAGGTGAGATTTTCAGCTTAGCAGTGGCACTGTGCATGTGCATTCGGATGATTAATAAGCACCACAAAGCTTTTCTGGACTAATTTGGATGGCTGGGAAAAACCTGCACTGGATAAAGCAGAGCATCTATAGGGATGCCAAGTGTGGAAAGAAGCACTGATGGCACAGGCCAAGGGGCTCATATGGCACAAGAGCGAGGATGTCTCCAGCTACTTCAAACAAAAGCTTTGGCAGAGCTGAGATTGTAAAAACTGCTGTAAAGGAGGCAAGCAAGGGGAAATACGAGTTTAAGGAAAGCTTAAAAAATGTTATTCCCAGTAGTACAGTTGTTGAATACAAAGAGAAAAGGTGTTTTTGTTTTGCAGGCTTGTTGCTGAATGCAGGCTTTTCAACTTCTCCTGTTTTTGAGATGTTTTGATCAGTAATGGTGTGTGTAAGCAATTAAAAAAAAAAGCTAAAACTTTAAGTCCACCCTGTTTGTTCTCATTTTGTTTTGCAAGTCCAAACAGATCTTAATGTTAAATTAGACAGGAAAGTTGGAAAGTGCTCTGTGATATCTGAAGAAACACTTTCATAGCTGCAATTTAGAATATTACACATATACACACACACACACACCCCCAACATTCCTGCAGTGCAGTAAATTAGGGTAACGTTACAGACCTACAGAACATTCCCAGCTTTTTGCCAGATGAAAAGGCAGTTGAAAAGTCTGTGAAATTTAAAATTGATGGTGTATTTTTCCTCTTCCAGAAGATGTCTAATTAATTTCTGTTTGCCATGTCTGAAGTAAAATGAACATGAGAAAGCCCTGTGCAAGTTCAAGTAAACTAAGGCAGTGGTCCCCACTGACTTGTCAGCTGTGTTCATGTCATCCTTCTCTCAGAGGAATCAGGAGCTCAGATCTTCTGGGGTGTGCAGAAACCAAGACCATTTCCTTCCTCTTTCATCAGGGAATTCCTTTTCATACAATGTCTGCATCCCTGCAGCTTTCCTAATTCAGAAGTTTCTCTCTTTGTGGCTGATTCCTCTCTCAAACCTTTCTCCTCATGCCTCGCCTCTAAACTTTTAAGTGTGTTTGCATCTTGAAGTCACAGTTGTTTTTAAATTTAATCATAAAGGGGTGGAGAAGGGGGGAAGAGAGTGAAAAACGTGTTAAATGAAGAAGAAAATCAATTTTGCATTTGCCACATCTCAGCAAACACCCAACCCTGCCCTCCCCTGCCTGTCAGTGCCAGGCTCTGTGGCTTAATCCCTTCTGCATCTTTTTCAAGCCGGTTGCATCAGGAACGGGCTGCTTTTCCATGCTCTTGACCTTTGAGTGAGGACTGGTGTCCTTGAGGCATAAGGCAATTTAAAAACTCTCCTCTCTGCACTTCACAGAAACTCAGCCAGGTTTGTGTCAGCTCACACAGCGGCACCTGATGAGCAGCATCCATTCTCCTCCCGGGTGACACTGCCACTGCCACCTGCTGCTGAGCGAGCCCCGGGGTGCTGGGAGTGAGGAGACATCCTCCTCCCCACCCTGCTGTGGCCAGGCAGGGCTGCTCCAGCAGGAGGGAAAAAGGGCACCAGCTGATCTGTTCTGGTTGTCTCAGGAGGCCAGGAAAAAGAGCCTGGCAAAGGAGAGCAGGGGGCTGTGTTTTGGATCCCAGCACCCACGCAGGGTTTCTTCTCCGTGTTCTTGCTCTTAGCCTTTCATCTTTATTCTCACTAAAATCGCTCCTTCTCCCCGCTCCCCAGGCTCCTCTCAGGAAATGCTTAGTGCTGGAGGAGGTGTGTGATGTTGGGAGTTGCAAATGCTTTCAGGTTAGATCAGAGTTGTCAAAGAGCTTTTATTCTGCAGGGAGAAGGCACTGGCCTTCTCAAATCCAAATCAGGTACCTGGCCAGGTCTGTGTAGTTCTGCCTGTGGGCTCTGGTTTCCTTCCATGGAGCCCTACATCTGACACAGGAAATGTTTGCCAGACAGGAGAATATATTGAGGTGGAAAGTAGTCCTGAGTTCCACGTTTCAGGTGTGCTTTTAGTGTCTCAGCAGGCTGTGCAGTATGAAGTTCCTAAGGAATAGGCCAAGCAGTGCAGCCAAAGAGTCACAGCCATCTAAACACACATCCAAACTTTCGTCAGTGTCTGCCCACCAGAACAAAAATATGAGAAAACTTCCATTCCGGAAGGAAAAAAAAATTAAAATATGTCATTTTAAAAAAGATTTTTGCTTCCCTTAAAAGTCTAAAATATTCTTCCAAAAATTGGAGGCTTCTTCTTAATAAATTCTATGACTAATTTGTCAAAATGCTCTAAAAACATCCCTATCTCATTCTAAGAACTTTGCTATAATGTGAGAGTTAAATAAATAACAATAATATTGATTCCTCTCTGGCATGAATTAGGTATTCAGCCTAGATGGCTGGAGTAGACATACAGCCATGGATGTCTTTGTTTCTAATATTAGTTAGCTTGTTTAATTTGACTTGTCCACATTATCAACAGCTATTCATGTGTGTTACATGGCTTGAAATTACCCTGCAAGTCTCAGTTTTCATCAAAAAGCTCAAAAGACAGCAGCACAAAG
The DNA here is from genome assembly GCA_013399835.1 of Leptocoma aspasia. Taxonomy (NCBI): domain Eukaryota; kingdom Metazoa; phylum Chordata; class Aves; order Passeriformes; family Nectariniidae; genus Leptocoma; species Leptocoma aspasia. The sequence continues at coordinate 403,859 of VXAX01006627.1, read as the reverse complement.
GATCTCTCTCTGGTTTTTGTTCTTGTGCCAAAGCTTGATTCCAAAGTACCAGGGTACTTAAGCAATTCCTGCTGGAGTTTCTGTTTGTAGCTGGGTTGTTTGGCTGATGCATAGCTGTAAATGAGGCTATGAGAAATACTTCATCAAGATGGCTTGGTTCAAAGCCATCTTCTCAATAGAAGATGATTGTTATACTTGGGCCCAGTGCCTAGAGGAGACAATCTTACATAAGCAAATAAATATTGTATCTGCTTTTCATCAGGGCAGAATGGACATTGAGTGCAAAACTTTGTAGAGCATGAATAAAACTTTGTGTTAGGAATGTCTTGGGACATTTGAAAGGTTTGTCTTAATGCCATGCAAAATTGTAAGAAATTGGCTCATTTTAAAGTTCTGAAATTCAGGCTGAAATTCTAATCTAGGGTTATTCTTGTAACATAAGAACATCTGTGGAATTCCACACCAAGACAGGCTCAAGAATGTCAGACAGAGTCAGGTTTGACTACTGCAAGACACTGGAAGAGACTGATAGCAAAGAGAGGGCATCTGAAAATCACGAGATATTTTAGAGGGCACAATCTCTAGGTTTTCAGCCTCTCCAGCAGCCTCTGACCCAGCTCTGAGAAGGGCAGAGCCACAGGTGAGGCAGAGATCACATTCTCTGAGGCATCTCTGACATGTTAACATCTTAGAACTCCTCTAACATTTTGTCCCAACCAAGAATACCATTGTTATCAAAGATATCCAATGTCAGACTAGATGGTAAAAATGGTTGTTTCTATCATTGATTTCTAAGAAAGGATCAACCACTTTTGCAACATGGTCTGACCTGCAAAACAAAGGCAGAAGAAACCTTATAATTATTTATACCTTCCTCAAATTTATAACTTTAAAACAAAACTAAGCTCATGTTTGAGCTAGATTGGCTTTCTTTAAAAAGCTGTGCCGCTCCCACTTGCAGTTCCCCAGGTGTTCTGTCCCCATGGTCATTGACCTGAACTCTTGAACATCTGCATCTCATTTCAGTATGATTTTTTCTTTCTTCAGTGACAGCAACTGTGATCTTCTTATTTGTTTGACTTCTGATCATGCAGCTAGGTGTCTCACCACAAATCTAGCTCACTTGAGTATTCAGCAGAATGAAATAGCCATGGTCACACATTCCCCTTGATAATATTTGCTGTTAGGTGGCTATTTTTTGAGATACTCCTTAGTAAGGCACCAGTGCAGAGTAAATTGGGGATATAAAGTGTTGGCTTGTTTTGCAGGATGCTGCCACTGCAGTTTTTAATGCCATCAGTGCCCATTGTAGCTGTTGTTCCCCCTGCCCCAGGTTACTACTGCCCTTACACTCTGCCTTCAGATCAAGGAGCCAATGCCTTGGTGATGTTCAGCCAAATAAACCCACGTGCCTCTGTGATTTAAGGAGAGCATTTTTATTTACTTCCCTTTTAAAGCAGATAGATGGGGATTATCCTGCCAGCATTTAACTATCTCCTCTGACAGTTCCTTGCATCAAAACCTCCTCAGTGATAATCTGGGAAAAAATCATCCTTGGCAGAGATGCCTGTGAGGGTAAGAGAGGCAGGGGTGGCTCGTGCTGGGTGCTGGGGCTGGCTGGGACCAGGAGGTGCCTGTGCCTGTGCCCTGCCTTCCCAGGCTCCCTGCTGCACCAGCTCCTTCTACAGACTGCCCCAAAGTGCCCACCAGTTTCTGGTCCCAGTGGGCTGTAATGAACAGTTCTTACCAGAATAACTACAGGCAGGTACTCCACTGGTGTTTGCTGCTGTGGAAACTTTAAGAGGAGACTTGCAGAAAGGTTGCCTGGGGCTCTTCAGTCCTAGCTTTAAGGAGTACTTCAATTTATTCAAAGACAAGAAATAACCACTTCAGCTCCTGTTTCCCATTCAAAGGTCAGGCTTCAAATACCAAATCCTTGGTACAGAGTTCTCACTAACAAGCTGCAAGGCTGTCATTATTCTTATAAATAAATACACCAATAATTTTGTATAGTGTCTGAGAGAATGGTATTATATACACAAACACTTTCTGAACTGGAAAAGGGTATGTTTTGCCTTTCAAATTCTTTCTGATTTATTCAGTTGCCCTTACATATAATAAATAATCCCATAAATAGAGTGATTCTAAAGGAAGAAGTTTTATAACTGTTTTGAGTAACATCTGTAATCATGAAGAGAAACCCTCACTGTGTAGGACCAGCAGTGGCACTACAAAATGAACCATATAAATTGCTCTGAAAATACTAATTGCAGCCTGATGAAGTTTGCTGTATCTCTCTGATGTTTCTATGATGTGATGACAAGCCACCTACTCGATTTACATCAGCTCACTTCGAGAAAGCAATTGACTGTTAGAGAAGGATCATTATTTAAATGAGTTCTTTTTAAAAGATTAAGTCAAGACAGGAAATTGCCAGAAAGTGTGAGTGAAAAGCAGAGAAGTTCAGGTAACCTACATCACCAGACAGATGGTGATCTGCATCTCTTAAATCCTTATCTCCCGGTGGCATGGGCTGTGATGGACCAGAACTGCCCAGGAGCAGATGCAACCTTGGCTGATCAGAGGAATGATCTTCTGCTTTGAGAAGTATCTTTATAAAACTATCCTATTCACTGCTTATGTCCCATTATCTCCTGTTTGGAAACTGTTCATATACGTGATTATCCATTCTATTATGGTATTCAGCTCTATTTGAAGTACAGTCCTAAATTAAAGCAAAAGATTAAAGCAATGCTCTGAATTAAACTATTGAACCTTCTAAGAAAATTAGATTAAACTGTTTCTTCTGTGAGTCATAAACTGACCTTTCATTCTTGTTGCTCTGGAAAGATATAAGCTCCAGATATTCACACACTTAAAAATACTGAAATACAGGGGTTTTTTTTAAAGTAATTATTTACTTAGATGATATTAAAAAATAGTCTGACAACTTTTGTTGTTCTTCTAAGCACCACCATGTAAACCCCTTTAAGTGTAACCCATCTGAGTCAGATCAGATGAGAACAATTTAGGGATGTCAAAGGAAGCAGACTCTTCTCAAAGGGTAATGGTCTCCTGCTGATACATGAATACAGAGTATTTATCAGAAATAAGTCTCAAAGGGAAGTGAAGGAGAAACATAAGGCAGAAGCATTGAAAAGGATCGTTGCTCTTGTGCCACAGTTACTTTGTGTTTGCAAGGGGGACAGGCAGGAGGAGCCTGAGGTGCTCTGGTGTCTGTGGCATTTGTGAGCATGAGGGGACTGTGTATGTCCAGCAAACTGGCTGTGTTCAGGGGGAATGTTTTCAGGTATTGATGCAGGAGAGCAGACAGGGGTCTCCTCCTGCATGGTAACGTGGTGCCAGACTGGAATGTCACCAACCTCATTGTTAATACTTTTAATTTATCTTGGGACAAATAAGGACAGGTGAAATTCCTGCTACAATGTGCAGACTGTTGTGGGGACAAGGAGGAGTAAGACACAGCTTCAGCCAATGTTCTCTGTTGAATTGGTCTTTCTTGTCTTTCCCTGAGGCACACTAGGCTGCTGAGTGGTCCAGCAAGGACCCCAGGCAGAGGGATGTTGTTACTTGCCCCTGTATCAGACAATCAGCAGCAGGTTGTTGCTTACACTGATGGGGCCAGGAATTATTGCTTTGGGGGATTTATTGGCAGAGCTCAGCGTGGCTTGTCTAGCTCTGGGCACATCCACTCAGGATGATCAGGAGCTGGGTTTCCTCCAGTGACTGCCAGCAGAGTGGCTGACCCTACACTAGTGCAGAACCATTAGCTGCTGTTTCTGTTTTGGAAGCTGCATTTCATCTCTCTTGCCAAGCACCTGTCATTTTTTGAGCATTAATAACTGTAATAACAAGCAGAAATGAAACTGAGAGATCCTACATTGGCAGACTTTTAAAGATAATTCAATACTGCATAGTGACTTTAAAAATTAATTTATAAGTATTTAAATCTATGAATATTTCAGTCTTTTCAATTCATTTTGTTAATCATTTAGCTATAAAGCACATATCACATTCTTTACCTCCTGTTCAAATTGCATTTTATTGCATTTTGAAAGCAGTCTGCAGATGGCAGCTGCAGCAGCTCAAGATCTAAGGCTGTGTTTTCCAAGTGGCTCCTTGGGTCTGTGTTTCCAGGGAAGAAGTGGGGACTGTTTGATGCATTTCTTTTGCATGCTGAGTTTCTTGCATTTGCAACCTGGGTAATGATTCCAGTCACACAGGCACTTGCTGCCCTCATGTGCTTTTGCAAACCAAGGCTTGGCATATGTACATCCAGAGGCTTAAAAAAATGCTAATTCAGAAAAAATATACTTTTGCCTCCTTGCTAGAAACCACACCTTACATTCATGGCCAGAAACAGTGATGGCCCTCCTTTGCAAATAGCCAGACCATCAAAGATTTAACAAAACTTAATTAACATCTTTGTGATAAATGAACAGTATCACAGGCCAGATCTTCTTATTATCCTCATCACTCTTTCATTAGACAGACAAGTAGCTCCTTAATAATTATCAGTCTGTTGGAGCACAGAGTGACATTTTATAGTAGGCTTGTGCAATATCAAAACTAGAGGTACACAAGTGCACCACAGCAATAACAGGCACTGCTGCTCCGCAGGCTTTGGAAGCCCTGTAAGAACAACAAAGTAGTGCTGAGCTACAGGAAACTGAATCACAAAATCTGTTGGAAATATGCTCATTATGCCATCTCAGAAAACTCATTCCACACTTATGAGGAAAATATATGGAGAGAGGAGACCCAGGGTGAGTATTGTACAGCCAGGTGGACACCAGTTGCTCTACCTCTCTTCAGAGACAACAGAGGGAGATTAGAGCAAGAAAAGGCCTAATTTAGTTTCTGTTAGGTGCCTGACTGATAGGATGGAGATAAATCACGTCTGTATTCTCAGTATTTCATATCTGTGTCTTTAACAGAATTTTCTTGGAACTGCTCTCAGAGGATATAAAAATATCAGGCACCCTAGAAATCCATGAGACTCCCATCCTTTATATTGGACATCCACTGCAAGCCTGTAGTGCTGTCTGCATCTTTAAAATATGTAAAGTGGGGGTAATATTTTCTGTTGTCATAGAGCTGCTGGCAAAGTTAATTCATTAATTTTTATGAAGCATACAAATCCTGTGGTGGGAGAGTCAGGCAGGAAAGCTAATGAGAAAATTTAGGATGGCTTTTGGGCCAGGTGGATGGGTGGGAAACAAAACCTTTGGCCATGTACCAATTTTCTCTTCAAGGAGAAGATAAAGATTATGTTAAATAATGACTTTGTTGCTAATGAGAATCGCCCTTGTGTACCTGAAGCAAACACTGCAGTCAGGATTCTCCTCCTGCAGTTTGCTGTGCTGTAAACTCTCTCATGAAAATCACCTCCTATGCCTTGCATCCCTGCTCTACAGAGAGGGGATCTCACCCTTTGCCCTGGCTGGAATTGCCCTGTACTGTGCTTTCAAACCAGAAAATGCTGTCTTGAAACCAGACATTTTCCAGGAATCTTGTAATTGCAGGGACTTCTCATCAAAAGCAGTCAAGTCTCAGCACTCCCTGTGCAGCAGATCCTCTGTAGGGCAATGACCTGAAAGCCAGTTACTCAGTTATAATGTGAAATGATTAAATGCAATTACAGCCTTAATGATAAAATCTTCATCCTTCATCTCTTTCCACCCCCACAGTGTATTCCTGGGTGGACAGGGTCCTGGCAGTCCATTCAGTGCTGCTGGAGCTGTGAGCTGGCAGTGCCACAGTGCCCCAGTGAGGGGAGAGAGCAGGAGGGCTTCCCTGGATGTGGCACTCCCTGCCCCTGGCACTGCTCCCCTGGCAGAGCTCTGCGTGGGCACACTGTGAGGGCTTCTGCCAGCCCAACGTGGTGCCTGTACTGCATTTCAAGTCTCAGCAGCGGCTGAATTCTTGCTCTGCTTAAAAGTGACCTTGGGAATTCAACCCAGAGCCAGATGCTGCTATTTGTGCCTCTGCAGGGACTCCCTGCTCCCATGAGGAAAGCTGGTAGCTGCAGGGCTCAGTGTTCTGCAGAGTGACAGAAATTTTACTCATTCCTGTTGCGCTCACTCGTGGTATCAAGATGCTGATGTTTTATGCTAAGTGTTTGAAAAATTTTTCTCTTTCCATTTGCTCTCAGACCTTTGCAAATGGATTTCTGTTAGATTTGTCTTACTGCTGCAGTTGCCTGTGCTCTGATTTGTCTGACCATGAGGCTGCTCTGTTACAATGAATGTCTTTGCTCAGCTGGCTCTTAAATTGCCCAGCCTGCCCTCACAGGTTTACTTGTCAGGGTTTCAGAAGCCCCACAGTGTAGCAGACATACCCAGCTGGATTTGACACACACTGATCCCATTCTCCTCTTTAGAAAACCAGTTCTGCTTTGCTTGATCAGCTGTTAAATTTCTAATTCTACTTGGGCTCTGGCATTTTTGGGAGGTTTTCACACCACCCTCTGTGGTGACTTGCCTGAGACCAGTTGAGAGCTGGAATGAGCAACAAGCACTTCCCAAACCCCTGCTTTACCCCTGTAACTGAACATGAGAACAGCAAACCAGACAATTCTTCCTGAGCTCATTCCTAGGAATACAGCTCAGAAACTTCCAGCTGTAATGAGGTTAATGCAGCAGGAGGTAAAACAATAAATGTGAGAAGAATGGTTTTGAGGGAGGATGAAGGATGTATTAATCTTTCCATCAGGATGATCCCTAGCTCACATATAGGTACTTCAAAGTCAAGACTGCATTTCATCTCAAGTCTTTTAAAGAACCTACGTACTTCCAAGCTGCCTTTAGCAGAAATTCAGGCACCAAGTGCCCTTTTCTCTTTCCCTTTATTTTATTTTTGTGTGGCCTTTCCTATGTCATCTGAATGCATGTCTCATTGCTGAAGCACTCTTTTGTGAAGAACTTGCCCTGATAAGCCAGGTACTTAGCAAGGGAAAGCAGTGATCATGAAGAAAAATAAGAGTAAGCAAGTTTGCTACATCCTTGCTGATGCTTCACCTGACTCAGCTCTGTATGAAGGGTTTGTGACAGGAGCAACTCTTAGCACCAAGGTTATAGAGGCTTCGGAGAAATGTGATGCAGCTCTCCATGAAGCCTGTGAAGTCTCTGGATTCCAAGTGTGAGTGCCTCAAACCAGCTACTTTTCAAGTCTTTCTTTTGGGATGCAAATCTTAACCCCAGGGGCCATGAATTGCACACAAGTTAGATGGCTGAGCGAAGGAAAAAGACTTCAAAGGCTTGTTGTCCTTCTTCAGGGGAATCCGTGCTTCTCGTGCTGTTCCCTTTCCAAATCTCAGCAATTTTAACTGGCTGCTTGAACTTCACTTTCTAATCTCAAATCCCGTGGACACAAACGAGGGCAGAGTCTGACACTTCAGAGTCAATGAAAACAACTCTCTGCCAGGGGCAAAAGCAGGATATTTTATTTTGAAAACTGCCTCGTGGTCATCACAGTGTAACTCTGCTCCTTGGTGAGCAGCTTGCAGGCAGGAGAAAGGAGGGAGCAAAAATCACCTGGCCGGTAGGACCTTCCCTTCTGAGCAGCACACCCAGCTGCGTGCAGGTGACACTGTGACATCACTGTCACCTTCCTGCGCTTGAGGAGCGGTGAGAGGAGGCACAGGAGAGCCTGGTCCCTCGCCGGTGGTGGCAGTGGTCCCGCATGGCACAGCCACGTCCCGGGGGCAGCTGCAGGAGCAGAGGGCGACCCTTGCAGCGGCAGTGCTGCTGGCCCTGTGTAGAGCCAGGGTTCTCCTGCTGTGCCGAAGGGTGCGTGGCTTCTTCCCAGCCACGGAACCAGGGTTTTCCATCAGCCCTCTGCATCAGGGCTCATTCCTCCCTTGGCCTGCACAGCCCAATACACTCAGCAGAATTTTTGTTCTGTGTTGTGGTGAAGGACTGAATATCCTGCTCCAGAGCCCACAGGTGCTGCTCAGGGGAGAGGAGAAAACAGGCAAAACAAGGAAGCACTGGGGGAGCTGTACCATTGCAGACCCTCAGCTTCATTTGAAATGGGCTCAGCAGCAACTTCTGCTCAAGGGGCTGGCACTGGGACCACAAAAATACCTGCTGTGTGCCACTGTGGGAGGGTGAGCAGGGCATTGCTGAATGCAGGGGGACACAGAAGGACAGGGTTTGGTTCCCACCTTGCTAGCTTTTAAGGGTGACTGCTGTCCTGAGGAGAAAAAGAGAAAGCCTGGAACAGCTCAGTTTTTTCCCCTTGGTCTTGTTCCACTGCTTTCTATGCACTACCTAGGCTGCTGGAAGCTGATAATAAAAAAAGAGTAGCTTCTATTCCAGGTACTTGTTTTTTATCAATTGCCTGTGGTTTTGAATATCTCACCCACACTTTTGAGCATCAGGCAGGTTGTGATACCTCACTGTGTATGCAGTTGGCACCATTGCAAGTGAGTTTAATGCCAGATGTATCCCTAAATATGACACAGGAAATCGTGTTGGTATTTGCAGTAAGCAGGGTTTTTTTTCTTTTCTTCCTTTGATTTGTTTTCCTTTTTTCTGACATTCCAGGATCAGGTTTTAAATAAAAGAAAACCGATTATTTGTGGACAGAGATAATGTTCTTCAGAATGGTTTGTCCACTGGGTGTTTGTTATCGTAATTAAATTTATTGTTCAAATTAAACAAAAGCAAGCTTTTCCCCAAAATTAATTAGTCTTCATAATTAGAAATTCCTTTTCAGAAGTGCATTCAATTTATATGCTAGAAATTACCTAGATTATGTTTTGCTGACAGGTATCAGAGTTGGCCATGCATACCTAATGCTCACAGATATATTAATTACCTTGCTTAACTAGCATGCTCTAATACATTAATAACTCTGTGCCTTGGAGAACTGCTGCTTGCTGAAAGCTTGTTATTGGGATGCAATTTCTCGTGATGCAAAGTTCCTGCTCAGATGACATTCATGCTTAGGCAGAGTTACTGAAAACCCTCTGATAATAAGGTTGGAAGCCCTTTCAACAAAACCTGGTGTAGCTGGACAACTGGAGACTGCTGGAAAGCAATGGCTTAGTAAAATTAAGCTTAAGTATGCTTAAAACAAATGTATCTTCTTAAAAGGAAAGGCAGGGACATCTTCCACTAGACCAGGTTGCTCGAAGCCCCATGCAGCCTGGGCTGGAACACTTCTTCCCTGCATGGAAAAGCAGTCATGGGACAGTAGGGTTATACCAAAGAACAGACAAAAAGGGCAAGAAATGGGCAAAAAGGTCTGGGGGACAGTCTGGTTTTTTGACTTCTTGCACTGAAAATCACTGGCTAATCTCAGGTCTCACTGTGCTCTCCTGAATCCCCATATGGTGCATTAAGCTCTTTTTTTTTTTTCTTTCCTAGAATGGAAAGGTTCTGGGTCTCAGATATGAAAGCATTCACATCTTGAAGCACTCCTGCAAAGTTTTTTTACTATTTCTATGTAAACAGAAAAGAAAGAACTTCTACCTACTTTCAAGCCACAAGAGAGGCTGTCCACCTGTTACAAGTTTTTTTTTTTTTCCTGCTGTATTTTTTTTCTGGATTCCTTTTTCATGCTGATAAGTCCTTTCAAATCTAGGCTTATGTTTCACCAGAAAAAATTCTCTTTCTGTAAGGTATATTCAGCAATGTCTCCTCTTCTTTAGATTTAGCACTAGTTTGAGAAGAAAGCAGCACCTCTGATGAGCTAAAAACTCCTGTGAAGCTTGTTCATCGCTATTCAGTTCAGTGCTTTGGTTACAATTTTCAACAAAGGGAGGTTAAATTCCCCAAATCCCACAGAAAGGCATACAGCCCTGTGAATAGTCTATCATTAAATACCTGATTTACTGGATCAAAATAAACTTAAGCATACCAGAGATCTGGTACAGCAATTCCATCTGTCTGACAAAGAAAAGAGACCACTAAAGATTCATTCACAGTGAGCTGGCACACACTCTGTTTTTAAAAAGCAGTCTTTTTACCTCAAAAAAAAAAAAAAAGCACATTTGAGTTGATCCAATAACCAAGACATTGAGCTGTGTGTAACTCTGAGTCCAGGCACTATGAATACACATGTGCCAAAGACTGAAGCCAAGGTAGACACAGCTGAGTGCTGAATTCCCTGAGGAAGCAACTTGTTCTTAAAGTCCTTATTCCTACCCATTTATTTTAATTGATCCCAGTCTGTGCTAAGTTATTTTAATGGTCTCATTATGCTGAACTTCTAATAACAGAGTTTTAAAAGAAACATATTTCACAAAGACAACTTTAATAAATAAGATCAAAGCTATTCTGGGCTGATTGGTTTGGGTTTTGTCCTCTGCAAACAGAGACATATGCCTGATGCATTTTTCAAGAGTGGTGATTAAGGGAAGTCAGTATTAACATTAAATGTAAGGAAGGTTGGGCCATTCAGTAGTTTGCTTTCCAAATGTCAAAAATACTGCATTGATTACCTTCATTTGGGAGGCCAGGGGTTTACCAAAAGCACAGACAGAATTTTAGGTGTTTAATTCTCATTTTGAAGACCCCTTAGACTGTAGTACAATGTTCCCTTTGCCTGCTTTCAATTCCTCACCTTTATTGGGAACACAGCAATTTGAAAATGGAGAACAGCAGGGGGAAGTGCCAGGCAGTGACAATGTCAGCTGTTCTGGTAGCACCTGTGAACAGCCAGGAACACACAGAGGCTGGAGGGAATGGCCTCTGCAGGCAGTGACAGCTGGAAGGACAAGGCAAAGGAGAAATTACCTCATTATTTTCCTAAGTAATACAAACAGCACTTGTACTGGTGTGTGGGAGTTCCCAGGAGCACAACTCAGCTTTGAAATCAGGCATTGGAGAGGAACACGTACAAACAGCCCTGCAGTGCTGCCAGTGCTCTGATAGCCTACAAGGGAGACTCATTTTCCATTTTTCTGCACAGAGAGAGTCACTGGGCAGTCAAAGGGAGGTTGGGCTTTGCCAAAATTCTTGTTTATAACCTAGGCTTAAAATAGGCTTGCTACTTGTGAAAGTGAGGAGATCTCTGAAGGAAGGGATTGTCTGCTGTGAAGCTCTAGGACTGACACAAAAGTTACAAGAGAAATGAACTTTAAATAATGTCCAGACACTGCATTGCTTTTTTCACTGAATTGCTGTGGCATATGGTACTAATGAGCAAAGAGGTCAATGGCACATCAGAAATAGGATTTGGATTGTGGGGCCAGGTAAAACACCGAGAGTTCAGAATTCTACCTTTGCTCCTTTGGGAGAAAACAGAATTTTATGTAGTTTCTGTCCAAGCTTTTTGTTGTAGTTTGGTGTTTATGGGTTTATGTCTCACGTGCACTTGTCTTGTTACTCTTGGAGTGTTCAGCCAGATCTGTGGGTACTCAGCCAGTTCGTGAGGCCTTCACGTTTCCCCTGCTGTAAGATGAGAGTAATGTTAGTTATGCAGAGTTGTCACCACAGAAACTGGAGGAGATCCATTGGTTAATTTTTGTAAATAGATCCAAGGCTATAAATAACCCTATAAGTGATAAATACTAGTAGTTTTAAGGTGGCATTTTCAATGGTCCAGGCAGTTTCTCCACTGAGAGGTCCAGCAATGTCAGGCATCAATTTACGAACATGAATCTATCAGGACAGCAATACATTAACTCCCAGCACTGCTCTGTCCTCCCATTGCAGTTACCTTGACAAATCACTCAGTTCAGAGGCACAGCATCACACATTATTTCTCTGATGGATAAACCAGTATAAAATGTTGTGCATGGAGGTGGACATGGAAAGCTCAGTTCAGGGAAAGACAAGGCACTCCAGGGTGCTATGAAGAAGGACTGGGCCCAAAAGTGGGGAGAGTTGCTGTGAGGGTGGTGAGGTGCTGGCAGAGGTTGCCCAGAGAAGCTGTGGATGCTCCATTCCTGGCAGTGTCCAAGGCCAGGCTGGATGGGGCTGGGAGCAACCTGGGATAGTGGAAGATGTCCCTGCCCATGGCAGGGGGCTTGGAGCTGGATGATGTTTCAAGTTCCTTCCAACCCAAGCCATTCCATCTCTCTGTGAAGGGGAGTGAGTGGTGATCTGAAGCACGTCCCCTTCTGTTTTAGGAGGGATGGATGCCAGACGATGTGCTAAATAAAGTCTAAGTGAAGAGTGGGATGTGTGACCCTGCGAGCTGGAGGAAGTGAGAAGGACCCTAAAGCTCCTTGTTTATTTCAGCAGGTTAGAAGGCAAAACTGCAATTTTGTTTTTAGGGAAACTTGGATTTTCAGAGTTTGAGGAAACATAAGCTTTACTGACTTAGGGCTGGGCGGTGGCAGTTCCATGCTCCCACATGGAAGTTATAACCTTCTTGCTAAACCCATCCTGTGTTTCCCTGCTCTGGTGGGCCTTTCATTCCCATGGGAAGCAGGGTGGCACTGAACGATGGGCCACTCTAACTGTGCCATGAACAGAGGAAAGTCAGTTAGGAAGAATTCCCATGAGGCTTAAAATAGAGATAGGCTCACACTTTGCATCCTGATATTTCTGAGCTTTTCAAGGCTGGTGGCCATGACCAGGCTGATCATAAGGCCACGCTGCAAAATCTGAACTGAGAACTCCTCCATTAGTGGAGAAAGGCTGGAGCTTTGTGGCACAGATCATCTCTGCTGCCTTGGTTAATCCTTGCAGCCTGTTGCAGAAATAATTCAGTTGCTGTGGGACCCAAACCTGAAACAGCTTGACTGACATCAGCCAAAAAAGCCCAAAAAACCTGCAGCAAATATCTTTCAATAACTTACAGCATGTACTGGGGTTTGCTGTGTCACATCCTCAGTTTTTGTATGGCAATGGCAGGTTAACAAGCAAGCTGATTGTGGCTCAGCTGCTGGGCAAACACCTCAAATAGGTTTTTTGTTAAGCACATGCTTAGCACCAAAATCCAAGGAAACCTGGTTTTTTGCAAAATCTCAGTAGACTTGAGGCAGGATTTTTTCTAGAACAAAGGTATAAATTATGGTAGTTGTGAACTCCTATTCTCCTTCTTTCCTTCTCCAGTAACAGGATTTTTTTGATAGGATGAAATAGAGCTAAGTATATTTGTGTAGATTTATAGGTACTTGCTTTAAAAAAAAAAAAAAAGAATTTTGGGCCAGGTTATGTCCATGAAATGCTAGATCGTGTCAATCAACTTCTCAGCATTGTGCACTGCCAAAGCAATTTTACTTTAAGTGCTGGAAAAAGTAATTGGGTTTGAATTGCAAGTTGTTGTTCTCTTGTGTTCAAGACAATATTTCACTGTTCTCTTTTCAAGTAATTTTTCTTTTCCTAAGTATTATCTCTCATGTCTTTACACCAGAGCTTGATATCCATCCTTTTGGTTCAGGTTCACGTCCTGGGAGACTTTGCAAAACCTGTGTGTGTGTGAAGATTGAAGTCCTTGCTGCTTGTGATGTAGCCAATGTGGTGCAGTAAACACGTCTGCCTCTGTCTGAACAAGCTTTACTTTTTCTGCATGTGAAGGACTTAAAGATCTCTGAATTGTGATTTTAAACTCTGTCTGGACATTTGCACCACAGACACTGCAAGTGTTTTTCCTGACAAAGACGTATTCACATTGAAAGGGAAAAAAAGATGAATAATATTGCTAGACTGTTATTGCTAGATGAATAATATTGCTGGAATAAAACAACATATGGGGACTTTTCCTGGTTGCTGGTAGGAACTTCCAGCTTCCTGGATTGTGAATAACCATGAATGTGTGACAATGGAGAAACAAGCTGTTTCTCCAAGGATGGGTTGTGATTGTCCTGTGCTTTTATAATTTTCTCTGTGAGCACCCCTGGACTTCACAAAAGCACAGGAGCAGAACCTGGTGCAGTGGGCAGCCCTGAGTACCTCTGCCTGCTCCGTGCTAGCACACAGGAGTTCCCTGTCACTGGAGCTGGCCAGAGCTGCGGATGTGGTGTCAGGTTGCTGAGTCTGAGTTAGTGCAAGCCCACAGCTCCTCTGCAGGCAGAGCCAGCTCAGGTCAATCAGCAAGATGCCCGGGTTAACAGGGAGGAAAGGACTTGCCCACCTGCCCGGGATGGGATTTGTGTTCCCATTGCAGAGCGGGAGCCTGTGTGTCATCTCCCCTGCTGCCCCAACAGCATCACAGCTGTGTCTGTCCCCTCTCTGGAAGTACCAGAACAAAGTGCAGGCACTAAGAATGCCCAGACACCTGGAGTCCATGCCCAGGGTGCTAAGAGGGCAAAACCTGGCCTGCTTCTCTTGAATCATTGTAATTCAGTGGCTGCCAGAGAGCAACCACGGCCCCCATTCTGCAAAACTGGAAAACTTGTTTAACCTGAGCCTCCAGAGACTCTCCCTGGCTGGGCAGGCTGCTCCCTTGTAGGAGGCTGCAGAGGGAACATTAATGTCTCTGAAGAGGAGGGGCAGGCACTGATCTCTCTGTGCTGGCCAGTGACAGGACCTGAGGGAGTGGCCTCAAGTTGTGTCAGGGGAGCTTTAGGTGGGATGTTAGGAAAAGGTTCTGTCCCCAGAGGGTGGCTGGGCAGTGGAACAGCTCCCCAGGGAAGGGGTCACAGCACCAGCCTGGCAGAGCTCAGGAAGTGTTTGGACAATGCTCTCAGGCACATGGTGTGACTCTTGGGGATGGTGATGTGCAGGGCCAGGAGTTGGATTTGATGATCCTTGTGGTCCCTTCCAACTCAGCAGATCCTGTGAGTCTGTGATCAAGGCTAAAATCCAGCAAAGCTGTATCCAGCTGAATCTGTACAACTCAGTTAATGAGCTAATGCAATTTTGTGTATGATATTCTTTCACCTTTGTTTAATTACCAAAAGTACTTCTTAAAATGGGAGAAAACCTCTTGAGAACAAGAACAAAGTTTATTTTTTACTCATTGCCAATTAAATATTTTCATCACAATTAGATGCATGCTACATTCAACTTGTGCACAGAAGCTTTTTTTTTTTGCAAAACCAATTACAAGTTTTTTTCCAATTTTTCCACAATCTCTCATAGTAACAGGGAGATTAACATTCTGAATTATAAAAACCACAAGCTAAAATTATAATAATTAACTCCAACATTGCATGTAATATCAAGAGAAAACTTTCTTATTATGTATGTTGTCTTTAATTATAATTTAAATGTTTGAAAAGGAGAAATTAATTATAGTTTTTACCCTGAGATTGGAAAAACTCAAAACATAAAGCTGATAGAGGATGCTCTGGAGAACATCTTACCCACCATTCAATTTAAACGTCATTTAAGAGCCCAGCCTCCTGATGAGTTGCTTAGATTTCCAAATCATGATATTCCCTTGTCATTAAAAGCACAGTGTGAGACCAATTTCCAGACTTGTGCAAATGATAATATCTTTCAGTAACCTGAAATAGGAATGCTCAGCTCATCATACCTGGCATTTTGGAGTAACTCTCTTCTGGGGGCTTTCATACATTAATTTGTCTTTTCAGCATGTAGGTGTTATTGTGGCACAGGAGTAACAACAGAGTTTTTGGACCTGATCTTCAGCTAATTTGTCATGAACAGCCCACGGTCTTTGCAGAAGCCCAGAGTTGCCCTTATTGCCGTGCTGCAGACCCTTTCAAGTGCTACAGCAGAACAAAAGAGAGCAAAAATGACAATGCCCACACTAATCAGAGACTTGCAGATCTAACACTGTTTATAATGTACCTGCTGCTGTTCCTGCAGTAAACAGAAGCCACTTTTAATAATTATTCCTTATCAATAAGCTTAGATAGGTTTTACAACTCATAATATCTATCACATGCCTAATTAAATGAATTAGGGGTTTTTTATTGCTGTTGACAATTACAAGTGATCTTCAGAACATTCCTGAAGTCTCTAATTATAACTTATCTCTGTCTGTTTGTATAATGGCTAAGTGTTGTGCTACTGAAGAGCAAACTCATATAATTAAATAACATGTCCTATAACACTGTTGAATTAATAAAGGTTGTACAAGTCCAGGTTTACAATTAAATGAGTCCTAGGGAAGATCTGTGAGGTCAGGAGAAATTTGTTTTGGTTTGGAAAACAAAAAAAGAGTATTTATCTAGTGGGTTTTGCTTTATGAAATATGTAATTTTTTATAGTAAGAAATAAATGCATTTTGCATCAGTTGAAGATAAAATATGGGGATAGCACCTTTGGAGAAATGTTCTGTAGATCTTGGAAAGATGAATATATATTCTCAAGTTGAGGGAAAATTATCATGCTATACTGTTTCAAGTGTTCTAATTTAACACAGATAATTATTTAATTTAAGTGAACTTTAGAGATTAATTTTCAGGGTGATTTTATCTCAGCCTGATTCCTAGCAGGGAAGGAACCATATCACAAGAACTTGCCTCTCCACTGGCAGCTTTTTGTGATACTGAGAAGCTTTATGTGGTCCTTGTGAAATACAGAAAAAGGTCTTGGCTGACTGGGCAATGATCATGGACACATTAGATCAGCAATTTACCACAGTGTAAAGGAGCAATCGAGTGGAGAATCATCCCTTCCCTGCAACTAGTAATCAGACAAATTCAAAGTTTGGCTTAACACAAAGCTGGAAAATATGGTAAAAGGCAGGGGACCGTAAAGGTTTCGCAGAGACCTGTGGGGGGAGATGTGACTCTAGAGTGCTGGCCATTATACTTTGGTCCACAGGCCCTAGGGATCCCTCACATGACTGGCTAGCCTTAGGGGATGCACAAACAGGGCTAAGGACAGGGATTTTCTTCCTGTCAGTCTTGTATTCCTTCACCTCTTCTGAGGAATGGCTGAAGGTCAGCAAATACCAGAAGCTGATCAGTGAAAAATGTTCAGGAACTGGCAGGGCATGTATTTCTTTTTTTCCTCCCTGTGGCTATGCTCACCCCAGAACCAATCAAGAAGAGCCTACTTGAAAAGGCAACAAGAAAGAGAAGGAGAAAAAAAGAATCATCTGGCTTGGATCCTGGACAATGAACGCGTGCCCTGCATCCCCAGGACTGATGACCCCAAGCACCTTGTCCCCCTGGGGCAGTGGCTGCTTTCCCAGTTTGCTTCATCCTTTTGGAGCCAACTCTTGGCTTGTTAAGTATTTGTGCCAAGTCTTCACAGGCAGAAGAGCCCACAGGGGAGGGATGTAGCCTGGGATGCCACTTCAAGACTGGTTGTAAGATGAAGAAGGCTGAGCTCAAACATCTGGGCTACACTGAAATTCAGTGTCTGTACATACACACAGCTTGTTTTCTTCTCCCTCAGTAGCACCACATCTGTAGGAATGCACAGTGACCAAACTTCATTAATTCCCTTTTAATTCAGCCCCTGATTTACAAGCCAGGAACATTGTTCCCACTTTCCAGGACTGTGCAGGCACTGGTCCTGTTTTCTGGTGGAAATGATGAGGCAAACTGCCCCAGCCATTCTTCTGATTCACTTTTCCTGATGCATCCAGGTCCCTCCCTGTCACTTAGCCATGGGCTTCAGTAGAATTTTCATTGAAGCTGAGGGAAGCAGTCTGTACATGCCTAAGCATGTGTATATATATGTATATATGTATATATATACGTACATGTATATGAACATGTATAAGCATTTCCCTCGGCAG
Organism: Leptocoma aspasia; assembly: GCA_013399835.1. Lineage (NCBI taxonomy): Eukaryota > Metazoa > Chordata > Aves > Passeriformes > Nectariniidae > Leptocoma > Leptocoma aspasia. The sequence goes on along the minus strand of VXAX01006627.1, from coordinate 386,273 downwards.
GCAGCAGTTCAAAGAGTTCAGAACATCACTACTGATGATCCCAGCCAGGCAATCCAGGCAATAACTTGGCTAGGCTGGAGGTCAGGAAGCTCTATCTGTTGTCTGTGAGCAGAGCCAAGCCAGGCACTTTGGGGTGCCAGGGATTGTTGGGCAGATCTGGGAACTGGAGTCAAACCACAGCTACCAAGTGTTGGCCAGAGAGGTCTGAGCTCTGGCTTGCTGGGGTTATCCCTCTTTTGGAGCACAGTCTGGGTTGCACTGGTGTTGTGAGGCAGAAAGCTGCTTATTAACCCATGGAATCTCATATATCAGACAAATAACAAAGTAATTCTAAATGCCTTGAAGTTGCCTCACAACCACTCGGAGAATCTCTGAGGATCTTCCATGTCATCACAAGAGCAGGATGCATTTCAAGTGTCCTCTTCAGGTCCTCTGACTTTCCAAAGGGATGGTGCTCAGATGCTTATGATTGGGATAGCTGAGAGAAGTAATTACTGTAATTACACTTGTGTCTGTGTGCTGCAGTACTAACGAGCCATATTGCATTTGCTGTAACTAAGAAAGCCAATGGAGATATAGGCCAACCACAATTAGCAGCTCACAGGGCTGCTCCTGGAGCTGGTGTAGTCTATTCCTCTAGTTTGGATATTCAGGTAAATTTTCCTGCTGGCAGCTCCAGCTGACACTCAGTGCATTGCCCTGCTGTTTCCTCCTTCTAAGCTGTGAATTAACAGAGTCCTGTGGCCATAGGTGAGGTAAAGTTCACTGATCTTTCATGCCTCTTGACAGGACCAGGCACATGAACGTGCAGCTCCACTTCTTAGAGTGAAAGGCTGAATTTGTATTTCGCAAAGGAAAGGATTAAAATGCCATCAAAGGTGAAAGAATAAATTTTCAGGGTGAAAACTTCAATTTCAATGAAATTATAGCAGTAGACCTAGATAAATGTGAGGGTGGGTTGGCAGTAAGTTTGGAGGTAGTCCATTTGCTGATTAAATTTGATTTTATACGTATAGCCACGCTAAACCCCAATTATCGTTATTCAGGAAAAGCACCTGGATTAATCAGACCTGCCACATCCATCTTTTTCTAATGCTTATTTCACTGGCTGTGACTCCTTCAGAGGAAAATTTCACCAACTGATTAGTTTTACAGCTCTTATATGTCTAAGCTGCAAGTAGGAAGAGCCAATATCAGATCTCCCCACTTTCCTCCCTCCCTTCCCAAACAAGCTGGAAGAGCTATCTGCAGGGAAATTGGGGAACCTGCCTTCCAGCAGGGCTCCTGGGAGCATGGGGCCAGGGTGCATGCCCAAGGCGTGTAGCAGTGCTGGGGTTTCTCCCTTGTTCCATGTCACAAAAAGTGAGATGGCTCAATATTGCCATTCTTTCTGCAGGTGAGGAGCGTGGGGGGACCCAGCGTGGGGATGAAGGCAGGAGTTTGTTTTGAGATGCAGAGGCCCAACACCCAGTGCAACAAGTGACAGACAGACACACGTGGCACCAGAGCTGCCCCTGCCAGGGTGCCTCTCCATGGGGGGTGTTGCAGGGGAAAGGATGTGATGAGAGGAGGTGTTGGGAGCAGCAGTGGGACTGAGCTGGCTGGCTGTACACTATGGGCAGGGGTGGAGCAGCTGGAGAGTGGCTCATTTCACTGATCTGGACTTCATCAGTGCTCCCACCCCCTCTGGACCACTGGGTCTGGAATGTCATCCTGCTCCCACCCAGTGAAAACCTTGCACCGGTGAAGAGAGGATGCTTTAAATCATGTAGCTCAGCAGGAGGCAGTTCTGGCCCTTCCCACCACGAGAGCTGGGCTGTCTGAGGGATGCAGGATGAAGAAACACCCAGCCAGGCTCTCTAATTGTTTCTGGCCACTGATTGACTGTAACAGCCCGTGGATTCTCAGGCTATTCCCTGCTAATTGAAATGACTGTGGAAGAACAGACTTTGCCTCTACTCAGACCTCTCTTTTGAGCCAAAGGAAATCTATCCTTTATAGTTTCCTGCAGCAAGTGAGATGACATCAGCTCTGTGGGTGGACAAATGTATTGAAAACCTGTCAAAATTCATAGTATTTTCAGAGATGCAGATATGCTCGAGCTAGAAATGCTGTTATAATCAGCTAATGTCAGCTCCTTTCTATCACAAAGGTTGGAGAGTCTCACCCAGGCAGTTTGACAATTTCCAAATCTAGAAAAATTGAATCTAAAGTCAGTGCTGAACTGCTCAGCAAGAAGGTCATTAATACTGAAACAGATGAGACAGAATAGATTTTCCATAGCTTTTTTTTTCTTTTTCTCACAACTACATGACTTTCCTTCTGATAAACTGATACTAGTGAGAATTATTTTACTGATCTAAAATGTGCTAACTGGTATCCTGTGGTCTGTATTACACAGAAAATATGAATGCTTTGTTCTACCTTTGGCATCCACAAATCTTTGGAACATGGGATGTCTGAGAAGTGGGCTTGTGGGCTGCATTTCAAGACGTGTGACAAATCTTACTGGGAACCTACCAACGTATTAAGGAAAGTCTGGATGCTTGTGTGCATTTGTTTGGCTGCAGATTAAGTTTTGGCCATGAAACAACATGTCCTGAGGACATGCATGGATGGGTTTCACAGCACCCAGTCTGCAGTATGAAGGACAACTTGAAGAAGGCCAAAAATTGTTTTGTTCCCCTTTTTGATCTTCACATTCACTGTACCTTTCTCTTTCTCTGTACCTTTCCCTTGTAAGTAAAGAACAGGGCTGTGTGCTTCCTTTATTAAACAATTCCAACTTTCTTTTCTTCATATGAAGAATTATTGTAGCCCTCCTGCCCTCTCTTGTTTCCCAGGAAATGTTTTCCTTTGGTTCTGATGGATCAGTTTGCACCATTGAAACTCAATGCTCTGAAACCTCACATGAATTTTACAGTCATGCAATAAGATTTTTAAAGTTAATAACACATTGTTATGGAGAAGAAAAGCACTTGAAGAAAAGCATGGGAAATAACCCACAGATCAGAAGTTCTGAAAGACTTTGCAAGTTCATAAAGCCTTATAAATACAAAATGAGTTTCTCAAAGGGGCAGTCTGAACACCTCCCAAAGGCAGGAAAATCATTGTGTAGATAGTCTGAGCACAGTGCAATGCTTTCTGCACACCTCCTGGCAATGCAAATGCTCACAGCCCTTTCCTCACTGGTCCTGGCTTCATAAGCAGCCACCAGCACAGCTTGTATCTTTGCTGGATTTCCCAGCCTATTTTTGAAGAGCTGCCTGACTTCTATTCCATGCACAGCTTTGCAGTTCCCTAAGTGTCAAATCTAGGATGGGATTTCCACCCCCACTCCTCCCCCCACCCTTTGCTGCATCACTGCCAGCTCCACAGGGTGTCTGATCTCTCCCCAAACCAACCTTTCTCACTTCACAACTTTTCCCCTTGCAGTTTGAGCTGGGTTCCCAGTGCAATCTCAGTCTGTTATTTCCTAGAAGACAAACAGCCTGGCAAGGGGGAGTATTTTAGGGCATATTCCTCCTCATTTTCTTTCTTTGCTTCAATCTGATATCAAAACCCCTTTTAAAAGCGTCTCTCCCGCTCTTCGCAAATATTCAGAATAATTTGACTTTTCCCTCTCTGCTCTGGAAAGATTTTTCTTTTCTCTCTGTCACTCAGGCATAGGCAAAAATCTAATATTATTCCTGCGGAACAACTCTTGCCTGCTATGGTGGCTCTGCAAAGGGCTTGGAGATAATACAGCCACCAGGACTGAGAGCTTGGTGACAGTGGTGAGTTCAGCCAGAATTTTGTGCTGTGTGCCATTGTGCCCACATGCAGAGCTGTGACTTCCTGGCAAAATATGCTTTGGCTGTGACAAAAGTACAGACAAGAGATGAGAGAATCTTATTTTCGATGCAGGTAGCAGAAAGTCCCCATGAGCTAATGGGAATATGATGCAAAATACCCAGGCCCAGACCGGGAGACAAGGGTCTTTGGATCCTCCTGGTGAACAGCCTGTGAATGCTAATGCTGCTAATTAGTTGAGGGAGATGCTGTTATAAATAGAAGAGCTGACTGAATGTTTTTTGTGGCAGATAAGTGTACAATGAGTTTAGTAATTTCCTGTGTAAGAGCATGGCGATATTTGTAAAGCTATTTTTAATTGTTCATTACTGTTAATTACTTGTTTTTTTTTAAAAAGAGACAGCATTATGAAAGAATTGAACTATACTGGAAATTATCATCAATCAAAATGCCCCCTTCAAGCTGACTGCCAGGGAAGATTGTTGAGGTAGCAGACACATGTACTTTTAACCAACAGTGATTTTTCAGGCTGACAGGACTTTTGAGCACTCACATTTTAATTTTCATCGTGTTTTTCTTTTTATTGTAAACAGCTTCCTCTGCCTCTGTCCATGGGACAAGGGACTGCAGGGCTTTGCCTCAGACAGGGAGAAGAGATTCTGCAAAGCCCACGCTTTGTCTGAATTGCTGTTCTCACCAGAAGAGTGACCCACAACACATGAAATATATTCCAATGTCAGGAAATCTCCCCATCTCTAACACGAGGGGAGTTGCAGCAGACTAACAGCTGATGCTTCATTGCTCCTGTCCAAATGTTGTTGCCCACATGCTTGACAGTGAATTAGCTGCTAATAATGGATCACCAGACTCTTCTGGAGTGAAACATTTACAAGAACAGACATGCTGCCAAGTTTAAAGTCTGGGAACACAAGGCAATTTCAAACCTGTCATTTCCTCACAGAAAGGGGATTATTGCTTTGTTATCAACAAAGATGCTATGTTATGTAGCTTTCCTGCCCTTGAATTATTTAGGTCACATGGGATGGCCATGGGTTATATTAAAAAATGCATCTTTTGGGTCTGTTTATGTACTGGATGTGTGTCTATATAAACATGCAGTGTGGAATTCACTGGCTATGAGCACACCCAGTGCAGGTGCACAGACCACAGACATGCTTACATACTTACAAACTTGCCAATCGCCTCAGAAAGCCCCTGTAACAGAGATTTATTGCCAGCTGCCCCTGTTCCTGGCAGTCAAGGTGCCTCCTGTGATAGGTACAAGGAATCAGTGCAGCACCCAAGGCACTGACTGAAGGGGAAGTTGGCAAGTACCCCTGCTTTACCTTTTGTGCCATAAGCCTTTGGCTTATGTAGCTGAACTTCACTGCTCTATCCAGTGAGAGGTGCTCTGACAGCCATCTCCTGATCACAGCTTTTCTATAGCTGAGCTTATTTCTGCTCATCAACACATAAAGGACCTGGTGGATGATAAAGTTGCCAATTCATGTGGAGTGAGGATTGTGCTGTTGCATCAAGAAGGCAGCAGCTGATCCCACTCTCATTTTGGGCAAGCCATCTCGTGCTCCCTGCTGGGTTTTGCAAGAATTTCTGTGGATGCTGGTGCTCAGAGTGTACAGAGCTTCAAGTAATGCATTCACATGCCTGTACTGCAGTAAAGTGGGAGATGGATTGGACCTAGTTTTTAAAACATTTGAAATCCTGAATCAGAAAATGTATCTCAGCCATGTTCTGGCTTTCCAGAAAAGCCATGCTTCTGCTGCCTACTGTCCCTTTTACTAGTTAAAGAACAAGAACTGTGGTAAGAAATTCATAGTAAACTACTCGTTTGTAGAAAAAACATTCTACAATTTTAAGCCTTGTTTCATTTTTGTTATGATATTGAAGCATACAGTGATAGTGAGACACACTAATATTTTGTATCTGGTAATTAACAATATAAATATTCTCAGGGTGCTCTCAAGTCTTTTCTTTTGCACATTCATTTCCTCTGCTTCACAGTCTTTAGTTAAACTGGCTTGAAATATCACATCTTTCAGAATGTGCATGTTTCTTGAGGAACAGTTTTAACTTGAATATAAGTTGATTTCTTGCAGCTCCTCAAAAGCTGAGAATTTATGCAGAGTATTCAAGGCTAATTTCCTGTAGTTTTCCAACTGAGGCTGTCATCATGATCTACAGAAAACAGCACCCAGCCTTACATGAGATATAGCAATGATTTCATCTTCTTGTGTAGTGAAATAAATATGTATGTGTGATGTATCTACACATCTGTAGTATATGCCCTGTACATATGTCTTTGGCACTTCACTTAAATATGTCTGTTAAAATAATGTGTTTGAATATTTAGACTATAAGCAAAACACTGGGAGGTTATGAACTTTGGATAAATTCTGATAGTTAATATGCATATGCATTTACCTTTGCAGGGCAGTACCTGCCTTACAAAATGGTGTTGTACTGCAGAATTGCCTTTGATTTACAGCAGTATCAATGTGCTGATTGACTCAGAGGAATTGAGATAGCAGGTCTGGCTCTGGCATAAGATTTAATGTATTTCTTTTAACTGTTTCTTTCTAAGTGCAAGGCAGCTGCACCAGTAAAGAGGCACTGGCATGTTTTAAAAGGGCATTTCCCTCACAAAAGCAGGTATAAATCACAGGAAATCTAAATTCATCGCTGCATGAAAATCAGAGGGTAAAGAGAGGCTGTTTGGAGGGCTCATTGTTTGAGAATTCCTTTTGGGAAGCTTTTCATCAGTAAATCTGTAGACATCATTGCTTCTTACTCTAAGCCAAGCAGGAAAAACCATATTTTTTTCCTGTCAATGCCTTGGATTAAAAATGACTAAACAAGCATTTGTGGCAAGTTAATTGCTCCTTGGGTACTTGCAACCCCTGCACAGAGTGGGTGTGAATATTAACTCCAGCAAGCAGCAGCTTTCCACACTGGGAGGCCGTGTTAGCCAGACCTGGATGGTCCCCAGAAGGCTCCTACCCAGACGGCGTGTGCAGCACAAGGTCAGCTCAACCTTCCTCCCCTCTTCCCTTATTATTTCAGCTATTCCTTGGCTGAATCAAAAAATCTGGCGTTACAGAGCTCCCAAAGCAGAGCAGCAACACTGAGATGGAGGGAGGGGAGGACAAAGGGCTTGGAATAAAACTATTATTCTTTAAAGTGTTCATAGCATGAATCCTACCTATAAAACTATGGCACAAAAATGTTTAGTCAATGTTTCAAACCCCACCTGTCTATCACATAGGCACACAAACACATCTTCTCTTTTCTCCAAAGACCTATATTCATATTAAAGCAAATAAATGGTGCACTAACATTTGGATTCATCTTAGATTAGTTGGAGAAGCATGTACTTACACTTGGAGATTGTCAGGATTATACACAATCAAGGCAAGAATTGTGTTTTTATGCCTGCATATAAATATGTGCCCTAGGGCTTTGTTTAGGGCTTGTCTTTCATTCTGCTCAGATCTCCAGCTCTCTGAGTGTGTTCATCCCTGGAAATGTGGGGAAACACTAAGAGAAGTGACAGCAGAACCGAACAGTGGTCAGGGCTGGTCTTTCCACTCAGGTCTTGAGATTATTCAGGGGAGACTGCCTTGTCTGCTTTCCAAAGGCTGCCAGCATGAGTGGCACTTAGATAAAGTCAGGTTACTTGGTCTGATGGGGGATGTAACATTAGAAATCGAATGTGCAGTAATCTTTCATATTCATCCAACCTCTCATTGCTTTTGTGCCTAATGCAACTGTTAATGCATTTATTCTTGCAATGCTGTCTCAGAGCAGGGTGGTTCTGTGATCCTTCTTTTGCAGGGAGGGAGTGAACTGCAGAGTCACCTGGCGAAGGTCAGGCAGGAAAACTGAAGGCAGGGAAGGGAGCAGGACAGCTTTCTTAAAACCTTAGAGACATTCCTGCCCTGGAGGCTAATCCTGGGGGAATGAGGATTGAGCAGGGCAGGCTCACAGGTGTGGAGTGACTCACTTTTACCTTTCCAGTGCCCTAAGCTTCCTCAGAGGTCTGAGTGTCAGCCCCGTGGTACCAGCTGCATTCTTGGGATGTGTGTTGGTGACATCTGGTTGTGAATTTGGGCATCCAGGATAAGGACAAAGCCTGCTTTGGGAGCGGGCTAGGGAGACAACCCCAAGATGCATCAGCTGTGATTTTTCAGTGATGCATTATCATTGCTTTGTACCCTGTCATATGATTCTTTCTTACACATAAATTCCTGCTTTGCTTTCAGTTTTCTTTGCTGTCCCCAGAGTAATGCAGCTCGTTGTGTGGATCCAGCTGGACATGGGGCACAGGAGGGAGGTCATGGCCTGAGGTTAAGTTTTGATCTTGACCTCATCCCTAGTTTTAACTTTGTGACCAGAATGGATATCAAGTATAAATGTGTGGACTTTGAGTCTGTCTTAACTTTCTGACATATCTTAATAGTGACATCCTTCTTGACACTGCAACATGAAGAATTCTGCACCAATTAATTTTGTATCTGGATGTAACTTTGGCTTTTAGCTGGATTTAGCTCTGTGGACCAGACCCCATCTGCTTTCGTGGGTGAGGGGAGATGCAGATGTCTCAAAAAGCATCTCCAGAGCCAAGTTCTTTTGCAGTGACTGGTCAATACTTGATGTAAGTAACTAACTGCAGTGGCCCATCAGCAGTTCCCAAGTTTGTTATCTCAGCTGGCCCAGCTGGAAGGCATGAGGGCTACAGCCATGGCTGTTTCCAGGGCCATCCTGCTGCCCTGCAGTTAATTTCAGGGTGTGCTCCTCTGCAAAGCTGGCAGGGCAGGTATGTGAGTGTGATAGCACCTACTGAAAGACATCAGTTGTATTCCTTTGCAGGCTTTTCTTTTTCCTTTTCCTCCTGTGCTATTTTTGCTCTGGTTTGAACCAGTGTTTAATTTGCCTCTTTTCACTTCTTGCCTCTAATAACAGCTTTCTCTCTCATCTCACTGCTTTGCCTGATCATTTTTCCTCCTTCTTTGTTAGATGTCTGGTTTCTCATATTCTCCTTTCTTCTCCCCCCCTTGTCTTGCACACTCCTCCTCACATACATTCTCATGTATTGTTTATCTGCACAGCTCCCCAGGGCATGTTCAGTAGGTGTCTTAAGAGGCAGGGGACAGGGTCACAACCCTGCCAGAGCTTGGACACGTGCGCACAGAGAGCCATTTCCACAAGGGAGACAGGCTAATGTCTGCCAAAGAAAGCCAGCTTTGGTAGCCCAGCAGGCAGTGCATGGAGCCTGCTGCCTCTTGATGCACAATGTGCCCCTTTAACCATTACTTTGTCTCCCTGCTTGCCCTGTTGTTCTGTTTGCATTTCAGCAGCGTTTTGATGGCATTTTCTAAGAGGATTCTCTTGTGCAAGGCACAAGATAGAGAGCAGTTAGCAAACTGCATCCCTGCCAGTTAAGAGCTGAAGATGTCAACTGGCAGCCTGGAGGAGGGCCTTTGCAAGCCCACACACCAGTTCCATGGCCACACGAGGGCCTGGGCCCAGGTCACTGCACTCACTGGACCCCTGCTTTCTTTTGATCAAGCTGTTGCACCGGTGCCACACCTTCTTCATGGGCTTTGGCCAACTTCACCCCCTGAGCCTGCTCCTTTGCAGGAGTGTTTCAGACCTATAGAAAAGTGTAAAGCATTAGAAGTCCCTGCATTATAGTTGGAATTCATGTGGCATAGTTTCCTCTGGACTGGTTTGCCACAGCTGGCTGACTGTTTTTCTAAGGGAAAAACTCTGAATTTTGATTGTTGTCTGTCCCAGTGTCCCATTTGTGACATCTTCGCAGTGTGTCCCCTGCTTGAAGGACTTTTGTGGTCTCTTGTACTCAGAGAGTTATTTTCAGGCTTATCTGTCTGTCCTCTGCCACTCAAACATTCCTGGTTATAGCACGGCACTGGGTTCAACAAAACGGTATTGATTGCCAAAATTATGTTTTCCTCCTGAAAAAGGCAGCCAAGCTTGCCACAGGACTGGTTTTCTGTCTTTCTGCCTTTTATCCCTCGGGCAACAAGCAGGCTCCCCACCCACTTGTAATCAAACATTGAGGGGACCTTCAGCCACCTGTGTTTGTCTTCAGCTGTGGCACTCCCAGTCCTGGTTTAGCTCCCGATGGCAGCAGGTTCCTTCAGACCAGTGTGGGGCTGTGAGACCAGCCCCAGGCAGTTCCCCTGTTCTCTGGAGCTCTTCTCAACCCACTGCAAGGCTCCAAGACAACAGAATTCAGTGGAGGGAAGAAGTAAGAGTGCAAACAAGGATATTGCCAGGTTACTCCATGTACAGCTGGGATTTATCTCCCATCTAGCCAGCTCATGCATGCACACATGTATTTTGGGTTTTCAAAGAGTGGGAGTAGTCTGGTCAAGTTTTCCTTTTGCATTTTCAGTTTCCTTCTCTCCACCCCCAACAAATATCTCCCTCTAGCAGAAAAAGACCAGGAGAGTAGTGTGCCTAAGATCTGCCAGATGAATGACCACCTGCTGATCAAAAAACCCTAAAGATAACCACAGGCCTGTTTAGTTATTCCTGTATTGTTAAAAAGAGCTGAGAGCCTGTCTCAGAAGCAGTGATTTAAGTGCTCCTTCAACCCTGAATACTGCCAGACCCACCCTGAAGGAGCTTTCCGTGCCATTCCCAGTGGTGTTGGGCCAGCCCTCAGTGACTTTGTGTCCTGTGTCAGCACAGGATGGTGCAGGACAAGTCTCAGAGCACCACAGCCTCCCACCCTATGGGAACTCAGCCTCGTGCTGGAGTCAGTGTGGTCCCAGCACCTGTGGGGGGAGGTGGCTGCTGCCACCACTGATGGGAAGATTGGGGTCTGACAGCCACGAGCTGGAGCAGACACAGTCGTTGTCTAGATGGTTAAGTTAGACTGTTTTTTCCTATTTCTGTGGGAGTTCTGAAGAATTTGTAAACTGTTTTCTTGCTTGCTGTTTTGGAACAGAAATTAAAATCTCAAATGGTTGGTGGCAGAGCTGTAAAGGAAACAGAAGTCTGAATAACCTCAATATTTCATCTTTGATTTTGACTTCCTAACATTTTATTTTCTTCTTCAGAAGCCAATAAATCAGTCAACATGAAGAATAAAAGTGTTTATTAAGAACAGAAAGGAAGAAAAGTTTTTCCATGTTCTTTTTCTCACAAAAAGTCTAAATTTACAGCAAAGAAACATTAAAAAAATAAAAGAAAGAAAGAAACTGATGAGTGAGAGGAATAACTGATGACTGAAGGGGGTATAGGGAATGTGCTCTTTGTGTAGCTGCTATAGCATGAGCCAAAGCTAAGAGTCAAACTGAAAGACATCCAATTAGTTAACAACCTCTCCATTTAAGTACATTCAAAAAAGTCAAATTATAGCAGGAAGAATCTAGGCTCGCCTCCGTCTCTGCCCCAAAATATCATTGTTCATTCTCACAGCCTGGCCAGAGGCCAGCTGCTTCCAGGCTTTTAGCCACAGGGTGTATTTAAAAACCGTTCTGTGTTCCTGTTTTCCTGTCAGTCCAAGTGAAATCACTGTAAACAACCATTTTCAAGTGTGCCCATGTCCAGACAGAGGCTGTTGCTGGGCTCTCTGGGGTTGGTTGGGGCAGGGGGCAGAAAGGATGAGGAGCTCTAGAGCAGAGCACTCCAGCCTCTCAAAGTCTTCTACTGCAAACATCTGCTCAAGCTTGAGGAGGGGCTTTCCAGTCAGGATCAGGCTCTTCGACAAGCCATGGGGAGTTTGTTTGAGCTCTGCACATAACACCAGTGGAAATATGGTCAGTGCAATCCCCTGATGGTGGCAGTCCATCTCAGCCTGCTATGGGCTGGATGAAACCCCAAGGAAAAGACAAAGCTATTGCACAGAACTGTAAAAACGCCCCAGACAAAACAGGTGAGGGAGGCAAAGCTCCAAGGGAAGCCTTCAACTGTGTTTGGCCATTGCTTTTCCTGTGGATCTAGTTATGGATTTTGTGAGCTCCCCAGCCAGCCTGACTGCTGTAAGACAACACAGGACCAGTGAAGTCCTCTCTTATTTCTTTTAAATTACCTCTGCAAAAAAATTAAAAAATAAACAAAACACTTATTTTCCCCCTATTTCAATTGTACAGTGGGAACAGGGAATAGTTGTTTGGGTTTGGGGGTTTTCTATATTTTCTATAGACATGGACATTTTCCTTTGAAAATAAGTGAAGAAAGCAAGGAAGCAGTCAAAAGCCAGCTCTGATTAAATCCTAAGCTTCTCAGCTGTTGGGTTCATTTCCTTTGCCCTGTTTGCCTTCCTTACAGTCTAAAAAAAGGTTCTCCACTGTGCAGGGCCCTTTTGCCAGGGGTGAGGGGGGTGGGATGGCAGTGGTTCTGAGGATTGCTAAACCCTGGGTCTGTGGCAGCCTCTGCACTGCTCCACTCCAGCACTCGGCCCCACTTACCATCATTTTTGTGGCACCTCTGGGGAGCTGGTACTGCCACGTCCGCTGGTGTATTTCATCAGGGGGAAAACAGCACTGGATCCCTGTTCTGGTTTTGTGGCAATTCTCCTGAGCTAGGGAAGGAGGACCACTCCCAGAGCACACGAAGTGCAGTCAGAGCAGCGCTGTTTGTGTCCCTGCAGGGCTGGCTGTGCCCCTGCAGAGTTTGTGAGCTCAGTGCCTGAGTTCCCCCGCAGGCAGAAGACCTACTCCCAGAACAGAAGCACTTCCAGACTTATCTCTGTCCTCTCACGTGAGAGCTACAGGCTGCTTTGATCATGTCTCAGTACTCAGATATATATATATATATGTGTGTGTGTGTATAATTTGTAGGATGTCTCCATCTCTGCCTGGGACTGTGTTTGCTCACACACATGCACTCGCACAAACTGTAGGTGGCACTTTGAGAATTAGCAAAGATGCTGCTGTGTCCTGTGCCGGGGCATGGCTCTGTGCACCAGCCAGGGGGAAGGAGGAACAAAAAAAAAAGGATCAGTTACTAGGGAGAAAGGCAGAGAGTGAGCAGAGCCTCCCCGGGAAAAAAACCCGCTCGTTCCTCACCTCACTGGGCTGCAGCATTCAGCTGCTTACAGCCTGTGGGAGAGACGTGCCAACACCCTGTACTTTTCTTTACAGTATGTTTTATTTATCTGCCTCAGAGGAGGAGGTTTGCCGTAGTTATCACCCCAGGAGTTCAGCTGGATACAAATGTTAACCAACTGGAGGGGAAACAGCTTGCTCCAAAGGTTTTATCGTTGTTTAGTACACAGCGAGTGAGTGCCAGGCACAGATTATGCATTTACAGAGCTCCTGGCTCTCTCCTGCCTGAATTGTCAGGAGAGAAATTCAAACCACACTGATCAATTTGCTGTCTGTCAGCAGCTGGGAACTGAAGGGCAACCCTGGATCGATCCATTCTTGGAGCACTGTCCTCCTTTCAGGGATTACATGGTTTCCTCTGTGCTGTATTAACACTTTAGGTGCTGAGTGTTAAGTGAGCTCTGTGTGTGGTTTTGCATGGTATCTTAGAGAGTGTATGTATATTCAGTATATGAATCTTACACAAAGCTTGCTCTGTGGATGTTCAGTGTTGCTCTATATGAGATGGAGGCTGGCCTCTTTGATTGTGTGCCAGAGGGACAGGGAGTCCTTTCTTTCATTCAGCATAAACCTAGATTTTGGAAATTATTCTGTGCTTTTCATGAAGCTCTGAATGCCTCTAGAATGCACATCCCTGGTATAATACTAAAGATGAAAATGGGGAGAAGTTTGCTGCAGTTCACATGCTGAGAAGCCAAGAAATGCTTCTCAGCCTGCTGAAGTGCCATCACATGAAAACTTGCAAAGTTTCTGGAGGGGATATGTGAATGTCACCATTTGTTTTTAAAAACAACTAAGTGGCTTAGAAGTCTGTAAGAGTGGGGCCATGTGTGAAGAGTTTCAGTCCTTTGTGGTTTGGAAATTGTTGCTGTCTTAGTCCTTGAAAATGACCTTAGGATCCCCTTTTAGCATTTCTCACTCAGTGAGCTGCTCTCAGCTGCTGGGATGTGGAGCCCAACAGCACCTGAAAAAACAGCCATAGGAGGGAAAGTGCCATTTTATGGGCATGTGGTGTATTCTCAGTTTTTTGCAACAAAACCTAGCAGCCAAAAAGGTAGAAGTGGACTGGGACCACAGTCTGTAAGCCGCTGGCGGGGGTCTCAGAGCTATGCCTAGTTAGATAAGCAAGGCCTGGGGAAGAGATCATCTTCAGCTGCTGGTCCTGCCTAACCAGTGATTGTTCTTACTATTTGGGGTCTGGGTTAGGATCCAGTGTCAGTCCCAACTGTTATAGGCAAATTATTTCCACCCTCTTTCCTACTCGAGCACCTTTGTGCACTGATTGCTGCAAGTTTGGATGGAGCTGGGTGAACAAATGGACTTCTTTTTGCCAGAGGCCATGGCCCTTATTTATCATCCACCCTGTGCTGGTGAGCCTGCAGTTCTCTGCTTAGGGAAATGAGCTGGAAGTGTGTATAATGTGGGCTCTACTGCAGTCTTTTCTTTGTTATTCTTTCCATTTTATTCAGTTGGATGCGTTGCAGATGCCACTGTGTTAATCATGGTGTTAAAGTGGAAGACTGCATCTTGCCTGTATCAGCACAAGTGATTGGATTTGCAAGACTGTCCAGGACCTTGTATGAGCACAGCTGCAGGTAAATCTGCACTCATAATCCAGGGTATACCTAGAAATATTTGTCTAAGAAGTCTGCATTTCAGAAAGATATCAAGACTGATAAACACTCAGAATCACAGCATCATCTCACCCTATCAATACTTCCCTGAAGTTTTCTAATGATAAAAACAGCCATGCAAAATGCACACCTTTTTTTGTTTTCTCCTTTCTCTCCCCTGCCAAACTCTCTCAAGTATGACACTAGCCTGCTCATTTGGATCCTTAGCCTTCAGTGCCAGATGACAACAAAGCCAGTGAGGCATGCTTTGTTAGCTTTGATTGTGTTCAGTGTGGTGTAGCACAACAGCTGGAATAATTGGGATAATCTCCCAGCTTGTGGGGGGGGCAGTGATGTTGAAGGAGAGGGGGGAAGTGACGGTGAAGGAGAGCTGGCAGCACAGGAGCAAGAGTGCTGTAGCACAGGGGCATTTCAGCAGCCAGCAGGTTCCAGCAGCTCTTTGGGGTGTTTGTGCCTGGTGGGTCTGTCCAGCACTTAGGGGAGTGCAGTGGAAGGTGCATCTTCACAGGCTGTGTTTGCCTGAGACTCATTTATCCCTACATAACATGGGACCACTGGTTTTGGCTGTTTGTGAGGCACAACTCACTGCAGTGCAAATGTGCTGGTCACTTTTTACACTGAATATACACTGAATACACACTGAATACACGCAGGGTCCTTTGAAAACAAATTCTGGCCCAAGTCTTGTTCATGGAGTTAATGGAGAGTCAGGGTGGCAGCTGTGAGCAGCCACTCCTTAAAGCTGGCAGAGAAACCACTCCTGAAAAGCACAGTGAGATCTCCCTGTGCATGCAGGGACCTGCAGGAGCACTCTGCAGGAGCAGCCTTCTTAAGGATTTGTACCGCTTTATCTTAATCAAAAACATTTATCTGAGTTTGGAAGAAGTTGAAGCCCAGGTTTACTCTGCTTTGGATGCAAAGACTGTTTGTAAAACCAGCCAAGAAACAGTGGATCCCCCTCTTAGCTTAAGCTTGCAGTGCACACAGTCCTTTCAGGACCAAACATGTGTGAGGCTATTTTGAGATTTACAGGGTAGAAAGCAGTAAATTAAAATGTCATAACCATAGTGATTGCGAAGTCTTGGAAATCAGAGGTGATACATATTCTCCAGCTAGGTGTTATCCCAGCTTTCAATTCTACCTAACCTGGAATTAGGATTTCCTGAAGGTAACTACCCTGTTTGCAGCAGTTACATCCCATTTTCAGCATTTGTCATCAGCCCCTAAAGCAAAGATACAATTTGCCTTTTTGATCTTTATAGGTCTCTTCCAAACCAAATTGTTCTGTGATTTTACTTTTCCTCTCCATCATTCTGGTGTCCTTTCTTTCTCTACCAGAAGTGATACACCTATTTCTGCAGGTATCTACACTTCCAAACCGGTTTTGGGACCTCAGGTAACTCTCAGGTAATCACCTGTGCTTAAACCAAAACCAACAATCTTAAAAGTAAGCTAAGGAGGCTGTTTTGGAGGCTACATGTATATAGCTGTGTAACAAAAACCCTAACATGCCATAGTAAACTTTACTTAACAGATTGCTTAATCTCTACAAATGTTAACCTCCAGGGTTTTATTTACTGAGCTGGTGTTTAATGATGCCATTGTCTAATTGAAATGTGTTCATTCCTTCTCCAAGTGCCACTGATAAGCAATTTATATTGCTTAGCAAAATATATTGCAGGAGGGCTGGATGGGATTTTCTTTGTTTCAGAGTAAACTTGGGAGACAGATGGTGTTCAGACAGTACAGATGTGACAGCTTCCATTGCCTTCTTTATGGAGTCTTTCTTGCCAACTAAGCACTTTTGTTTTCAAATGGCAAAACTGTAATTTCCAGAGGCACCATAGAGAATGGGCAGGAGTACAGGAGGAAGAAGATTTAGATTTGTGCCTCTTTGGCAATGTGGAAATTTGCTTCCAAAACCAGAGCTGGAGGTTGCTGAAGCCCAGTTCTCATCAACTCTTGAGCTCAGGCCATTGCACAGACAGGAGCAGCTTGGATAGTACCAATACTTCTCTCTCTCCTGTTGTACTGCTTGTCTGGAGCTTTCAAAAACAAACCTATGGCTGACTCTTTTGCTACAGAAAGGGAGATTGAGGCTCACAGAAGGGATCTGAGCTGCACAGCATTAGGAAACAGGGGGAGGAAGGCTGGGAATAGAGCCCAGCTGACCCTGGTGTGGAGCCAAGACCAGCCCAAATCACTCCCCTAAGGGGGGGTGGGAACAGGGGGCAAGGGCAAGCAGTTCTGGTGCTGCTCGTGGGAGCAGAATCCCAGAGCCAGGTGGCATTTTCATCCCGACACTCAAACACCTGTAGATTGGGGACATTCAGAAAAACACATTTGTTAGCAATGGTTTATTGCCCCTCAGATGCCTGAGGCAGCAGCAGAACTGACATTTGACATCCTTAGCAGGCTGTTGTTCCCCACAGGGAGAAAGAGCAACGGTGTATTGCACTCAGGGAGGATTACTAGCCCTTTTCTAACTCACTCTCCTGGATTATCAGAAAAGTAAAGAGCTCAGCAGAAGAGGTGTAGTTCCATTCCTTCTCTATAAAGCATCTTATGGGCAGCCTTACTGCAACGTTGTTGTGCAGCTCAGCCGGGAGATGGGTTGGATCTTCTGCCTCTAACAGTCCTTGGGACTCTGCTGCTGCTGTGGATTCCTTTCAACACCAACTACCTGCCTGCTATTCACACTAAAACACCAGGAGACAGTGATAAGGAAGGCCAGGTCTGGCTCTAGCCCATTTCTTAGAAGTCATTCACCTTTCATAAGCCAGTGCTTTCAGCAGTGTGTGTTAGAGAATGAAATCTGAGCTGCTGTGAAAACCCATGGGACTTGTGCCAGCTGGGCTGGAGCTTCAGCCTGGAACAAAGACCAGAACTCTCTGAAATACTGCAAAATGTGAAATTTTGGCCACAAGCCTCTCTCACTTTTGAATTAGGAGCTTTATTTATTTATTTATTTATTTATTTATTTATTTATTTATTTATTTATTTATTTATTTATTGCAAGGGGCTCTAGAAGCCAATTTTCCTCTCTGTGAAGACAGCTGAGTCTGTGCTGCCTGCATTGGATACTCAGGGCCACTCTCTGGACAGAATTTACCCCCTGCTCAGGCACCAATCTGGCAGGACAGATGTGGTTGGAACAAGATCCCCGGTGAACCCAGAACAGAGCTCGGCACAGCTGGGAGTTCAGCACAACACTGCTATGAAATTCAGGCTGTTGAGGGCCAGGCAGGCTGTCAGCAGCTGCTGCCATGCAATTCTGTCTGCACACTGCCTGTGGACACGTGGCCAGGGGATCTTGGGGTCTGCCATGCATTTCTGTCTGCACATTGCCTATGGACGCATGGCTGGGAAATCTCGGACAGTCCTGGCTCTCTCTAATAGGATTAGTTAGCAACAGTGCTAGAAATACTCAGAGCAGCCATCTGTGGAGAGATGACCCTGTCTCTGTGCATTTATAGCAGCTCTATAGCTTTAATGTGCTTCTGTTAATGGGCTGTTGTTAATTTTCATTAATTTCATACCATTCAATAGAGAAAGGAAAGTTTCTGGTTCAGAGCAAAAGCCATCCTCGACTGTGAGGCTCTCATTGATCTGACAGTGGCAAGAAATCTTCCACAGTCAGGAGACTGTGAGAAGGGATCCTACAGTTCTGTCTGCAGTGAGGGCAGCAGGCACTGAGGACATGGCCTGACACTGTGGCTGAGGTGATGGAAGAGCTGTCTGCTCCCACAGCAGCAGCCCTGCCACCAGCTGCTGTCCTCACATGCTCCCACCCTGTCCCTTGTGCCCCTGCTGGCTCTTGGCTGCTCCTGGGGTGAGTTTGCCTCAGGGGCTAAACCAGCAAATAATTTTCTTTTGGTTCAGTGCTTTGGCCTAGCTCAGACCAGAGACAGCATGAGCATGAGCTGGGACAGCCCCAGCCCTGCCTTGGCAGAAGCCAAATTGCCTCACTCAGTCTAAGACATAGAGGAAAGCTCTTCTCTGCTTGTGGACCAAACCCACCTTCAAACCCTTGGGTGGCTGGTGCAAGGATATGGCATGAATTTGTTCTTTGGTTTCAAAAGGGATGAACTGTCTGCAGGAAATCAGCTGGGTTTGGCTTCTTCTCTTCCTGATGGTGCCATCTCTGTTGCAAATTACTTTGCTGTTGGAGGGCTACAGTTTCAATTCATACAACTGCTAACTTATTTGGTTATCAGTTTATGCAAGGAGCCCATTGCTGTGCTGTCTGACTACAGAGTGCCAGTGTAAGCATCAACAACCCTGAAAGTGCAGTGCCCACACTCCCAGGGCCAGTTCCCTCTGCCTCACGTAGGTATGCAGTGTCAAACCAGGTAAGTGAGGAAATATTAAAAATTTAGCAACTTAGCACATGTGCAAATGTGCCAACTGGCAAGAATCCTCAGAGCAATAAGATGAAACATTTTGAGTTACAAAACAAAATGTCTGTTCTGGGGTACTGAAATACATGTCTTTAATGTGCTGTTACTGAGGTTTAGTGGCAAGCCAGAATGAAAGCTATTTAAAAAAATCCTTGCTTCGTGTAATGTTGCTGTAGTCCACACCATTGCCCAGCATATCATGAAAGGCAATATTATCCAGCTTTTGAATTGGTTCAATACCAATTACTTTTCTGCTTCAATTATCAAGAAGCATTTTTCAAAAAAAATTGGTTTTGCTTAGATGTTATGGAAAATAAAATTAGCAGACATCAGAACTCTGTCTTGGGAAATTTGCAGCAAAGCAGGTACAAGTATAACAAAAGTAATTATAAGTCAGTGTTGATAATTTATTTACTGGGATAGTGCCATTGTTAGAGATGTCAAAATCCTTTTTTATCTGTGTCTGCACAAGTAGGTTTTTTGAATAGGTTTCCATGCTTCCAGCAGTAGGAGACCCCAAGTTTCATGAGGCTGTAAGAAGTACAAGGACTTTTTCATGGCACATTGGATTTTGGAGCAGAGCAGTCCTCATTTGAGTTTGGACAGAGGATCCATGTCAGACTGGGCTCCTGAGTGAGCGCTTATCCATTGGCTGGGCTGCATCACATTGGGGTGGCTATGGAGGGGTTAGTTCATGAAGTGACTTTTAGAAAAAAAATCTTGTGGAGAAGACAAGGGAAATGCAACAGATCTGGTGTTCAGTCAAGGACAGGCTCCTCTCTGAGGGTGTCATGGAGCTCACTATGGAGCTCCTGCCTCTGGAGGACTCTTATTCCAGCAGGGAGCTGTACTGCATCCCAAAGCAACAAAGTACCCATGCACTTAACAAACCCAAGCTCAGCTCCTTTTGCAAACCAAAATAAATTGTTTCCATGCCTGCCCGGATTCTAAATTAGCAGAACAAACAGTCATTTAAAATGAATGATTTCAAGTCAGAGGAATACAAATCAGAGGCTGTGTTTTTTCTCATTGGAAAAATACTGTTCCACCAAAATATATTACATAGATTTTTAATCTTCTACAGATGGGATAGAAGATTATAAAGTGGTCAACAGACAATATAACACATCTGGCTCCACATCTGACATATCCAGATAATCATTCTTTTTGGTGCTTTTACACATAGCAGAGGTCATCAAGGACCACGTTTTTATTTGGCTTATGTGACCCTGCACCCAGAAAGATTTTACAGCAGAATCCACCAATATGGGCAGTTTCTGTGGTCTGTTGTGCTCTACAGGAACTGCAGAAGCTCTGACAAAAGACAGCATTCAGGTTTTGCTGGAGGAGGATGGTGGTGCAGGGGAAAGGGAGGAAGGAGTGCCTGTGGTGCCCTGTTTTGAAGGGGAAGTAAAATAGAGGGATCAGGCAACATTAGCTGAGGCTTCACACGAAGCTATTTGGAGTCCTTCCTACAGCTCTGCCTCAACTGCTCCTAACTCCTGAGCTTTGGCTCTGTCACTCTGCTGTCCTCACCAGCCACGCTTTCCTTCATCTCAGCCAAGAAATCATGTTTCATGGAAGGAGGTCAGTAGGTGATCCTAGTTCAGAGGTCTTCTGAGGAAGTGTCAATCCAGGCAGGAAAGCTGTTTGGAACAAGTTATAAGAGGTTACCCTCGGGCAGGTAAAGATGTATGATGATCACATGGCTCCAAAGGGAGCTCATAATTTGATACAGACCTCTGGAAGCTACCAAATTCCAATTGTGCATATTAAAACTCTGAACGCTTCAGGTCTGATTTAGGCTGCTGCAAAGTCAACAGGAGTCTCTCACTGCCTCCAGTGGGCTTTTAATGTGATCCTTATTGAATAAATAATCAAGAAGTAAACCTGCATAGAATCTGATTACCTGGTCTGTAGCCTCTGAATGAACTCTCTGCTGCATTGTGGAATTACAACACTGGCATGTGAGATTCCAGTGAACTAAGTGCAGAATTTCCATTGCCCAGCTGAGTACCTCTGGTCAGGCTAATCTCTGACTTCTGCTCTGAAATCACCAGTCTGTGTTACACAAGAGGTCAGACTCTCTGATTTACAACTGTCCTTTCTGCCTTTAATAATCTGTGATGAAATCTTTTATACATGAACTCTAAGCAGCTGCAAATGGCTGCACCAGCTGGCAAACCTGCCCCACAACCACTCACCCTTTCCACAAGTCACTGGGGCTCCAAGGCTGCCAAGATGGTGCTCTAAGATGATCCAAAACATCTCTTTTATTTAGCAGCACAGCTGTTTGTTATTCTGTCCAGGAGCAGTAAAGCTATCAATTGCACAGAAGGACAACACACTAAAGCACACTAAACAGCAAATAATCCTGTGCTCAGGATATTAAAGTATCATGAACCACAAATTTCTCAGTGTTATTATTTTGTAGCAGACATCTGGCATGCCAGTCTATGGAGTGAGGAGGTGATGTGCTCATACCAAGTCAGGGTTAAAAGGGGAAGTCCAGACAGCCTTGTGCAGTCTGCTTCTAGTCAGGAATTGCTTTTGCAGACCCTGTATCTTCAATACATTGTCTTACAGTCACTGCCACGTTTGAATGGCATGTTTTGTTCCCATGATGAGGCTGGATGTATCAGGTGGAGCCTTGGCCAGCATGCCTGACACAGACCACCTTGTGAGGGAGAGGGTGTCTGCAGCCAATCCTTTACACATTTTTGACCCACCAAGCATTTTTGGAACTTGAAATAATTGCTCTAATTGCTTGCTCGCATGAGGTCTTTGACCTCAAATTCTCAAAAGCAGATTTTGAGGTGCTGACCAAGCCAAGATCTAAGGCAGACTGACTGCACGATGCTGAGCTGCCATCAGAGGTTCCTGCAGGGCCAGATCCATGCAGACATCCCCTGTGCTGGCACAGAGGGCATCACTGAGGAGGGAAGAGGGGTACAGGCCTGTAGGCATAGTTAGACAGACAGAGGGATAGACCCACTTCCCCTCCACAACCAAAAACTTACAGTTTGTTTTTCTTAGTCCTTCAACCAACAGAAAAATGCTGGTCACTGTTACATAAAACCTACAGATGTGGAAAGGAGTAGCTTCCCTGAAGTTAAGATAGAGGATGAGTGGTATCATCTGGCATTAAGTATGAGATTTTGGAGACAAAGGAGGACAGATTCCTACACTGTGCTCTGGAAGGATACTGGATATGACTTTGGGGGACACAGGAGAGGTGGCACATAGTAAATATAAGGCCTGGATTTTAACACCAAGAGTCTTTGTCTTGTTTCCTGTGATCCTCTGACACTGTGCAATCATTTTCCAGCCCTGAAAATGATGGTCAAGGTTTGATAAAAGGTATAACTCATCAGTATGTGCAGAAGCCTCTGCAAAATCCAGATGGGAAAATGACCTTGATTCCTGCAGTTAAAGAGAAAATGAGGCTTGGGCCAGATTAATTCCCAGGGTTGCACACTGATTTCATTGGAGTTGCCCTGGGGGTGAGTTTGATTCTCAACTCCTTGAAGTTTCCAAAACAAAGCAGAATCCAGGTGGGCAACAGTATGCAACTGATGCGGGTTTTTTGTTTGGGTTTTGGGGTGGTATTTTTTTTGGTCAGTTGTTTTAGTACAAGCTACACATGATGTAAACTTTATTCCTGCAAATCTGTAGGAGCAGGCAACTATTTTACAAAGAAAAGATAAAGCCTTCACCTGGAACCAGCTCATGTTGACTTTAGAAAGGTTTCCTTTTATTGATGAACATGTCTTTCTGTTTAAAGTACCCCCAGCTTTGACTCTCTGGACTGCATCCTTTCTGTCTCTCTGAAGCCACCACCTGCTGATGTGCTTGCAGTAGCTTGTCCTGAAGCACATATTTCTGAACAGAAAACTGGTTTTCCTGAATTAATATTAAGTGGGATCAAACTACAGCTGTTGAAGTTACGTTTCTACGTGGATGTGGACTCCACAGTTTGGGCATGTCTAGAGCTAGATTGTTGTGTTCCTTGACCATTAAATATTGTCAATACTGAGTGGTTTTCTTATTTTAAATGCTACCAATTTATACAAGGCCTATTCAATCCTACAGATGGAATACAATTCTGAAATAGTCAGGTGTTTGAATTTGGAGATTCAAGAATACGGAGGTCAGCATAGAATTTAGAAGTTGAGCTTGGTTTTACAGGGACAAATATGAAAGTGGAATCCAAAGATGGTAATTTGAACTGACCCTTTTCTACGGCAAATTTAGGTCTCTATGTATCCATAGGGAGCTTTTCCTGGGAAGTTCTGGCTCCACACCCTGAATGCACAGTTTGAATTCAGATTTAGGTGCTACCTGGCAGCCCACTGACCTTGCTGGGACAATCATATGAACTTGCCAGTGAAGGACAAGTCTCACAGTGCCCCAACTGGGACCTTGTGAAAATTCATTACATTCTCATGTGAAAACTCCTCATCTGAAGCCCAGAGGAACTGAGCTGGGAGTCACCAGGGTATCACATCTATTTGTGAGATAATGTTTTCTGCTTCTGAGCAGAAGTCAGTTTTCCCTATTAGTTCTGCTTTCTGTGCTGTCTGATAGCAGGAAGAACAAAACTCAGTGAAAATTAGAAAATGAAGGTAGTGCAAAGTTAAACACACCTCTTTTTGATCTTCAAATTGAGTTGATGTCAAGTAGTTTGTTCCCTGTGCACTGGCTTGCTTCTTTGTTTAATGGTGAATTGAGCGAAACTACTTGATTTGCCAGCTTGTGCAATAAGTTGGAAAATAAAATTATTAAGTGTCAGTGTCAGTCACAGTGTGTAAGTGACCCCTGTGAGGCACAGTCGAATCAGAAGCTCTTCACCTTTGCAGTGTCCTGTTATCACATGATCAGGTCACTTCATAAGCTTTGTGATCCCCACAGCCCCTGCTCAGGGCTGCTCCTGGCACCACAGCCCAGACTGGGAACAGCAGAGGGGCTGACATCTGTGCATCTCAGATTTTGGGGTTCTTGCTTTGGGCTCTGCACAAATCAGGGCCCTGGGCAGCAGAATTGGTCAGGACAATGAGCTCTGTTTTCCTGTCTTTCCTGGCATGTTTGGAGGAGGCATGAGGTGCCCTGGGGAGGCCTCTGTGAGCAGCCCCTCTGGCTTGGGCCATCAGCTGAAAGCTGAGCAGGACAC
Source organism: Leptocoma aspasia (assembly GCA_013399835.1). Taxonomy (NCBI): domain Eukaryota; kingdom Metazoa; phylum Chordata; class Aves; order Passeriformes; family Nectariniidae; genus Leptocoma; species Leptocoma aspasia. The sequence goes on along the minus strand of VXAX01006627.1, from coordinate 362,179 downwards.
TTCGTTTGGGTTCCCACTGCTGCCTGAGCAGGAACTGCTCTGCCCTCTTTGGGCCAGGGTGCCCCAAGGACTCAGTGAGGAGCATCTCCCAGGGAAACTCAGAGCTCTGAGAAAGGAAAGCATCCCTGTATGTAGGAGACAAGCCAGGAGCTGGATATAGAGATTTAAATGTCACCAAAGTCCTTGCTTAGGGACTGGCACTAAGATGGATCCACTGGTTGCTTTTTTCCCTGCAATTTTTTTAGAGCTCAAAGAATTCACCATATTCTGAAAATTATTAAGTCTGACATAATTTTTCCCTCATAATGTCATTTAATTGGACCTACCAACATGTTCCTCCTCGCCAGTGCTGCCCCTTTATTCTTGTATCAAGCTATGAAAAAGAAGGGTTGTAACCAGCTCCCTAAGATGCAGATTGCACACAAGGGTAGCACAGCAGAACCATCCTGCTTTCTTCTACCAGCTCTGCTCAGTATTTAAACGGAGTTATTTAGCTCCCATGGGAAAATTGTACTAGAATAAAGGCACAGCACGCAGCTATTATTGGGGCAGTGATTGTAATGAGCATGGAAAATGGAACAATATATAACCTATTCTTAATAGACTCTTGGGAGGGTTATCCTCTGCTATTCCTCAGATCCCATATCCAGACTTTTTTCTTTTTTAATAATTGAAAATGCCTTGTTTTTTTCCATTTGTATTGCTCAATAAACATTAATGGCATTTTCCAAAGATGGATTATCCCTGTGCCTGCACTAGAGTATTTTGAATAAAACAAACCCCCGTCTTTCTTTTCAAGCAATTGTTTGATGAGAGATCCTGTCCTTCCCAGAAAGGACATTTGACCATGGAAGGTCAAATTTTTCTGCAAAAAAAGCTGCAGCTGTGACAGCTGGGAATGCTCTGGAGTCTGTGTGAGCTCCCTGTGTCATCACCACAATTCCTGGTGAATCCTATGGTGAGATGGAGCCATGCTGGCCTAGACCTCCCTTACCATAGAGAAGGTCCTGAAGTCCAAAAGGGAGGCAGGCTGGGAAGATGTCCAAATTTCTGTGCATGCAGCAGTTCATTATGCAACTACCATGAATAGAAATCCTCTGTCCTGAAATGGGAGTTATTAAGGTTTAACTTTGTGGCCACAAATATTATCAGCAGTTTTGAGATCTTCATGCACCTAAACATGATGCTAAAAATGTATCAGCCTGGCTATGGAATTTTTGGGGGGATTTTTTTCCCTTCATAAAGGTGTGTAAGAAGAACATGGGGAAATTGAAGGATGCCCATGATTGTAGCTCAGCTGCTGAAGCAGAGCAGTCAAGCTTAACTTTGTGCAGGTGAGGAGGATGTGAGCCTTATGCCTTCTGCTCCATGGAAACAGCCTCCCATTGCCTTGAAGGCTGAAGCATTGGTGGTGAGAGAGGGAAAACGTGAATGCCATGGAAACATCTCCGCTTCACTAAGGAAGTGCAGCGCTGTTTCTTTTGGTTTTACTCCTAGGTATGTGCAGTGGATCGTCCCACGGCAGCAACTAAACATTTTGTTTCAGTTTTGGGAGAGACATCTGTCCCTGAAGACATTCACTAGTGTCTTTTCTTGTTTTTAATTTCCTTGATGCAGTGACATACAAACTGATCCTTTCCATCTAGGACCAGGGCTACACTATGCCCCCACTAATAGAGTTTTAGTGCTGGACATGCTTTGAGGCCAACATCTTCCCCGTGTTAAAAGTAGTGTATTTTATTGCATGCCCATTAGTAAAGGTTGGGTTTGTGTGCTTTAACTATGAGAATTCTATGCCTTCCTTTTTTTAGGAAGTGTCATCCTCAGAAAGATGTTTTTTTGTGACTATCATGCATCTAGGCTGCAGTCTTGCTGGCGTGGAACCAGGAAGGATAGCACACTTGGTTTCCTGCTACTTCTGCTCAGCCTTGGTGCTTACACCATCTCCTCTTCAGCATTGCTCAGGGTGTGGCAATGATGCCTTTCTGGGGCAGTAACTCTCCTGCTGCACAGTCAGTGCAGTTTAAGATATAAAGGTGTAAAGTGAAGCCCGTGACAGCTTGAGGGATTGCGTGGGCCTTTATCAGCCAGAACCTCTCTGAGCGCAAACACAAAAATGTTGTTGACAGACAACTTTCATAAATTGCTTTGTTGAGTGTCAGCTTCACTTTATAGCACATTGTCACATGCCAGTGCTGACACTTGTGGCAGAACTTGCTGGCACAGTATGGCATGCTTGTCTGTAGCTTTTTCTGCATTTTCTTCCTAGAAAAATCCTTATGGTCCAACCTGGAGCCATTTTATCAGGTTTTGTCCTTGATGCATAGGTGAGAGGGGATGTTTTGCACAGCACATACAGCCAGAACCATGCCAACATCACAATTAAAAATGGGGTGAAACAAAATGAATGCTTTAAATGTACTCATATTTCTGTGAATGAATGCTTTAAATGTACTCATATTTCTGTGACGTATTTTCTGCTGCTGGACTTCTAATGCTCAAAATCTTTTATAGCAGCATCTGTTACTCAGAGAGCAAAGGTTTGCTGCAGCCCTACCAGAGTTAACAGTAGCTATGGGCCAGGTTAGACTAAATCATGCTTCTTTTTTGTTATTTACTTTTCTGTGCTAGGAGTTTGCCCAACCATCATAGCAAGGAAATTTGTCCTGCTAGTATCACATGCAGCCAGACAAGGGTTGTGGTCACTATAATGTTAAACTGAGTCACAGAGCTTCCTAAATGGTTCCTGTATGTGTGGCTAAAGAAAGAAAAAAAAAAAAAAAAAGAAAGAAAGAAACATCACTCATCAAGATTTTAACATCAAGCAAGAAGAGTGAGATGCAGTGAAGAGACTGTAGGAACTTCAAAGTAAGCAAAAAATTCTCTGTGGATTCCCTTTTTCCCTGAAAATTGGGAAGCAGCAGATGGATAATCAACAAAACCCACATCACCCCCTTGAGATAAGGCCTGGGGATAGAGCTTCCAACGCACTTGAGTAAAAAAAAATGCATAAAGCTCTACATGGTATCTACAAGCTGTGGATCCCCTGGATTTTCCCAGGCATCTGGAGGGTGTTGGGGCACCTGGAGCCAAGCAGCTCCCAGTCAGCAGCAGGTGCAGGTGGACACTGTGCAGCTGGGCTGTGCAGCCTCACTGGTTTTTGGGCTATCGTGATGTCAGGAGTCCCTGCATCACACCACGAGCTGACTTCTGCAGCTTCCTAGAGGTCAGGAAAAAACCCAGTATTTCCTCAGGGTTTTTATCATGGTTTATGCCATAGTATGTGGCTCATGGTTAAGGAGGGAGCAAGGAGAGCCAGCACTTAATTTCAACACATGGCAGAAGACCTGCTCTGAGGTGGTGCAGACACTGGGTGAGAGCAGGAGCAGCGGGCTCTCGCTGTGGGCAAACTCAGTGAGTGTCACATGGAAGTGATTAGCTCAAACACCATGGAACAGTGGAGCAGATTATTTTGACATTTAGGCCTGAGTATGGCATTTCCAGGGATTCTTGTAATGATTTGGCCAAAGACTAATAACAAGGCAAAAGCCCAGCGCGGGAAGTGGTGAGTCCCGCAATGGAAAAATTAGCATGTGGTAGGACTGGGTCTACTGCTGGCCACAGGTTTTTGGGGCTTAGGCAAAGGGTATCCTGCACAGAAGGCCACAGCAGTTTTTAGTCTCATGCTGGAGCTGCTCTAGATGACATCAATGCCCTTGGCTAGCTGCCATGCCTGGGTCCAGAAGAGGCTTGTGGCATCAAGGTGTGCTGGGGGCGTTCTGTTCTGTGCTAGGTGCTGGGCTTTCCCTCCACTAGAGCAGCTGGAAAAGCTGTGGCTCAGTGCCTAAACCATGGCCTGGTGTTTGGTAACTCAGATAGTTCAGGAACCTGCTAGCTCAGTATATTGGCCTTGAGACTCCATTTCTTGAATGTAGATGTCTCCAGTGATCCTTTAATTTGGGGTGCTCTCCAGTTTGTGAGGGAGCTGAAATGTAGGCAGTGAATTACATCAGATGGGGCTGGGTGTGTGCTCCCAAGCTGAACATGTGTTAGTGACCTTGCCCCAGTGCTGTGGGGCTGGAGGGCAGCACTGGGCAGCAGAGCCATGGCACGAGGCTCTTTATTTCAAGATTTCAGCTTTTCCAAAACACAGAAGGACATGCTTGAAATTCATTCCTTCACGCTGGTCCTGGGAATCTTCCATAACCTTGAGATCTGGCTGTCTCTTTGCTTCCCGTACGGAGCCGCTCACCCAGGCCTGACGCACCCAGCACCTCGTGTGTGGGGAGGGAGGCACCAGGGCAGAAGTGCCTTTGCAGGAGCACCATGGCCAGCTCTGGCACAGCCCTGGCACTCCCCTCTCCCTGGCACTCCCAGCAGCAGCTCTGCCTATGTGGCTGCCAGCCAGCTGAGGCATTGGTCGGGATGGCACAGGAGCCTCCACAATTAAGGTGGTATTTGGAATTTCACGGGTGCCCATTATGAGTGATGCAAACGCCCACCCAGCCTGTAATTGCAAGGCTTTAGGCTGGTTCCCTGTGTATAAAGAACTGTTCTGTTCCCTCTCCAGGCCCTTGGGGGATTGCTTTTTCCTTTTGTTCTCACCCCTCGCAGGACCTGTGCCCATGGCTGAGCAGCAAAGGCTTCCCAGGCCCCTCATCCAGGGCAGTGCCTGTTTTTGTCACAACAGCTCCATCACTGCTGCTGCTCCTGCCTGCAGGCCCTGGCTGCCCAAAGTGGTCAGAGAATGGAGTTAATGTGTGGGATCTGTAATGGGGCACCAGCCCACACTGCTCTGCTTCAGTCCCACCCAGCAGTGAGGGTTCCCTGCTGACCCCTGGCCAGACAGGGAGAGCCCTGCCAGTCCCCACTGAAGCCCTGGTTGCTGCAGGTGGGCTCAGCACTGGGCATCCCTCACCCCACTGCCCTCCTCCTGGCCTTTCCCCATTTGGGAATTCATCACCTCTGAAGTGCTGCTCCAGCATCTGCAGCCCTGGCACTGGCAGGACTTGTGCCCACACCCATATCCAGGCTGCTGCAGCATCTCAGGGGCCTCAGACCATCACAATGGTAAGGCTGGGGATTGGAGGGGTTTGCAGCCTCTGCTTTGAACATGTGTGGTATGTGTGGAGCCAGAGCATTTAAGGAGACCCCAGCTGCTAAAAGGAAATGTCCTCACCCTGGCACAACTGGACAGGCACAACACCCATGTTCCCCTACACCTGGTCCCTCCTAGGCACACCCCATCCCCACATCCCTCTTTCCATTGCTGAAATCCTGTTACCCTCTCATACAGCACATGCCTTACCATTTCCATCTGACAGCAAGGATTTCAGTAGCAGATTTCTTGATCTGTTTCATATTTTAAAGCAAGCAGCTATCCCTCCTGCCCTTTATCTCCTAACTCTACCCTAATAAATATGATCACTTCATCCTGTGAGACCTGAAAACCCATTTCTGAAATTCCCCTGGCAACTAATACAGTAAAACAAGCCTATAAATATAAATAATTATGATAAAAAGGCATAAAATGCCAGACTTGGGTCAAACATACTCACAGAGTGACATTAGCAACAAATAACTACGCAGGGTTTGAATGTAGATGGAAAAGGCTGAATAAAGAGTAGCTACTTCATTGCCCATAACTGCCAGGCTCCTAATTCAGGCAGGCCATATTTTACTGATAGCACAGCAAACACAGTCATAATGCACCCCTACCTTTCCTGCTTTGTGAAAAATCCCATCCATCCCCAGGGAAGCAAGGATGTTAAAAACAGTGGTGTGAACGTGAGGTGAAAGGATAAGGTAAAAAGCAGAGTCACAGGATGCAATTCCCATGTGTTTGTTGCACATCATATGCTAATTTCAATTTTCCAAAACCTTTGTTTTATTTTTAAAGGTAACATCTTTATTATTATTATTATTATTATTATATTTATTAGTTGTTATTATTATTATTATGCAGAGATGAGATTTTTCCCCCTTTGATCACAGAGCAAACAGTTTGCTTTTGAAAATGTTAATGGAGTCCTGATTTAAAACATTTTTTCTTCACTTTTTTTTTGTTGTTGTTGTTGTTTTTTAAAACGTTGCAACAGGCAGGATCTGGGTTTCGATTTTCTCGTCCTACACAAAGAAAGATTCTGGAGTTCACACTCCAAGCCACTATCGGTAGGTCCTGCCTTGCCCAGTTGCCATCATCTCATGTGGTTTCGCCAGGTGGGGTGGGTAGGTGGGTGGGAGGGGAGGAGTTGGAAGAAGGGAGGGTATTTGTCAGCTATGTCGAGTCTTGGTTAACAACTTTGCCTCCATTCATGGTTGGTGTCCCTGAACTTTTCCTTGAGCGTCCTTGTTTTTCTCCAATTTCATGCAGCGATGGCTCTCTGTACATGCACACTGCAAACAGAAGAGACACCCGTCAACAGCCCTGAAGTCACAGACAGTCGTGACCATAACAAATTATTTCTTTGCACATGATGCTGAATTCCAGCCCCATTACAAACACACACACATACCCACGCTAACAAAACCTTTATTGACCCAGCAGCAGATCGTGTTACCAGGCAGGATCTGTTTACTTGCCCTTGCTGCCATTTGCTTCTGTCTCTGCATTTTTTCAAAGGCAGAGAGAAACAGCAGATTGACTGCTCACAGATAAATCTTTCTAGGTTCTATGTGCTTTACAGTTTTTTTCATGTTATATTCATATATATAAAATAAACATTTTAGGTCACAGAGCCCTGTACTGCCCTGAGATGCTGATTATCATCTAACAATGTCCAAGAATGAGCCAGTTCCCAGTCCTTGACCTGTAACAAAAGCCCTTGAGAGATCTGAATCAAAACTACACCTGCATCTGAGCCATGCAAGTGTTCTGGGTGTTGAGCTGTGGACCTGAAGTGGTGACTCAAGCCCATTTGGCTCCATCAGCCAAGAGCTGAGGTCTGCTCTCAGCACTTCCCATTTATTCCTCTGTAAATCAAGCCAGCTAGCCAAGGTCAGGGCTGTGAGCAGACACATGGGATGAGTTCAGTGACAGCAAAGTCCCAGCTTTCTGTGGTCGTCTGGCAGCACCTGAGAACAGGGTGGCTGGAGGGCACCTTCTCTCCAGACCCTGGCTATGCAGTATGTGTCCTATAAAAATGTACTTGCTGGAGCCCAGACAGCCGGAGAAGGCAACGTCTGCCCAAGGCATGGCTCATCCCCATGCCCTGGGCAGGACAAAGCATTCATCCAGCTCACCACATGGACTAAGTCCTCAGGGCTGTCCTTGTGCCATGTGAGGTGTGCCAGAGCAGGGGCATGAGCCGCTCACACCCAAGGGGAGCATCTCTGATGAGCTCACTGCAAATGTGGCAGAGTGCAAATGTGGTTGAAAGAGTGAAGCATCTCAAGGGCAGGCAGAGTGGAGTTGAGAACATAAGGCATGTCCAGACTGCAAATGTCATTTGTCCAGATCTTTGCAAAAATTAGGAAATGAAGAAATGATTGTGTACTTCATTTTGTGAAGCTGTCACATTGCAAACAATGGCACAGAGCTCCAACACTGGATAGAGCCTATCAGGGTTTGGTTCTGGGTAATCAACAAGAATAAAACTTTAAAAATTATCTGAAGAAATGAAAAATAACCACCCCATGTATGAAAAGGCAATGTAAGTGCTTGTATCTATAATCTCCCTTGATTTGCAAATAAATCCCAGTAATTAGAGGCAGGCTGAAAATGACATTATTGCTCTGTGCTTTTTACTCCTGACTAGATAAACAGTTACAGCACTGTGCAACAACACAGGACAAAGATAAAGTGCAGTCAACTGTGTATTAATAGGAGGCATATTGAATTGAATATATGAGCAGTGAAAAAATATTACTTTTCCTATAGAGTATTTTTCATGCAAGGCTTTCAAAGCAGTTTAAACACACACACACACACACACACACACACACACACACACACTCACACACTGGTCCTCTCAGCAAGGCTGAAAGGAGGCACTGCTCTGCAAACTGTTATTGCTACTGGAGCCATTTTTTTTTTCATGAAAATTAGAAAAAAAGAGAAAATGAAGGAGTTGTCCCATGGGTCTGGGCCAGGATGAGTCCTGCAGGACTGCTCATTAGGTCCAGACAATGGATGCTGTCTGCATGCTGCAAGGACAATGTGTAGTATGGCAGCAACAGATGGAAAAGGGCTCTCACATCCCCTTTCAGTCCTGAGCTGCCCCTCACACCTTGGAAAGTGTCACTCAATAACATGGTGATGATTAATTTGCCTGTTGTGGCGAAGTACCCAGTAAAATCCTAAAGAAAGTATGAAATGGTTAACAACTGAGGAAAACCTGTGCCTTTGTGATTTCTTACCCAGAACTGCAGTCTTTGGATAGCACTGAGGGTGTGCATCACTTCTGTGAGACACCTTATTCTCAAATGGGATGTTTGCCCAGCAGGATTATATATTTGTGCCAGTGTTGACCCAGTGCCCCTGACATTCCATACACAAAGTTTTGTCTCAAGTGCATTGCTGCCTTCATCCTGACCTCTCTGGTCCCAAGCTGGAGCTGGGGGGATCTCCATGAGTTCTTCCCCCAGAACCAAGCTCATCTCACCCACACCCAGCCCCAAAAACCCATCAGGCTGGGCCAGATGCTTAACCACAAGGACTGAGCACAGGTGAATGCTGCAGCAGCACCATGGCATGCTGCCTTTCCTCAACTCCCTGCCTCTCACCATGGCCTTTGGGCAAAAACCTTGAGCTGCCAACAAGGCCCACAGAGTAAAGAATGTAAACCAGGCTACAGGAGTAAACAATAAGACACACTTGCAGCTACAAATGAAGGAAACCCTGTACCTGGCAAGAAAATAGGGCAGGAATTATAAGTTTATCTTCCAGTCTAGTGCAGGATACAAATACTGATGTGGGGCATGGCTGGACACTGCTTACATTGAGCTTTTCAGACAGAGCTGTCATAGCCTCTGTACCAGACAGGCTGTGCCAACAGCCTGTGCCAGAAAATCTCTAGCAGTATAGTGTTGCATGAACATATTATAAGTTTCCCTGCATGAAGGCCTGCAGAAAATTCTTCCCATGGGAAAGCATCTTTTTACTGTCTTTTACTCTGTACAAGTTTCTATAAACAAATCTCTGAGCTGTGTTCAAGGACACAGATGGTTTCTCTGCCTGTCTCCTGATATAGGAGATGGGGGTTTTCTTTCTTTCAACCTATGAGGTGAAAGGTTGCTATCTCTAATTGTGTAAGCTATTCTGGGATTCCTTGGATGGAGCTTGACGCAAGAGCTTCACTTGCTCCGGACTGGGCAGATAATAGCCCAAATCCTTTGAATTATGAAGTCATGTTAATAATATTTAGCCTTCTGATATTATTGTCAAGAGTCCTTTGTCAATGCACAAACCACAGCAGTAGTATAAGACTAGCATATTTTCAGTATTTGGATACACCTACAGGATCAGTGTATGCAGTATTTACATTTCATCATGCACAAGAGATGCCTGGATATTCTCCTACTCAAGTGGCTTGTGCACATGTGCTGAGCTGTGGCCATGGTTCAGCAGGGGCTGAAAACCCCCTGCACTGCGGCACACAGGTGTGTACACCTACATCTGCACAGGCACAGGGCTTCAAGGACAGCCCAACATGTTGTACAACACAAGCTCCTGGACTGCAGCTTGTTGCTCTTTGTACTGAGGAAGTCTGAGCGTGACTCACGCAGGGAGATGTTAGTCATGGACTGGGAGGGGGTGTTTGCAAATGGACTCTCGTGAGTGGCCAGATCTTCCCAGCTTTGAAAGTACATCTTTGGGCTCCAGGACTTGCAGCACTCACTGGCAGGTCTCTTTGGGATCCCTCTGGGTGTATGTGTGTGTAGACACACTTCCCTGTCACCTGCACCAAGGTAAAGCAGCAGCAGTGTGACAGGCATGCCCGGATGCCTGGGAGGTCTGCTGGAGCGCACAGCATAAGGAGCTTTGGAAGGATGAGCAATTCAGCTAGAACAAGAGTTCCCTCCCTGCTTTGCCTTGCTTCTCCCACCCACCCACACCCACACACCAAGCCAAATACAGCCCTTAATGTCTGGAAACCAAGCTAATGCTTTGGAGTTTCAATCAGATAATCAGCTCCTATGCCCCAGATTCCAATCAACACATCCATATTCATGCTTTAATTGGAAAGTGCTGTTAGCTTGATCTGCTGAAGAGCTGCAGGCATTAATGGAAGGGGGTGAACACAGTGGAGCTGTGCCCATGAACCATGTCTGGTTCTTGTGGCTTTTGATTTCCTGCTCCCCTGTGAACCAGCAGTGCCTGCCACTCACAGGCGCAAGGGAGAAATTTGCACAAAGATCAAACTCACCAGTTAGGAAGGAGACTGAGGGTACAAGTGAGGAGGAAGGGGGTGACAGGGACCATACTTCCTGAAGGCAAAGGTGTGGAAGGGGCTGCCTGTCACGCAGAAACAGCTCAAACTCTTGCCTACATGCTGGCACAGGATCCCACTCTCATTTCTGCTTCCCAGACATGGCACTGGCACACCACCCACATGATGACACTGAAATCACCCTGGGCATCAGGGACTGCCTGAGTTTGGGAAGCATAGTTTTGTGTCCTGACCCTAGCATTTCTCACTTGGCATCACTGCAAGTTGAGGAGGTTCAGGGGATGCAACAAACTCCACTTCCTTTCTCTAGAATATGGCAAAAAAGCTTATTAAGCACATTAGATATTTCTCATCTATCCATCTTCATTCTGTGTCTTGCCTTGTCTCAGACCTTTGCGAGTCAGGAGGAACCAGAATTTTTCCAAGCTGCTGTTGAGCAGGTGGGCAGCCCTGCAGGATCACCATGTGCCCAATGGTGCCTGGCTGGATCTGGGCAGGGCTGGAAGCACATCCTCTGGTAGCAGCCCAGAGAGGGCTCCTTGCCTTGACAGGTACCACAGCTCTGGGTGTCGGTATCTGCCCGAGCTGCTGTATTTGCCAATGCTTTGGTGCAGGGAATTGATTGCCTCAGCAGCAGCACTCAGGGACACCAGGGAGTGAGTGATTAGGCACCCTCGTTTTCTGCCTCTAATTACAATATTCTAAATCCCAGCTGATGTGTTCCAGAGGCATGTGAGCTCATGTCTATCTGCTGGTAAAATGTGAAGGATGCTGCCAGGTGGAATCACACTTTGTTCAGATAAGAAAGGCAGCACAGGATGGCAAAAAGCCAGGCAAAATCATGGTTAAAATACATCACATTTGCCATTTAATAAGATGATCAAGAGTCTGATAGATGAACAAGTGAGTTAGTGTGGGATAGAAAACATACCAAAGCTTGGCCACCTGGAAGACAGACCCAAGAGAGGAGCTGTGTTAGCAAACACTTACAGAGTGTGGAGATTTTGAGGTTTGATTTTTTAAGAATAGTTTTTAGGATGTTGAGAAAGTGACATTTTATATGGACAGGTCAAGCAGAGGGCAGGACAAGGGAGAATGTTTTTAAACTAAAAAAGGAGAGATTTAGGTTAGACATTAAGAAGACATTCTCTGTGAGGGCAGTGAGGCACTGGCACAGGTTGCCCAGAGAAGCTGTAGATGCCCCATCCCTGGAAGTGCCCAAGGCAAGGCTGGATGAGGTCCTGAACAGCCTGAGGATAGTGGCATCTCTGCCCATGGCAGGGGGTTGGGACTGGATGTTGTTTAAGGTCCTTTCCAAGCCAAGACTTCCTATAACTCTATGCTTCATGTATTAAGGTGATACTGTTGCTATGAACATATTATAAGTTTCTCTGTATGTAAGCCTTCTGATCATTTTTCCATGGGAGAACATCCTTTTGCTGTCTTTTACTCTGTATAAGCTTTCTGTAAACAAAATATCTGTGTCTGTTCTTCAAGGACATGGAATTGGTTGGCCTCCTCCTACCTATGAGGAGAAGGAGCTGAAATTACTTTATCTTTCTGATATTGTAAACTATTTGGACACATTCCCTGGACGAAGCAGCAGCAGGAGCATGGAGAATGCTCTCTGCTGAGCAGATATAGAAAACTATTAGAATTATGGAGTCATTTTAATAAATCATATCTAGCCTTCTGAATTATTGTCAAGAGTCCTTTCTTCTATGTATGGGCCATGACGATATGATACCTTTGAAGCATTTTCATGAGGCCTACTGCATTTTCCTAGTCAACAGTGTCTTGCATTTCTTTACAACATCTGAGGACTCTGCTTTAACAAAACTTGGGTGTTATTTCCCTGAGGAATGACGCTGGGAAAGATCTGTCTGCTTGGATACTCATCACTGGTAATAAATGGATCCATACTAGCCATTAAGAGGTCACCTCTGTATCTGAGACAAGCTCACGTCATGAGGGCTGAAGTGCCATAAATCCAGAGTTAGGGGTTGCTCTGCTGACTTAGATGGAGGAAGTTTTCGGCTTCTGTGGCCGAATTTGCCACCCTAAATATTTTCTAGTTTGGGCCGAGAGAGGGGAAATGTAACTCTTTGGGAGAGTTACATTTGGAAATTATGTCTTCAAGGAGAAGGAAATATAAGTAACAGAGCACATCCACAGTATGCATCTGATAATATTCCTACTTAAATGACTGCAAACGTCTCACATTGAGATGGATTTGGATATTTAGAAGAACAAGAGGCACTGTAGATGGTAGGATTGTTCCAGCACTAATCATTACAGACACTTAAAGAGACTGAACTTTCTCTAAAAGATTGCCTGTTGTCCAAGTGACAATTATACTCAAGCTCATTTCATGTGCAGTCTAGTTCAATGCTGATGTCTTCCCTTTAGGGTTCATTTAGCTTGAAAAATCAGTGATCAGAAATAAAAATATCGAAAGAAATGTGTTGCGTATGTGTGTTTTGAAGCAAAACTGGCACCACACAGTACATCAACTGCTGCCTACCAGGCTGTTTGCCTTGGCTTTGCCTGTGCGCAGATGGGAGAGGAACTTAACGTCTCCCCTGTTATTACTTAGTAAGTTTTTTGTGCTTTCATATTGATTAAGCTTAATCCTATTTCCAAAAACAAACAAATCCTACCTACACTAAACTAAAAAAACCTCCTACCGACCAAAACCCAAAACTTTTCCAGTTGGTATCTATTGAATTTTGTACAAAATGCCTCCAGCATCCTGCCAATCTATGTGAGTCAAAACACTCTGTTTAGCACAGCAGAAAGCCATAGCTGCTAAAAGCCATAGGTAACACACATCCATACACAGATACCACTGTGTATATATGCATATGTGCTCCCATGAGGACTTAGAATCTATCTGTGAGGTTATTTCTTATTTATGCTAAAGTTTGCTGTCCATTTGCAATTTCAAGGAGACTTCTGAATTCAGAGAGCAGGATGAAGCAACCGGAGTCAAATGAGCCTGGGGTGCAATCTGGGCTTTTTTCTATTTCCCTTCCCTGTGAACCCTCTCTTCACTAAACTGCTGCATAATTTTTCTGTACATCAGAAACAACTGGTAAGTTTCATCTCAGAAATAACTGCCATTGGTGAAGGTAGGTGAAGTAATTCCCAGCAATGGATGTGACACCTCTCCTTCCCAGGGCAAGCAGATTCCTCCTTGCACACATTCCTGTGTCAGCCATCACGGGACAGGGCTAATGTTGGTGGTGGTACCCAGCAAGAGGAAACCTGGGGGTGTGACTGTGGACGGAAGCTGTGTCCTGAATAAGCAGCAAAGCCCACACACTGGGGCAAGCCACAGCATTCTGCAGAACTGACATGCAAATACAGCAGGAGAGTGCTTTGAGTGTTTCCTTGGAGTCATAACAAAGAGAAAGAAGCTGTTAAAACAGGGTAGGAATTGCCCCTTTTCTGTAACATCTCTGCTTGCAAGCTCTGCTCACGGGGACTTTGATGGATGCAGAGAAGTCACGTGGAGATGAGCGCATTTTACTCCAGCCCTCCCCACAAGCCTCTGCTACCTACAATGAATCTCAGGCTTGGGAACAGAGTCCTCCGTCTGGAGTCACAGTCCCAGACAGCTGAATGCTTTGGGAAGCTGACACGTGCCTTGGCTTGGGAGACTGCCAGCTCTTTGATGCAGCAGAGCTCACAAAGCCTGACTGCAAAGCATGTGGAGGAGGGAAGGAGTGGAGGAGCCCTTAATTTGGCTGCCAACTTCCAAAGCGCTCCCTCGCTCGGGAGGTTATGTGACAGCTGTGATTGAAGCAAGTGTGGGAGGATGCAACTGCGGGAAAGGGAAGCTCTCGGGCTGAGCTGGGTTTTTCAACATGAAAGCCAGGCATTTGCTGAAATGAGATCTCTGCTGTGGGTCAGGCAGCTCTGTTAAGGCAAGGCTTTCCACGAGGAGAGCCGCAGGAATGGCCTAGTTTAATGCAGGCAGAAGGAGACTATTGAGCCGTTCAGCAGACACCATGCATGCTAGATTAAAAAAGAAGCCTGGATTCAAAGGATCCCACTGATCAGTGCCAACACCCAGCCAGGCAGTGAAGAAATACCAGAAGGAGGTGGAAACCCAGCTGTGAAAGCTGGTGCTCATAAAAGGCTCTTCTCGTGGCCAAGGCAAGAGAGAAGCTGGTGACCAACCCCATGCCTGAAGCAGGCCCCGTTCCTTGGCAAAACATGAGGGCTTAGATACCACTAATGCCTCAGATAAACAACAAAGGGTTCCTGGCTGCAGAGAAGCTGTTGGAAATAAGCACAGGACAAGCAGCCCCAGCCCATTCTCTGCTCTTTCAACACTTCCATTTCCTGTGCAAAGCCCACAGATACTCTGGGAACACTGCACTGAATTTCTCTCGTGCTTTGCTTCAAATGGCCTTTTCCTTACACTCACAACTGCTTGCCCCTGAGCTTGGAAGCTTTTAAAAAGGCCACTGCTATGTGGAGTGAGCTGTGGCCTCCACCACTTGTGAGTGGCACCTGTTAGGAGAGCATCAGTTCAAACCTTTTTCCACAGCCAACATGGGAGTGAGAGGGAGCACAGAGCTGTGCAGCCAAGGCCAGCTCCAGGCTACTGTGTGCTTGAAGGGGACAAATGGCAGGACTAAGATGGCGTCAGAAGGGCATACCTAGTTTGGGGATCGAAAAGTAATGTTTTTCCCAAGAAAGAGATAAGTGTTGTTTCCAGAATCAAGTTAGTACCTGTTAAGTACTAGGCTTATCACACTATCTCTCCATTTATCAGGGGCCAGCCCACAAAAAGCAGAATGTCCTGGCAGGAGCCCGAGGCACACTTCAGAGAGTGTACAGGCATCAGCAGGAGGGCAGAACTTCAACTCCATGACTTTCACTGAAGCCTCATACTGTGATGAAAACATATGGCATGACAGCATCCCATCTAACTTTGGACAACAACTCTACCCCCCAGTGACTAACTAGGATGCCTTTACATATGAGAAAAAACAGATTTAATCTCAGGGTAGACATATAAAGAACATCCACAGCTGTGCTGGTAGGACCCGTTTATCTTCTGTTGCTATGAACAGAGTGCCAAAGTCTAGAATCAGGTGAGATAAATCCTGTCTCTACTGACTCTATATGGGACTGGAAACCTACTGAAATACACTGGAAAAATCCTCTGAGAAGACAACATTATGATCACTGCTGCATCACATTCCTTTGGAACGGTTGGCTGCTTTTCATTACCAGTAATTTCTTGTGTTGCTGGGCTTTTAAATTCATCCTTTAGCACCCCAAAGCTAAGAAACCCCTCTGAGACTAGAAGGAAAGCAGAGGAAATGCTAACAGTGCAGCCCAGCACTTATCTGAAGTGCTACAAACATTCTTTCTCCTTGCTTTCTGGTCTCGAAGCCCAACACCCCCACCCAGGAAACCCCAACTCTGAAGTTACCTCCCCCTACCCAAACCCCACTGAGGGAGAAAGTGGGCAGATTCCATACCTTCAATGGGTTTGGGTACAAAATGTGATGAGGGTTTGGTTTTTTTCACTCGGTTTCCCTTCATAATTTGACCTTCTTTATTGAGTCCCAGGAACCACGCTCGTCCGGATTCTTGCTGCCGGTACAGCGTGGAAGAATAAATAACATAGTAGTTTTCAAAGACAGATTCTTTAAATTTGCACTCTGGTGTGAAAACATCCTGCAGTAAGAGAAAGAGAGAAGAAGAAAAAGCAATGGAAGAATTAATCACTGATCTTCTAAATCAGGCACCACTGAGTGATACACAACGGTCACGCATTGCAGTTAACAAGAGAAAACAACAGGCATCAGCAATGCCAGCTCCCAGCAATAACACCCATCTAGACAACTCCTGGCTGAAAGGCAAGGCTCTCCTACTCTGGCAGAGCTGTGGTTTGCAAAACAGCCTACAGTGAACAGGCATGAAAAATGTGCAGGTAAAGTCAGAAATTTGCCAGGATTTAGACTGAAATACTAAGCAGAAGAAAGAAAAAGACAGCTGAGAAGCAGAGACAGCCTTGCTGTTCCTGATGCCTTCCTCTGGCTTTGCTCATACCTTCACTGTGATGGGCAAATGTAAAATGCTTGTTGTCTAAAATATTGAGGTTTCTTCAAATTCTTAGAGGCAAAAGGCAGTTTATTGAACCATTTAAGAGGATTCAAAGAAAGAGAGTACAAAAGCAAGTAAACCATTTAATTTCAAAAGCAGTGTGAGGAAATGCTGGCACAAAGCCTGGAAATGTTTCAATAAAGAGAAAGAAGTAATTTTAAAGATTTCTGGCGTAAGTATTTCTGCAGGTACCAAGAAGCATTTCCACACCTGCCCTGGATCAGAGCACAAATGGATCTGTCCAGGACACCCCCTGAGCCTGTGATGGCTGTGAGAGAGACTTTGCCATTGCCACTTGTGCTGGCTCTACATGAAGTCTCCAGGATGAAACTACACTCAGCTATGGACTAATACTTGTTATGTCTCAGTATTCAAGATTTTCACAACAGAGAAACATTAAACCTCTTTTAAAGGTTTAATCTGGCTGGCCAGGGGATTCTGTGACAGTGGGCTCCCCAACCTTCAGTGAGTCATAGGTGGTTGTTAGTGGGTTGGGTTTTGTTCCCAGACTTTGAGATTGAGCAGAAAACCTATCCTGGCCAAACAAATTGTCCCACTAATTTTCTGAAAGCTATTATTGCAAAAAAAGTTCAAACCACAATGAAAATTCATTTTCTGAAGCAAAACTGTTTCAGCAAAAAAATCCCTTCTTACAGGTCCCAGACAAGGCATTTCTGAGGCCTGTGAGTGAAGGCAAAAGCTTCTAACAGGCAAGTGATGCTCCCTCCCAAACCTTAGCCACTCCCAAGTCTTTGGGAACTTCTCCAACCTTGCCAATGGAAAACCCATGACCAACATCAAGCAAAGCATCTAGAGTAATGCCACGCGTTTACTGCAGACCTTGTTTAAGAGCAAACATTCTGAACACTCAGCAACACTCAGGAATGTGTTCCCAAGCAATCTGGGGGTTATATAAAGTGCTGCTGGTTTGACAATAAATCCAGTGTGCAACAGACCCGCAGAGACTGGCAGGCTTGAAGCTACAGAAGATAAAGCACAGCAGAAAGCACAGAGCTGTGCTGCACACGTGAATTCTGCATCAATCATTAGCACCACACAGGTAAAAATACCATCAGCAAAACGGGCCATTTTGCCTTATCTGAGGGAGTCCTTCATGCCAGAGAAATAAATATTTTTAAAAGAGAGTGAAACAAGTTAAGAGAGATCTAGGTGACTTAGAGCACTATAAAATGGTGTTTGAAGTAGCTTCCCAAAAGAACAGTGTTTAAGTGTTCCTTAAATCTGCCTTTTATCTCCAGGCTTTGGCTTGCCTGGGAAGGCACAGCTCACCTGGGAGCTGGGTTTGCAGGAGCTGCCTCTGAACTGCTGGCTCGGGGGCACTCCCTGGCACCAGGCCCAGCCAGGCAGCAGCTCTCAAGCCAAACTGGACAACTCAGTCCCCTTTTCCATGCCTTTGTTACCCCATCAGTAAAAGCTTATCACGAAAATTCCCTTTAGGGGGACTAAAAAGTTGGCAGGCTGTGAAAGATAGCTCCCAACTTGACCTAAACATGGAACTAAGACTATTTTCAATGAAGAAATATAAAAGCTAAGGCATTTTGAAAATGTAGTTTCACAAAGAAAAAAAAGCTATTTTAATTAAAAGTTATTGCAAGTTAAGTTTTCAGCTCAATATCTATTTTAAAATTACTGCAGTGTAATATTTTATGACATGCAGCAGTAGTTCATAAAAGCAGATGCTGTATTGTATACCCGCTTGTACCAATAAACGAACAAAATTCTTATATTATTTTAAAGCAAATGCATGTAAAGACATCAAAGTAATGAAGATCTTAAAAAATAAAGAAAAATCTATTGATTTCCTTTAAATGTTTACGCTTCCCAACAAGCAAACAACAGCATCCCATTCATTTTGTGAGCTGGCTGGTTGATTCCTCATCTCCCACGATTCAATTGAAACAGCACTTCAGGATATGAACCATGGCAACACCACTGTGAAACTCCCCAGCTCTGTCCATTCAGCAGCTTAGAAAACCAACAGATCTGACAGCTAAGTTCTAGTTAAATAATACTGGGTTTATCCACTATTACCCTTCTTCTTACGTACATCATCTCACCAGCAACAACTGTGCCATGTGGAGACAGACACCCATGGGACACTGCTCATCCTGCCACCAAACTGACATGTCCCAGGGTCCTCACAGGTCTGAGCAGCAGAAATCTCTGTAGGCACTGCCATGGACTTGACACAAAGAGCAAGAGGATGAAGAAAGAACCAGCTGACCGGAGAGGAGACAGGGCAGAGGAGCAGGACACAGGCCACTCTCCCAAGAACTGCCTGAGGATTTTTAAAGTGTCCTCTAAATCTCATTAACGTGCAAACCTTTATGTTTTTTTTTCACTGGTGTCTTCTTGGTACCCCATGGCCAGCCTTCAGCTACACTGCATCATTTAGTTTCATCACATGCCTTTTGCTGTCAGCTTTGGGGCTACCAATAACAAAAGGCTATTGAGATATTAATGGCAGAAGCTCTCTACAAGCTTCACTGACAAAATTAATTGTGCAATTATGCTGAACCAGGTGGGAACTACTGTTTCAGTTGTCTTAGGCTGAGATGAGCTGGGAAGAAAGAAGTGCAGGTGAGCACAACAGGCTTCACAATAATAAAGCAGTCTGTAGAAGCCACTGCTGCACAGACAGAAATCTGAGATAACAAAAGGTATTTTTGAAGAATCGCTGATCTATTCACCAGACCTCTGGGTCATGCACAATTTAGGGGTTTTTAATTTTTTTGGTTTTGTTTATAAGATAAATTCACTGTTGATGAAATGTGCTAGTTGGGCAGACCTGGAGTCAAGTACTTTCTCTTCATCTCAGATAAAGAGTGGGTAAACACAGCAAAGGGATCCTCAGGCTGTGCCCCCCACGTGCTTCTGACAGGACATAAGGACATCCTGCCCCAGAGGTAATGCTATGGTAAAACCCTGGGGTCATGAGCACCACTTCACTTCCTCACTTGCTGCAGGGACCTTTGGAAACAGGGTTATAACGAGTCCCACTCAATTATTTTTCCAACTCTCTCCTTGATTGAAATAGCATGACCAGGTATAAGACAGTGAGAGGACAGATGGCTTCTATCTTTTAATCACCAGTCTTTTTTCAGTCTTTAAACAAAGAAATAAACAGTGACTCTATTTTCTACACAAAGTCCACAGAGGTCCCCTATCAGGACTGTCATGAACTCAACTCATTCAGAAAGCCCATCAGTTCTTTACATTAAAGAGGATGCTTGTGATTTGTAGAAAAAAAAGTTTCTCTCAATTTAACTCAATGTGAAATATGTCTTTGACTGAATTATTTTTGCATACAAAGTAAATGAATACATTTATTTGTTTACCATTTGGAGATTTAGAGCCTGAGGTATTTTGTTAAGTGTCTACAGATATTACTGAAAGTGGCTTGGAAAAACAGTTCATTTTTTAACTGTTAAACTAAAAACCTGTATGAAATATTTGCAAAAGGACTATTAGTAATTTACATGCAAAATTATTAGCATCTGCTTGCAACTTGTATTTTGCATCTCAATCCAATCCCTTGAACAAAAGGCAATTGTATTAAGAAGAGTAATTAGATTTGCTTTGAAAAAACAAACATAGGTCTTGGTTTGTGCTAACTGTAGTTTTACTGGAAATTTCACAGTCTAAAACAAAAAAAGGGAGATCACATTCAATGACACTTGGAATCAAAAGGAGCTAAATGGATGCATCTGCCATTGGGGGGGATTTGGTGTGTCAGACCTGCTCAGGGAGGGTATAAGGTACCACAGAAAGCCCCAGAAGTTATTTCTGGATTAGAAAACCAAGATGTTTCATTTATCCTTGATACCAGTAGTGCCTCCTGCCATCTGTAGATGGAAATGTGGATGTGGCTTCCAGGCACAAGCCAATCTCTGCATCACTTGAGCTAGTTTGGTTCTTCTGGCAGATGTTGGGAATGTCTGGGCCCATGTGTCTCTCACCACAGCACAGACTGGTGGTGGTTTGTGAGAGGGCAGATGTTTTTTCTAATCCACCTCAGTTTTCACCTGGCCTGGTCAGGTAGCTCTAACCCAACCTCTTTGAACACAGGAAGTTTGACTGGACTCTCCTTTGCATTTCTGTAAAGCTGCAGAAGTTCCACAGACATCGGTGCAGAGGCACTGCTGTCAAACCTGTGGGCACAAAGCTGCAGGGCATTCAGCGATGCACTGACACCATTGGAGATCTCAGATCCTTCAAAAAATGCCAACCCAACAGTGCTGTAGCCCTGGTGCAATCACAGAGCTGCCAGGGCAGTGGACAGCCCTGGTGCTGCTCAAGAAAACAGTGCCAGCCCCTGGCATACCAGCCTGGGGGCATCCCTGCCACTGAGCATCCTCAGCCAGGAGGTGCAAAAAAAAGGGTCTCCAGTAAGCAACAGCACAGTGCTTCTGGGTTCTGATCACAAGAGCCAGCAATCTGCTCCCCAGAAGCCCCTGGTGTCCCCAGAAGCCCCTGGTGTCCCCAGATCATGGCAGAAAGGGTGACAGGTTTCCATATGCAATGCTCAGGGAAAGCCAGCAGGAAACTCTCACAGGCTGCTGCTGTATTCAAACCCAGCTGCTCACTCAGCGTCCCCCCAGACTGGGCAGCTTTGTTCGTATTGCTCACCGTTTCCCTACAAACATTCCCAAAACTGCCAGATAAATAAGGCTTTTTTTTTTTTTAAGATCTCCTTTTATTATAACCCAAAGGAGAACAGCAAATACACACATCCACAAGCAAACCTAATGACTTAATAAATTTAGTCACTGAAACTAGCAGCAATAAAAGAAAAAACCCATTCTGCAAGTAGTTTGTGCCACAGTTTAGGAAAGGGATGTTAATTATGAATGTTGAAATATCTAACTAACTCATTCCCAGAGTAACAGTTTTCCTTTGTTTACAGCACTTATGGGTTTCTCTTTTACATTCTGCACACTTACTGAGCCAGATCTTCAGATGGGATAAAAGCACTAAACTGCACCATAGTCTACGGCATGGCAAGGCTTCCCTCCCAGAGAATCTGGCTCAGGATACTTACTGATGTTAGTGTTAATACTTAAGAGGTCATCAACTCATTTAAAACATATTAAGTAGGAATCATAAATATCAGCACAGCTATCAGCAGTGGCACTTTGCTGTTGTTGCGGAGGCAGAGCATGGAATGATTGGATTGTGTTCACTTGTCTGCATAAGTGCTGTTCCATCCTGGGGAAAAGGATGGCACTATAGAAGACCATCTGTTTTATGGTGTTCTTTACCCAGTAAAGCCCATTCTACATTCCCCACTAACCTCAGTTAAGGCAGGGTTTCATCAACACTCCTCTGATGCTAACAGCACTGAGAAATTCAGCATTGAAATCAATATGGATATGCAAGACACTGGATTCTTGAAGACATTTGGGCTTCCAGATGAAATGCAGATGCTCAACTCCCACTTAAACCCCTGAAAGCTCAGACTATGTTTTTGAATACCTGGAAATTTGACCACAAACCTCATACCACAGCACTTGACCCTGGCACACTCTTATTCCCAGGACAGGTCTTTAACCACAGGGATTCCATTTGCAGGATAAGCCCTGTGCAGACCCCAGCAGCACTGCCACAGGCAGAGATGCCTTGCACAGAGTCCAATGCTGTTCAGTGCCCACCTGCCTCAGTGTTGCTTCTACCCTGACCTAGGGCTGCATCTGTCTGGAAATGCTTTAAAATAATTGTAGCTGAGCTCTCTCTTGGCATGTGATCAAGAACCGCAAATGTGCATCCAAACTTTACATCTCATCACATCTTTGTCCAGATGGCAGGTGATATTCTACTCTTCACACTCCACTCTTCCTCCCCCTTCTAGCTCTGCAAGAGATTGGTGACAAGTCTTCTTGGTGGCCTTTTAGAAGTAGGAGAGAGCAGATACATTTTAAAATAACAAGCTGCTACATGGGAGTGTACAGTGAGGCAATATGGTATCTGAAAGCATTCTGACTCCGCCTGGACCATCTGTGGGCTGGAGGGAACACATTTTCAAATAAATCATCATCTATGCAGGTCTGTTCTCCAGCTCTGGGAGCTGGGAAGCAGCAAGAGCAAGTCACCTAATGTACTGCCTCTGAATATTTAACTAGAGGGCTATCTGCCCTCACTTTTGTGGGAACTCTGCACTCAAGGTAAATGTTCAGCTGGCTTCCCTTTAAAACGTCCATGCAAGAAGTGGAGTGCAGATCTGCTAAGTCTTGTGAGCTGACCCAATATTCCTAGACAGGCAAAAAAACCCCAAGTGCTGGACAAGCCTCTGTAATCAGGCTGCTGGTCTTTATATGCAGACAAAGGTTGTCCTCAAGCACCTTTTAATGTTCAAGGACTGATTAAATTATTCACGTCACCATCACTGAGGAATGCTGGAGACAAAGGTGTGATTGCAGCATGGACATGGCCAAGGTGTCCTGCAGCAGCAAGGACATCTGCCCAGCACGCAGCAGAGTATTGACCAAAACCCATGGTAGGTTCTGCAAGACACTGAGCTCTGTTTCACCCCAGATAAAGCAGTTACCTCCAACGCAGTGAGCACACACAGATCCACACAAGCCATGGTCTCCCTTTGGCTACAAAGCAAATGAGTTTTGGGGATCCTAATCCAGACCTGTCCATCTCACCCCAGCTCAGTACTGTGTTATTTTGCTTTCATCTCCTGGCCTGCCCACCATGCAGGAACATTTTCACCAAGTACTTCATAAAGTGCCCAAATTCACTGCCTTGGCCTTTGGTGAGCTGCTCACACAACCTTCACAGGAACACAGCTTTCAGCTTAATGATTGCTGAAAAGAACATAACAGGGGATGACTCTACCAGCCAGGCTGCTCACTTCCATACCTCCCTGGAGAGCCTGGGGGGACTGGATGAGGGAACAGGCTCTGTCAGTAAGGTCTGGGTACCAATGACTGCACAGCTCTGTGGCCAGTGTCACCTGCAGAAGCCAGCACATTGAGCTGCTCACCCATGTGGCACACTGAGCAAGGTACATATTTTGCCCTTTGCTTCACTTTTTCCTAACAATCGACCCCAAATTCAAATTCATGGTTGGATGGAGTAAATTTTCATCCCTTCTTTTTAAAATAAAAGGAATATTTGGAATTTACTCGATTGATTTGGCTTTCAATTTTGTATCTTATTTCAAGTTGGAATTTTACAGCCTCTGAAAGTTTGGACTGCTATGATCTGGAGTAGTGATCACAGCAAAGCTCACTCATGTGGCACTTGGCCCATCCAGTGCAGCACTGCTCTTCCAGGAAAGCAACTGCTTCCCACAAAAGGGGTGTTCCCTGACACCACTGTCTCTGGTATTGCATTCCTGGCAGTCTGGGGATCTGTGAAACCCCAGGATGATTTCTAACCAGGGAATCCCAACTCATCTATTGTCTTCTCTACATTCTGTTTTCCTGACAAAGTGTCTGAAATTGCTAACAATGTTATCAACTCTGCTTACTCGAAAACACCATCCAGAAATAAATTTTTGCTTTCAGACATAACGATCATGAGACAAGATGGCACTAGATGAAGATATGTTAGTTGCACACAAGAAGAACAGACTTCCTAAATTAGCATCGTACTGCCTCATCTGCTAAAGCCTGAAATAACTATAAAGAAAAATAATAATGCAAGAACACTAGAAACACAGCCAGATGGGATGCTCTGAACCTATGATCTCTGTTTCTTGGCATCAATCTGAGTCTGAGAACAGGGCAGAATAAATTGATTTGTTGCCTTTGGTTATGTTTGCGATCCTGCTATTTTTATTACTGTTGATAATAGTTACAATGTATAAACTAAAGTAATGGTTATGCATTTATAAACATGAGATTATTTTCTTGTGATAGTCAAAGGAAACCTTTTAGTGGAAAATAAGCAGTCAATATTGGGTTTATGATGTTATTATTTATATGAAAATCATCCTCGAAGGCTCAAACCAGAGTATAAATGCCGTGGGCATTTAATAAAATGCCCTAACAATGACAGGAAGTCAGGGTAGACCTCATCATTCCTACATTTTTATGCTGAGGTTCTGAGCACTGAAAGACCAGACAGCTGGCTAGGTGGTCTGCAAACAGGAGGTGTCAGTGAGTAGAGAAACAAATTTCAACCAAGTTCCTGTTCAGTTTCTTCAGCAAACAGCCCCCCTTTCTGACATAAATGAAATAATGCAAGTATAACAATGACAGCAAGAAAAGGAGTGAGAATGAGTCCCAGCCCTTGTAAAGAATAGTCTTACAAGTGTTTTATGGTTTTTAACACACAGACAGAACTGTCCTATTCTCACCCAACGGTACAGCCTGCACAGAGTGCAGGTCTGAGGGAAGAAAATGGCCTCAACCCTATTTTCTGTGTAGCTAATTTTTTCTGTGCAATTCATCGTCATGTGGGCAGAAGATAAGAGGCCTTGCCAAGGAGCTCACCAGGCCTATTACAGCCCTGAGAGGCTGATGTGCTGAGATAGCCTCTCTGCTTTGACTCTTAAATTCAAACTGTGAGACTCACTGGAAACACACCCTATATTTCTTAAGGCTCGAAAGATCTCTCCTGCATTAGACCAGTTGCAGAGCTGCCACAACCAGGGCTGGAAATTCCATTTCTTTGCTGTTGAAACATCAATTTTGAAAATGAGTGGTGCTAGATCATTAATATTTTGACAGCTTACTGGCAGATTGGCTACAACTGGGCAATTAACAGAAAGTCCTGTGGTCTAAAGCATCAACTGAGGCTAGGGTGAGCTGGTGTTGGACCAGCAGGTTCTTACAGCCAAGGTGAAATGTTGCGAAGTGTGACAATTTATGTGGCTTTTCCCACCCCCTGTACCCTGCTGCAGCACCTACACAGTGAGAAGGAAAGGTTCACAGAATATTCTTGGGAGAAGACCAGCTCTGCTGTCCACTGGGAGAGCCAAAGGGAACCCTCTTAGATCTGTGCCTCAAAGCCTGGGCCCCAGCAATATTTCTGCTGACAAAGCCAGCAAAAAAGGTCCATGGTGCTCCCTTAATATCTGCCAGGGTTGACACTCAGGTGACACATCCCACCCTTCTGCTCATCATCCCAACTCCCAGTGAAGGTAGGTAAGTGCTATAAAGGAAGACTGTGGAGGGTGTGCTGGCACATTCCTGTGGCTTTTAGACATTTATTCACTGGTTTTCTGAGGATTAAGAAAATCAACCAACTCTGCTGTGACAGAATTTCCTTCCACATATTGACCACAGTATCTATGCACAGCTTTAATGAGCTAACAAATCTCACAGCCCAAAACAACTTCACAGACAATATTGGGCTTATTAATACCTTGAATGGATTTCCATGGTATGTATCTGCTGACAACCTGACTTGTTATTTTTCTGTTAGTTTCCTTTTGATGTAAAACAACATGTGGACAATGCAGAAACATTTTGAATGTACCCAAACTATGCTACAGCTCAGATCTGACTGTTCCAGTGTATGCAGCCAACTGACCCATTGTAGCTGATGCTCTGCTTCCCAGGAATCAGACAGACAGAAGTACATAATAAGGGATTTTGCAGCAGTGGCTATAGTGAAATTTTTCACTCTGTTGCACACTTTGCAAGAGAACACAGATTAGCTTTGGCATCTGATCCTGTTCAGTAAAACTTCCAAACTAAGATAATATAGTCACTCTAGAGAGAGTAATATAACACACTAACTCTATTTGGCACAATGCACAGTAAAGCAGGAGATCATTTTATTGTGGTACTAGTACACAGAAGACTGTGCAAATGTCTTTAAATTATATGACCCAAAATCAACAGAGCAATCCAGAGTTAAAAATTACTGATTTTTCTTCGTAGCTACTTATTGCAGCATGCAGGCTCAGTGAGATTCAGGGTTTACAATTAGATCTGAAGGCATTTGATTATTTTTTACATAAACTGTGCTTACACTGCAGGACCAAATGCAGAGTGAAACTGTTGGTGCCAAGGGCTGGATGCTGGTGCTGTAGGCATTTCAGGATGGGTTCAGCCTGGTCTAGCTGCCACCTGGTCCCATGGTCTATCTAGTATTTTAGGGGCACTCCCAAAGAGAACCCTTCAGTTTGGTTTCACCCAGAAGTGAAGCTAGTTTGCACAGCCTGAACCACTCTGCAGTGCAAACCTAAGAGCTGCATGTGAAGGTGACTGGAGGGATTTTTCCAGAAATGCAATCCTGGTCTAACTAAAGCACTAATCCCAGAGATAGCTGGGATAGTTGGCTTACTGCAGTGGGGTATAACAAAGTAGCCACGTGATGATGTGAAATGTCAGTGTTCCTAAAAGGGGCTGAGGGCCCTGTATGCCCTTTGGAAAACAGGGATCTGAGCAGCCTGCTGTAATCTGGGTGGGGGCTGTACACAAGGTCCTCTTCTGCCATGTGGAGTTCACATTTCAGATTGTTCCTTTCTGATCTCAAATGCCTCAGTCACACTGGGTGTAGTAACACAAAGCCTTCCAAAAAGCACTTACCACCAACATCCACAAACAGCTACACTGGCCAGAGTAACAACAAAGCAGTTACTAAGCCTGCCTATTTGAAATCAGTACCTGGCTTGCAGAAAGCCTGGAGTTTACTACACGTCACAGCTGGACTCTTCCGAGGTGTGAAAATATTTTCTTTAGCATGATAAATTTTAAAGAAATCTTATTTATATGTTCCAGCAAACATGCTGAGGGGGAAGGAAATCTCAGAGCTGTCCTGACTGTATCACTGGAGAAGAAACATGTCATTCTTGCTTTCTTCTGTGCTATTACAGAATTGGGGGAGGGAAAAAGGCCCCACCGAACCAAAAAAGCCCCACAAAAGAGAAGCCATTTGCTCATGGGCATAACAGTCTTTTCTGACCATTCACAATATTTCTTAGATTCCACCTGTTTTCATCAATACAAATCCTGAACCATTACTGCAGCCACATGAGCAGAACTGGATCCTCTAAGAATCACTAAAGCTGGACTAAAGATTCTGTTCTAGGAATAAGCACTGATTCATGAATGTTTGTATTAAAATTGATATGACCACTTCCATAATGACGGAGATGAAGGAGAAGATGCGAAGTCCTGTGGAAACATAACTTCTGGTGCTGGGAGAAACCCACAAAGATAACCTGTGTCAAAGTGTCTGATTTAACTCAGCCAAAGGCAAGGGACTTCATGGAAGCAGAACGATCTGGCAAAACTGTGATGATCTGTTCATACTAATGGACCTGAACAGTCCCTTCTGGTCCCACAGTCTATGGCACTTGGGGTAAGCAACAGCCTGTCCTGTCACAGTGTAGCCATGAACAACCATCACCATATAGCACAACACGAAACTATCTGGAAGGTGAAAACCTGTGAAGCAAAAATTCAGTCAGGCAAGAGGTAGAATGCTTATCAAATCACTGGGTTTTATTTACTAATTCCACACTACTGCATCTCAACTGACCTAGGCAAAGCATATTAGCAAACTACTAATTCACAAATACATGCAACTGCACTTAGAGGAACACACAGAAAGTAAGAGCACCATGGGGATCATTTTACTTAGAAGAAGGCAGTAAAAAATATGAGGCAACTAAGGCACAAAAGAAAAATAATGAGAGTTGTGAGATTTTTCTTTATAAGCTGGTCATTAAAAAAATAAACTTTCAACTGACAAGGATGCTTTAAAAAGTCCGCTTTCTAAATTTAACTTTGATATTGAAAAGTCTTGGGTTTTGTTCTTTTGTTTTTTTCGTTAGCGTACATTTGATAAAAAACCGAGCCGTGATAATACTGGCACTACACATTTTCAAAAGCCATTCTTCAGCTGCAGCCTCTTCAGAGGGTGCAGATAACATTTGCATGGATACAAAGCCCTTGCAGAAAGAATGTTCCTTAAGGGCAGAACTGGCTGTAGGGTTTAATATTCTAAGAACTGAGACTCAAAATCAGCAGCATTCACATTAATAGCCA
Source organism: Leptocoma aspasia (assembly GCA_013399835.1). NCBI lineage: Eukaryota > Metazoa > Chordata > Aves > Passeriformes > Nectariniidae > Leptocoma > Leptocoma aspasia. Next base: position 333,684 of record VXAX01006627.1, on the reverse strand, counting down.
TTAAATTATTTATTCATATCAGGCTCTGCAAGGCAGTAGATAGACTAGGTTGTTCTGAAGGGCTCAACTCCCATAAACTTTGTTGCATGACTTACAGTTACCTTTTTGAGGAACATAAATTCATTATTACAAGTCTTGGCACATATTAATGCCTTTGGTTCCTTCTTTCTCTGATTTTGTGAATGGGGAGAAAAGTCTGTGCACCAAGTAATGTCCACATCCAGGAAGCAGATGCCATAGTGCAGCACAATCTATGCTCCAATGCAGCAGGACAGAGAGAGTGCAGTGTGGAAGAGGCGCCTTGAATTGTTTCTGTCCTTACTACAAAACAACAGCTCCCAACAAAGCTCCATCTATAACCTTCCAATTTCTTTCCCCCACAAATTGTATGATACAAAAAATACTACAAAACAAAAAAGTTGTTTTGAAATATACCTGCTTCAAGAGTTGTCACTTTCTGTTTTCCAGCAAAAATCTAGCCCAAAGTCCCTAAGGACACAGGCCATCAGGGGTCAGGGGTCTCAAGGGACTCCTGTGGAAAAGCTCTGCCAGGAAGGCAAGGGGACTCTTCAAATGATCCAAGTGCCTGCAGCCCTCCAGCCAGCCACAGCCTCACTGCTGGCTACCTCACAACCATGGGAAAAGCATCACATACATCTTGTGAGGCCAGAGGGACAAACAGCAGGGCCACAAAAACACTGACCTGAGCTGCTGAAGTTGCCAACAAGGTGGTACTTTGCACTAAAGAAGTTCTTGGCCTTTTTTCACCCTCACTTATGTCCTGAGCCCTACTGCTGACCTTGATCCATTTAATTACATCCATAACCAAATTACACTGTAGCAGAATGTAATTATGCAATCAAGTAATGAGCTATGGTTTCACTCTTGGTCTTGTATGCAAAGCCACCTTTGAAGAGGGCGATGAAAGAAGAGATTATTGTAAAAGGACAGCACAGCCCCATGTACTAATTACTGGTCATGATGCAGGGGACAATGTCTGCTGGCAACACTGATCCATCAGCTGCTTTTAATGGGCAGCTGAAAACCTTCTCTGTGCTGCAGCCTCACAGCCAGAGCCGTGGGTTTCATCCTGATGCCAGACATACGCTCACGACAGGCACGCTGTGTGAGGGGCCTCCACACCTCTCCAGCCAGCAGCCTCTTTCAAACACACTTATTAAAACTGACTAAAGAACTGGTGCCCTGCTGGCCACTGCCAGGTTGGCAGTCTGGCAGTGGCCAGCAATAGCACCAAGGGAAAAGTGTAAGAACAGGGAAAATGCAGTGAAAGCTCCTCCTTGCTCTTGGCAGTGCGGAGCTTGTGCCTGCTGGGTCCAGCAAGGGTGTCCTGGTGCTTAGGCAAAGCACCCAGCCTCCCGTGGGGCTGCAGAAGTGTGACAGGCACTCTGTGTTCACAGCTGGGTGTGGGAGCTGATGTAGATCCCCAAGGAGGGACAAGAAGGGCCTGAGCCAGGAGAGGCTTCAGTGAAATATTACAGGATGGAGGATTCCTGGTGGGGCTCAGCTTGGAAGAGCAGCTCCAGGATTGCACTTTGCTGCTCAGTTCAGTGCCCGTCAGGTCTCAGCCCATGCAGAATTTGTTGAGATTTCCAGGTATTTGGGAGGAAATGGCAAAAGAAAACCTGATATTTTATGGAGATAAGAAACTGCCAAAACCAATTCTGACCATCAAAGTTGTCTGTGTCATGCCATACTCACATTTACACAGGCAGGTCACAGAAGCAGGATCAAATCCATAATGCTACAAGCAAGGGTGCAGGTCTATCCCTGTAGGTAAACAAATGGTGACTACCAGCAGAGCAACTGAGTATTTCCATTTATCCCATTCACACAAGGATCCAAAAAGAAAGTCCCACCGTGGTGAGGAGGTAATGGACTAAGAGAAATTAGGTCAGTTGCATAAGATCCTTGAAAAGGCTGTGTCAGAGTCAGGATCTGAATTTTCTGAATCCTAGCTTTCACTGTAAAAGCTTTCCTCTCCTGCATTCAGGACAGAACGGGAAGATACTGGTGTGCCAGACAGAGCAGGATCCACTACCCAAAAGCTCCATTCCACATCACCTTTTCAGCCCAAGATCCCTGGCACCTAGGCACAACGTTGCTGTGCTCCATCTTTTTTCTCTCTCTAGCAGGAGTAGCACAACATTTTGGAAAGTGAAAGTCACTCAGCAGTGATACTGAGCACATGCACATCAAAAAACCCCAAAAGGTCTATGGAAATGAATTCCCTATCGTCAGCAGCACCTTCTCCCATTGCAAAGATAAATAGCTTTTTATGTGTGCAGTATATGTGCTAGCATGTACTCTCCAGCTGACGGTGTTCAGCCTCCAGTGTAACTTGTCAAAGCCTGATATGCTTTCCCTTTATCAATGTGGCAAACTCCTGAACACCGTGTGCTCCAAGCAGTGGGCTGCTGTCCCTGCAGGCAACACAATGAAGTGCACTGTCATTCTTGCTGCTGCACTCTGACACATGCATCTCCTGGTGAGCAAAAGCCAAAACAGAGCCAGATGCAGCTCACAGCTTCACCAGCACAACGCCTCTAACCTGCGGATCCTCAAAAGGCCCTGAGATGGGGTGCTGTGACATGTGCTGACTTCATGTGAAGAAACCAGAAAAAGTGATGACAGGTAAGGTGGCCACAGTACTTCAAGGGCCTCTTCCAGTTAAGAGTTCTAATTGTGCAATTTCTCACTGTTCGTTTTGAACTGAATAGGATTAGGGCAATCCCAGCATGAATCATTCATGAAACAAATTCCCCCAGTACTAAACTGGTCCCCACCCCTTTGCACCTTTGGGACAAAGGTCAAATCTGTGCAGAAAGTGACTAGAATACTGTGGGATTAGGAAAATTTGTAACCAGATACTCGGAAATTGCTGAAACCAGAGTTGATGCAAATCTGATGATCAGGGAGAAGCTGGGGATTTCTGAAGTGTATCAGGCAATCCCTCAGCTCCAGAAGCCATCTGAAAGCTGAAGGTGTGCACTCAGGGACAGAGCACTGGGGAGATGTGTTGGCATTCACAGGCCATGCAGAACAACTGCACTGACTGCACTTTTGGGAGAAATATGCTGGGGACAGCAGGGAAGCACAGTGATTTCATCTTCATCATATCTGACAACAGCCCTTTCAGGAATAACCCTGCAGAGTGTTTCTTAGGGCAGTTTGGACTGGGAAAGGGATGTGCTCTCTCCCATGCTTTTCAGGATGCCAGTTTACTCTAAAATCCCCAAACAACTTGTCTCCTTTAGTCTCACAAAAAGGCAAAGCCACATCACACCTACTTCTTCCATTTCCTTTAATTCATAACTTAAAATATTTTTCTTCCTCTTCCCATTCCTCCTTCTTTATTCTCCAGTGTTTTATTTCACCACAGTAAGCTTCTGTTTCTGAGACACAGTTTTAGGTAACTGAGATAATCTAGAAATTCAGCTACCCTGATGGGTCCTTCAGGCACAAGTCACAGGCATTATGCCCTACAAACATTTAGACACTCTCCCCCTCCATTTTGACTTTGATTGACTGCAAGAAGCAACTTCTCTTTGGCAACTTCCAACATACAGAAACGTGAGACAGGAACAGGGCTTTTCTAGCATAATGAGAAAGAGACATATTGTTCTCCCATGGGAAATGTTGCTGGCAGGATAGAGCAAGAACATAACAGCACCAAGGCCTCTGTCAGCATCTCAATCCAACACAGAGAACCTGAGCCCAGCAGTCAGCAAGCCATCTTGAAGTACTGCACACTTGAAATTCAAGTTCCATGCAACTGATTTCAGCACATCAATTGCCCTCTCTTTGCTGCAATCCTGAATCATGGCACAGAGAAACAACAGATAAAGGCCCCTTGGCTGGCAGCCTAATCCCACATCACAACACTAGGAGCTGTGAACTTGTCCAGTCTGGGCTAACAGGGTATCTTGTGCCCACCATGGATGGCACAGAGGTCTCCAATCCCTCCCTTGCTCTCACATGTAGTTCATGGTACATAAACAGACATTATCACCTCCCCTTTGTGACACTAGCAGAAATTTGGGAAAGAGCCTCTGCAGAAACAGATATACAGGCTCTGCTCTTCTCAAGCCACCTTGATGGCCAGGAGGGATCCTCCTGGGGATCTTCCACAGCCCTGATCCCCCTGCAGGCAAGCAGGGTGGCCCTGCAGCGATGCCATCCCGGCTGCCCTGCAGGACGTGGGAGTGCTTGTCACACTGTGCTAAGGCTTATCCATTCCTGTCACTCCCCCACGGGAAACAGGAACACACACAGCAGGCACAGATACTCAGCATGTCCCAGTGCATCAGTGCTGCACAGGTGCTGCAGAAAAAGGCTCGATGAGTTGAACACATGCTGTATTTTAAATATTCTGAGCTGATTTGTATATATTGTGCTGCCTACACATGTGCAGCTGCTGCTTGTGTGGGATTTTTGCTACCCTGGATGAAACCTCAGCATTGGTCAAACCTCTCTCCTTCTGCCTGGGAGAAATTTTAGTACAGAAAAGGAGTGTCCTGTCCTGCTGCCTCACTTCTGCAGTCAAGAACCTCTGGGTCTACCCCTCAACTTTTCCAAAGCTCCTGTATGCAACCCTTGCAGCAGCTGGGGCTCGGAGTGGTGCAGAGATGTGGCTCTTACCCAAACACATGACAGTTTATTGCTGTTGCTGTCAACTCACTTTTGAAAATAATTCAAACAGCAACAGTGAGCAACCTTGGCCAAACAGGTGAATTTCCATGAAAAGCTGTTTCCAAGGAAGGAGTAGAGGCAGCACGCAGTGACTGATGGCTGGGAGCAGCTGTAAGCAGAAATTCATCCCCCGAAGCGTGTCACCAGGAATGAAAGGGGTTTGCACAGAACTGCCCCAGTGCAAGGAGCTGTCGCTGCTATGAGGAGAAAAGGAAGAGGAGGAGAGCAGAGCTCACATGGTGTGGCCTGGCTGCTCTCCTTTGCAGCATGCACTGATGGCAATCCTGGAGCTGGGAGAGCACTGTGGGCAGTCTCATGCTCACAAGGAGAAGACAATCAGAAATTGAAACACAAACCAGCCTCAAACCTCCCTTCTGCTAGAAGATAGTAAGTATCCCTCTGGTTTGGCCATGTGGAATTGCATGCACTATCCACAGCAACTGTACACAGGGAGTAGCAAAAGCATTTTTTTCTCCTAGTAGGAAACTGCTGTCATATAATCACTCCCTCAGCTACTGGGTTTATGATGTTTTTAGCCTAAAAATGCAACAACAGATACACAAAATGTGCTTGAAACACTCTAGGCAGCAGAGGTATCTCCTCCCTTCTGTTTATCTCTCCTATTTAAGAGCAAGTCACCAGAGAATTTCAGTAACTTTTGCTCATCAATCCCCACCTTATCCAAACAGCAGTATTCCCAAGACAACCACACTGAGACTAGACTTGGCCTCAGCAATGACAACATTGCCACTGTTGAGAGAAAGGAAGAGAAAGAAAACCCCTAACACAGTTTGGGGTCAAGCAAATGCATTCAGATTCTTGTTTGCCATCTGTCCTACCTTTATTAAAACAGATATAGGCGTATAGAGAAAAAAAAATCTGGGCAGGGCCTGGAAGACACAACAGAGGAGGGAGTTTGGCTGGTAGAGAGAGCCTCGTGTCCTGTCACAGCAGGGTGGCTCTGTGACAAAACAGGGGCTCTGACAGCTCAGGGAAAAAGGCATGTTTTTAGAAGAGGCTGTCTGCACAGACAGCAATTTGGTGTCAGTGGGTTACATGGTTTGTGCTTTCTAGGTTTGATTTTGTCCAAATCCATATACTCATTGAGAGGACTAAAGAGGTGCTGCAGCTTGTTCTGCCTGCAAGATTTCATTGCAGTGTGCTCGGCTCCTCGTCACTTGGAGGCACAGAAACCAGGGACCAGACTCTCCAGGGAATTTACAATGTCAGTCATCCTTCCTGCATGTAAGGGAGTATTTAGGGCAATGATTCCCAGAGTCTGAATATTTTATTGATGTTATGGAAAAAACATTGATGTGAATTGTCTCCATCTTGGAAGGGTCATCAGGGACCTCATGGGATTTGGAACGTTCACCTTGGTCTGATCGTGCCTATGTAAAGTTGCAGCCTCTTTGGTGTTGGATGAAGACACCAAAGGTTGTTCTTGGAAGGCTTTCACTTCTACCAGGGAGAGGACAGGTAGTGACTGGTTGTACCTGGCAGCAGGATTTCCCCGCTGTTCTGTCAACACAGATATAATATTAATTGCAATCTTCTGTGTCTTCAAAGAAGACAGATGGCTAAAATTTTTCTGATCTCCCCTGACCTTAAAGATCCCTTGATGAAACTTTGTTCTGTATTTTAAATGCTGCTTTTATATTATTGATGAACCCTTCAGTTCTGCCTAGTGAAAATCCTTTAGACATTCAGAGGATCAGAGATTAGCTGTTTGGACAGGTGACAAGCCCATTTCTGCTAAGCCAATATTTTTCAAATCGAAAGTCACCAAGCAATGGCAGTAAGAGTGAGACAAGATGAGAGCTGGAGATACCAGCCTGGCTCCCAGCTGATTTCCCAAGTGTCCTGCCAGCCCAAATGTGTTCTGGTGCTTGATTAATTTAAATTGGGAGTTTCTGAAAACAAAAGGTGTCACACTTGGCTTCTAATCAGAGTGCAAAGGTCCCACGGCTGCAGCAGGCAATGAACGCCCAGCTGCACTGCAAGATCTTCATTCTTCCAGGATCTTCTGCCAGTAACAATATTTTCACTGTGTGGCTCTTTAAACTGAGACAAATAACAGGGCAAAAAACCTCTCACAACTGTGGCTCTCAAGTAATTACTCCAGGGACCTTTGTGCTGTGACAGCCTCACCCAGGCACAGCCCTTGCAGCTAGTTTCTCCTGAGGGATGGAGCCTGGCACTGCCTGTCTGAGCATCCTGCTGGTCCTTCCAGCTACTTTCCAGGGTATCTCCACCTGTCTCAGCTGCATCTAGATTTAGGAAGGTGAACTTTCCTTTATCCTGCGTGTTCCTGGCCCCAGGCAATCTAGCTACCATGAAAATACAAACCAGTGGCTAACAGAAATGGTTATTACTAAAAGATTTCTTGATACATTACTTTTTCTACAGACTCATTTTACATCAGAACAGCCACCTTTCCAACGCATGCATGCACACTCGGTAAGCTATGAAAGTACAACTTTATTACCATGGATTTACCTCAAAGGGCAAAACTGAGCCAAAAATCAATCCAGGTTTGCTGACAAAAAGCAAAATGCTAATACTTGTGTTAGGGAATCAAAATGTCACTCCTTAGCACCTGCATGAATATTAATAATTTCATTTTTTACAAAACATTTTTGTTTCTTTTGCTTCACAGCTACTTTGCAGAGCAGCTTAAACCTTTCTAAGGTTGACCTCAAACCAATTCATGCCCTCTTCTGTGCCAGATGTGCTTTCAGGTTTGAGGGTCAGAAGACTTTTGCATTAAAATTAATTGACTTTGAGTGGCTCTTTTAATTTTGTCATCAGTAATAACCCTGAGGTTTAATGGCTTCAGATCTGTATGTGTTGTATCACAGTGGATGATCACAAGTGGAAACTTGGCCCTGCATTTTTAAACCTAAAATCATCTGTCTTTTGTACTTTAATTACTGTCACAGCCAGACTGTACCAGAGCACAGTACATGCCTGGATGCCCATCTCCCAAAGCAGATATTTAGCAGTTTCAACATGCAGTTCATCCACTTGCTCAGGATATGAAACAGCTCTGGCACCTTAGCTCCAGCTGAGCATCAGAAGGGAATTAGGCACCTAAGTCATTTAAGCATGTCTGTAAATCCTACAAAGCTTCTGTAAGCATCTTTCCCCATCCAAATACTATTGGAAATCTGTGTTGTAATGTAGATGCAAAGTAGAAGATGCATAAAGATCTATAAGTACTCTAACTATTAGTGCTATTAAGACTTACAAGTGGCTATGATGTTCTATATGCAGGGCTTATTATAAATAACAGGATATGGGATGAGGCTTGAGTTCTAATGCAACAAAAAACATACAGCAAACAAATTTCTGTGTGCAAAACTGGATTGTAATTATTATCCCGGCCCAAACCATAGGAAAATCTTCAGCCTCATCTGAGAAACCACCGAGACTCCAGGAGAGCCAGCTCACAGAAGCACTAAGCATTTGCAGCTCTTTTTTCACCTGGTCCTGATGGCCCTGCAGTAAGAGCTGGGAGCACATCATCTCTGCAGTGGAGACATTAAACTTGGCTGTGCTCGCTCTCACCATTTGAACTCTTTCAAGGGGAAATGTGCTGCTGTGATTAACTGGGGTTATTAACAGTGCTCAATGACTTGTAATGCCACTGGTAATCAAACAGGTCTCAAAAAGTGGAAGAAGAGGAATTGAACAGAATTAAAATACACAGAGTGCCTACAGCCTGCCATCCCAGGTCAGTGACCTGCCTGTGCCTACAGCCTGCTATATATATATAGAAATTAATTCACTGACTGCAGATGCACAAGATGAGGATGGAATACGATTCCAAATCTCTTTGCTTAGAAGACATTCAAACAGTCAAGCATCATTTTAATGTGGAAATACTGCTGTCATATAAATTACTGACTTCAGGGCCAGGAGTATCTCTGGAGATCTTAAATCTCTTGATCTGCTCTGAGGTAGCAGCAAATACACCAAACCCAATCCTTATAGATACTTGCCTGACATGGTCTTGATGCCTCTGTGCCATATTTTTAACCTTATTAGTTATTAGTTTAAATTAGTTTAAATTTAAATTACTTTAACCCACTCTTTTCTACAAAAAAATCCCTAAGTAAATGCACTCCATCCTCCCAGTATTTCTTATTTTTTGACTCTAAACAATATTGTTTTCTTCCTATCTCTTTTTTCCTCCTAGCCTTCCTTTTTTTTCCTGTCATCTTCTTAAGTACAGTACTTGAGCAAGTAAGTACTTGAGCCAGTACTCAGAACTGGCTCCAGTCCTTCACCTGAGAAGCAGAATAACAACCCTTCCTCCCAATGACATCCATTCAGAGTGGGACTGAAAAGTGCTTTTTTAATAAAAAGATTCCCAAGCAATATTGACGCAGGTTCAATTTGTGGTCCGCTGTAAGTTGCTGTTTCTTTCCTGCGGTGTTGCTGCCTTCCATATTTTTCATACTTCATATGTGCACTTAAGTCTTCTTTCTAGAGTGTAACTCATAAGAAACTTGTCTTTACTGAATTCTGCTCTATTGATTTTGAGTACTTCTCCAATGTATCAAGATAGTACTTTAATTCAGGCTATATCCTTTAAAGTGAATCTCAATTTGGCACAAACCACATTTTTTTTTCTAGGAGTACGGTCTCCTATCACATACACCATTAATGAAAATGTTGGCTTAAATCAAACTCAACACAAACTGCTCAAGACTCCTCACAGTCTGTCCCCCTATTTAACTGCAACACACTTCTATGCTGAGCAACTTCTTTAATAATGTGTCCTCCTACCTTACATTAAGTTAATCCAGCCCCGCTTTGTCCAGGGGTAGGAGGGGTAGGAGTTCCTTGTGGAGAATTCTCACAAGGTTCACTCATACCACAGTTCATCACACTCCCATTCCTGCACTCTGCTCTGTTAGGTCAGACAGCTGCTCTGGCTCGGAAGGCAGGTTTGAAATGAAATTTGAAATGAAATTTGCTTTACACTAATGCAAGACCACAGCCCTGGAAGCAGCAAGCAAAGCTCATCACCCTGCACCCTGACAGCAGTCACTGCATAGATGCAGTGGGTCAGAGAGAGCCTAAGGCCTGGGTTTTCCAAACATACATGCTTTTCAGATATATAACTCCTTTCTGCTCAGAAATATGGGTTTAGGCAGTTAATAGTGGCAACTGAAGTGTGGAAAAATCAGGGTAAGTCTATAAAAATAGGATGGACTTTCATGTAGCTAATTCTTTATACAGCACTTTTTTTTCCTCTGCTCTTCAGCTGCTGCTATTTCCCCTTGGAACAGACCCTTTGTGTCCTTGCTTTCTCTTGGTTTTTTCTAACCCATCTTCAGTTAAATCTTCCCAATTCAGCTCTCCTTTGAGAGAGGGTTTGAAAGCTGCCTAGGTAAGTGATTTGCTCAAACTGTTCTGTTTGACAGAGGTGGGCTATGAGAGCTGGGAGGAAGGGCAAACCCCGAGGGGAAGCAGCAAGCAGGTCCTTGGAACCAGTTCAAATTTTGTTAATGAGCCTGGCAGGTAAATGGAAGGAGCCAAAAGCCTATTTGGCTTATCAGCAAGGACCCCTTCTAACCTCTACTTAATTAGCTTCTATTGATTTTCAGGATAAGAAAAATTTCTCTGAGATTCTGAGAAATTTTAGGGGACATGCTTGACTGATGAGAAATTTGGATTCTTCCCCACCCCACCCATCACCTAAGATTCCTCTATTTACATTTTTTTCTCTCCTTGGCTCAAGTTCCACCTTTTTCCAGGGCTGAAGGCACAGGTGGCAAGCAGAATGACTGGAGACAGCAGAGAGACACCACGCTCTTGAGAGCTGTGAAGGAGGAATCTGGGTGAGTTTTGAGCCCGTGCAGCAGGCAGTGTGCTCCTGTACCCAGTCCATCCAGGTCTGTAGATGGTGTCCAAACTGCTGTAGTAAAGTCAGGCTGCTGAGCCTGCAGAGCCCCTGGCCCCCTCACCTGGGCTGTGAAAGGTGCTCCTGTGGCTCTGTCACACCATCACAATCAGCTGTATGTTTCTGCAGCTCAAGGTCCTTGAAATAACCCGAGTGCCAGGGTGAAGCCCAGTGGTGATGGTTTTAGAGCATGGGATCAAGCACTGCCTGCCCCGGGTTATACAGCAGTGGGATTCAAGAGGATACAAGACCTGCCAGGATGATTTTGGAGGACTGCACAAGGATTGAAAGAAACCACACCTGTCTTGCTCCTTCCTCTGTTCTGCCTCCTGGAGAGCTGTCACTATCCCAACAACCTTCAGTGGAATCAGATTGTTGACTCCAGAAAATAGCCTGAGAGTAAGTTACCATGCATCCAGTGCAAACAGCTGGGGAACGTGGGCCAGGGAATGACACAGAGAGCAAAATTATCCAACAACACACAAAAGGAAAGGGTTGGCAGATTACCTCAATCCTATCTGCTGGAGAGTATTTTTTGTCTACTCTGAATGGACAAGGTATGAGATGAGATGAGATGGGAATACTGGGAGCTGACCCAGTCTGGTAGTTGTGGTGCTTTTGGTTTTTTACTAACACAAGAAAGCTGATTCTTGGTGTGTTTGCCATACTAATGATGAGAGAGGCACCACAAATGACTGAGTTCTGTGAACTCCAAAGCAAAGATTGATATACAGTAACAAAACATAAAAAGACAAAAGAGGAAGCTGACAAGACATGCTCTGTTCATTTACTTGACACGAGTAGTTTGGTTTTTAATTATGCATACCACTGCCTCACAGGGTGCCGGGGACGATTTCACCACAGCTTATTCTGGAAAGTAATTTAATTCTCAGTAACAGGAATCCTCACTGCTTCTCTGCCACGGCTGCTAAATCCTCATTTTGAGACTGAAACAGGAATTATCACTGGCATACAAGTGGACAGACTCTGTGGAAGTCTGGGAAACACGTACAGGAGCTACATGGTACTTACACGTGCTACATGGGCACTCACACAGTGAGTTACCTATTAGTCACAAGGGCTGTAAGTCCAATTAATTGATCAAAACAACTTCAGCCACTAAAAATTTCCCTTTTTAAGTGCACTAAAACATGTATTTGCACAGACAAACACATATTACAATGTCTCTGTTCAACATAAGTCTTGCAGACTTAAGCAGTAGATGAATTATACCAATAAACCTAAGATGGCAGAGCTGCAACCTGAGGGCCCTGCAGTCAGAGAGGAGAGCAGGGATCCTGCTTCTCACCCTCCACCAATCTGAGTCTTCAGCTGGGCCAACAGTGCCTGATGCCAGGCATTGACTGTCTGGGCAGAACAGAAGGAAAACTGTGCCCTTTGAGCTTTTGATAATTTTTATCATTATCTGCAACTAATATTTGTGTTCTGTTGAGACCAAGATGATATTGATTACTGAATCAAGGGCAAGGGAGAAAGGGAAAAATAATTTCAAAAATCTAGTGACATGAACATTTCAAATCACTTCCACTGGGTGCTGTGCTAATGAAAGATGGTGCAACCAGCTGTGCAGAGCTCAGCTCAGTATTGATCCTGACAGGCCAGAAAATCCTTTTCATGTCTAAAAGGGCACAAACTGTCAAAACCATCAAGGACTTATTCAGACTGTATTTCTCCATTTTTATTTGCCAACAGGGATTTCCAGTTAATATCTGTATTAGATACAGACAAGTCCAGATACAGATTATTTTTTGCATGCAAGTTCTTTTACTATGCATAGGAGTTGCCACATCAGATATGACCAGGGGGGTTTCCAATAAAACCTTCCCTCTCAGAGCAGCACAAGCTGCTTCAGAGAGTGTGTAAGTGCTCCCACCAAGGCATTAAACGTGTAACTTGCCTGGATGAAAATTACCTCTGTAGCCCCAAAATTTAAAGGTTGGATTAAATAAAAAGTCACTGAATCAATTCACCTCCTGGGGAAGCCAAATCCACAGCTGTAGCATTTTTGAACCTCCATGTCCTACCACAAAGCAGTTCATTCCAGAAAAGGAGATTGAACTGATGCATAAAAAGGTAATAGATTTTTAAGTAATAGAAGGGAAGATAATGTGGCCTATAAAGGGCCATCATAAAAAATGTCACACACTGACCAAGGATGGAAAATGACACTGGCACGTCTGCCCTGACATGTCGCAGCTGCAAGGACAAAAAAAAACCAAAAAAAAAGTGAAGAAATGTTACCACTCCATCAGACCCTGCCATTTGTGTCCACGGGACCCTGACATGGCTCCATGTGGATATCCCCACTGCAAGGCAGCCCTGATCCTGCAAAACATGAGGCTGTGTCTGAGAGGTTCTCCTGAGCAGGAGTGGGGTGGCTGGATTAACCTCGAGCAGCACATTTGATGTGCATGGAAACCCTGCCAAGGCAGCCTGTCACTTATTAAGAACATTTGTCAAGGTTGTTAAACAACCTTGACAACAAACCCAGAGGCAGCAGCAGCAGAAGGGGGCCTGCAACACTACCTGAATCTGCTTTATTAAATGTAGCCTCATTTGATTCTAACATCAAATGAACTGGCTGTGATCTCTCCCATCTGAGGGCTGATAGGAAGGGTTTCAGAATCACAGCCTGCACAGGTGGCTGGATGTCTCCTCTGGGAAATCTTCCAAAATCCTCCCTGGAAAACACCTACACATACTAGCAGGGTACTGTGTTTCTTCACAGTGCCTTCAACTCTCTCCCTCTGGCTTGTAGGGGCTGTGCAAGGAAGATTCCCCATTCCTTTTCAGCCTTTCCATCAGCAGTTGAGTACAGGCCAAGGGCAGGTCCCCAGATGTGCTCTCCAGGTTGGACACAGCCAGGATGGATTAACTTGCCATATGTGGCAAGGCCTGAAGTGCATTCTCCGTGACTGTCCCCACGCCCTCCTGTCCCCATCCTCACCACGGCTACAGCCAGCCCTGCCTGCCTGAAAAGGGAGGATTTATGCCTGACTTGGAGACCTCCATAGTACATTCACACCTCACGTTCTCAAATAGTTCTTTGGTAAATCTGAAGAATGATAAATAAGCAAAGCGTAGCATAGCCTAAAAAAAAAAAAAAAATCCAAAGCTTAGAAGAAACTTCTACCATTGAGAAGTGCTTAATGAAAATGAAAATATCTGTGCATTGTACAGGGTTCCAGTGGGACATCTGTGGTGTGGGTCTGGGCCTCAATGCTCGCCCCAGGTTTGGGTTCTCTAGCAGAGACTGGCCACCCCAATCTCATCAGTTGTCCCCAAACTCTCATGCTCATATGACACCAAGAGCTCTGTGGAACAGAATGATTTTCCAGCCACCCCTTATCACTTTGCTATTTAAAGTCTGGAAATCAGCTCCATGACAGTCAGGATGACCCCACACAAGGACGAGATTGGGGAGATGCTCTGGGCAAAGACCTAAGCTGACCTACTGCCTGGAAGATGGGGAGAGAAAAATGGGAGATGAAAACAGTCCTGACCATGAGAATAACTGGACATCAGTCCCAAAGGATTGTCCTAATGAATCACACAGCTCCTCCTCAACATAGACTGTTAATTGAGATTGTATTTTTGGTTACTTTTCCTTATTCTTTTTTCCACCTAGCAAACAGCTGCTGGCAGTACCTATTAAGAGGCTTTCCCCAGCTTTACTTACGCTTTCATGTTCTATTCATAGATCTGTTGCCAGCAAATAAGGAATGGCTACCTGCCCCCTGACACTCAGGAACACCAGGACTCAAAACATATGTGATATAGAATAGATGAAGTAATCATTTCCCTCCAGCAGTACAGGGTAGGTTGAGAATTAATTAATTCACAATTCATAAAATTGTTTGTCTGGATACATTCAGCTATTTTTTTATTAGGGATTAATAAATATTGTAAAAACAGAAGGCTGTCATGAGTTAATTAACAAAACTATTGGTATTGTGTTGGTCCACATACACACAGTTGAGTTGTACTTCTACAAATTTCTCGGCATTAATGTGGATTATGGCTCGCTGTATGAGCTCAGTTCTGTTCACTTGCATATGCCTGTCCTTGTTTCTCCTCTCAAATACAGCTTGAATGGACATCAACTACAGACAAGAAAATCAATGTAATATAGAACTCATGTGAATGGTGACTGAGGAATTGTGTATTTTATGAACAGAAGAGGCGGATGTATTTTTCTAGATAAAGGATCTGTCTGTGTTTGGAACATCCTGTTTGGGAGAGAACAAGAGCCACTAAATAATATTCAGTCAAAATGTTCTGAGCTTTGGTTTGCATTTATATAAAAATATTGTTTCTTTATGCAAAATTTGAACGTGATGTCTCATTTCTATCCTCTGTAGTCATAAAATTAACACTGTTATTGTGGCCTTTGGCATCTTCTATTATGTCCTTTAAGTTTGATCTTTTACAGAAACATTTTGTGGGACTCTGAGAGGATATTCTGTGAATCTGTACCTAAAAAAACTCAGTGACATAGTTATTTGTAATCATGAAAAGCAGACATGAAGAACATGGTGTGTACCCTAATCCACCATTTGTAACTAGGACACTTTGATGCCTCATTAGAGGTGAGATCAAAGCACATCATGCCTGCATTCCCCACTCCGAGACACACTCCTTCTTTAGATCTCTTACTCATTTCTGCCCAGTTAAACTACTGTGGTGGTGGGTGGGTGGGTGATCCACAGCCTCAGTCAACCACAGGAGCTGTAGGCCAGGTCAGATCACAAGGGGAACCAGCTGGCTTTTCTTAGATTTGTGGCTATCATTCTTGAAGACTTCACGCATGCCAAGTTTCACCCTGGTAGGGAACACCAACACCTGTGTGCAGGTAGGTGCAGATCCACCACAGAGCAGAAAGCCCTCTAGGAGAAATGGGACAGAAATCACGACCTTCAATCAAGCTTAACAGGCAGCCTGATACAGAAAAACCTGCAGGACCCTTCTCACAATGCACACAGGGCTAAAAATAAGAGAGATTATGGACTTCTGAGGCCTTTTCCATCCCCAGCCACTCTGAAGATCAAAGACTGAGCTATCTCCTCCCTGGGCAGGAAGAGGAACAATGTTCATGTCAGTGATGAATCAGCCATAAAAGAGATACTGTTGTGTTTTGCTGACCTTTATTATGTATGTATGAGGGGAAAATGCAGGATGAAAAATTATTCTTCTTGACATACAACTAAATAAATATCTTCGTGTTTAAAAAGTTTTTGTTTTCTTTATGCCTTTAAGTTTCAACAATTTAAAACTAGCCATAGGGTATCACAACTGGAAAATGTTCCTACAATGCGTGATGAATCTAAAACAACATTGTGCACGTCAAATTGTCAGAATTTTAGGGGTGGCTGCAAGAGAGACCTGCAAAAACAGGTGCTACACACCTGGGCCAAAATGCTGCAGAAATCTCGGGGTTCAGTATATGGGGAGTCCACACTGACATACTACAAATGAGAACTATACAAATTCTGTACAGCAGCAGCTCTGCAGAACCACATCTCTCTCTGTTTACACTTGATCACTATCACTATAATGGAATAGCAACTCTTTAAACAGCCTCTACATTCTCCAAGCATCTCACATTTCACTCCTGTCTGCTCACTTCCCTTCTATTTCAAATCCAGGAGCATGAACTGAGTACAGATGGATGTGTGCAAGCCAGCTGCTCCAGTTTTGGGGGGTGCTGAAGGATGACCCAGTGAAATGTAAATTTCCATCTCTCAGAAGTGCAAGAGAAGCTCACATCGAAGGGAGAAGCAGGAGGGCCCTTCCCATCTGACCACAGTGCAAAAGCCACAGGAGGCCCCACCCCACTGCGCTGGGGGACAGAGATGGTGTGAAGTGCAAGTGGAGTCAGGTACAGCACAGAGCAGACACATAACCAGGACAGGTAGTGAGTCCTTACTAAGATCATTTGGGGTAAGATTTTTCCCACATATTAAGTAAAACAAGCTCTTCACACCCCTTCATCCAAAAGTCTGTACAGTTTGATACACTTCTTGTGCTCTGAACGTCTCCTTAAACAAGGAGACCCCAAAGCCAATGACTGGATCAAGCCTCAGGAAGAGAACTGAATCACTGATGATCCAAAGTAACTTCTTTTACCCATTTGAGGTCATCAAAGCTTTTTTCTCTTCCATTTTGTCCATTCACTTGAATGTTTTATATAACTCTCATTTTCACCAAGTGGGAGTTCTAGGCTCTTTATGACTTCTTTTTAATCTTGTATTTTAAATAGGAAAGTAGTTTTAATGGAGAACTGGGATTCTTGGCTAGCAGTGGATGAGAAGGAATAGAGCACCCAGAGGGGCTGCTAAGATGGCAATGCAGGGAGCAAACACACCTCCCATCCCAAAGGATCAATCACCAGCAGTAATTCTGAGGACTTCCAGGAGCAGTAAAACATCTCCTGAGAACTCTATGAAAATGACAGGAATCTCCTGTTATTTGGGCAGTGACATTAAGATGTATGGCATTACACACATGTACAAAGAGACACAGAACCCAAACTACAGTTTATCCTGCCCCAGGGCAGGGAGGGGAGCTGGCTGCCCTCCAGGCACAACAAGAGGGACTCATGGGGTGGTGTAGACGCTTGCCAACACTTGCTGTGTACCAAAGGCATGGCCAGCCCACCACACCAGGACATGGCAAGTGTCCTTCTGCTGAGACAGCACTTCACTCTGCCACTTGGTTTAACCTTGGAGGGACAGAGAGCCCCACGTTGAAGAGAGAAAAGTCTATTGCAACAGCTTCTGCAGTAAAGAAAGGTAATTTCAAATAATAAATAACTTCTGCAAATTGTGTGCCACTTCAGTGATGCTCTGCTTGGTAATTTATACCAGGTACTGCTCACAGGGTGATGAAAGATTAACAGCTCCAGTTTATTGAGACCAATCTTCAGGATGTGTCTATTTACCTCTCCAGGCACCAGCAGTGGACATAAATAGGGAAGAAAATATTGTTCCTCCACAACAGGCAGTATGGTTTTGTTTTTCAGTGCTTCTATCTCAGCCTTGACTTTAGAGTCTCGGTGCACAACACTGTCCCTTCCTAATATCATCTGACATGGCTCTGCAGATATAACTGGCTATCTTTTTGCCATGAGTACAATGAAAATATAGGAAGTTCCCTTTATTCTCAAATTTTTATGGGGGAAAAAAAAGTCTTGAAATAGCCAAGGATGAGTTACTAAGGGAAGAAGAGGAAAGTAATCCCAAAGAGTATTCCAAACTGCATTGTTTAAACTTCTATTTCCTTGACATGAAAACCCAGAAAAAAACCCCATTGAGCTAGTTTTCTTTACTGACAGCCTAATATTGATTTTAGACTAATTCTCTATATGTAAATTAAGTAATTAAAATCTCTCGTTCTTTGCAATTAGTCTTTTATTGTATTTTTCTAATAAGCCAAACCTTTGAGTCCAGCAAGAGTAAGAGGTGATGGATAGGAAAGATGAAGCAGTTTTATGCTTCAAATGCTTCACTAAAGTATCTCAAACAAACTGAGGTACAATGAGATCCAACTATAAATCCTCAGCCATGTCTCAAAGGAGTATGAGCTAAATTAGTTTAGCAGCTCTTTTTCCATCCAAAAATTTTGCTTTTACCTTTCTTTCGCCTTTCTCTTCAGCCTTAAGAAATATAAAATGTTGCATAAGATTTAGTTGCAATAATTCTTTGTATCCAAAGAGGTGGTGGATGCTGAACAATCAAGACACAAGACAGTGGGACTGAACCAACAGCCTTGCTAGGAAAAGTTTCTTCTGGAAACGTCTGGAATGTTCTCAGTTCAAAGCAGGATGAGATATTGATGTATTAAGCAGTCAAAAAAAAATCAGGAAGGGGAGAAATGAAAGTGGAATCTGTCATAGCAGAAAGGACATTTTCAATCAAATCATAATGTTATGACATATCAATGTCAAAATGAAAACTTTGTTTCACTTCATGTAATTGAAATATTGCAACATTTCATCAATTTGTCATTCTCCCTTTGAAAAAGTCTAGTTCTGTGAAACTCAAATTTGCCAACTAGAAAATGTATTAGAAAAAAGTGTTGAAGTAGCTGCCTGCACCACTGCTCTGACCTGTGGCTTGCCCTGAGCACAGCTTCACATGGCACTGGTGTCTGTAACCTTCAGATAGTTTCAGCTCTCATGGGCCTGCTTAAACTGCAGCTTAAAATAGGCTCTTGGACTTTTGCAGCATCTTTTGTCCCAACATGCTTCATAAATTACACACCTTCTAATGAAATGCATCCCTGCTGGATGGAACATGACAGTAACACATCCTTTAATCTATGGTGTGGTCACTTGTACCTTCTCAGGCCATTTGCAGTTGAAGGTGAAGTGCCAGCTGACCAGAAACATGTTGAACATTTATGTAAGCTGGGACAGCAGGGCGTCTGTTTTCATCATTCCCAGGATAACAAAATTATATTCTGTGAATATGTTGTATTCTATTTGTGTCCCTTACTAAACCCAAGGCTGCCTGTAAAACGAATGGAGCCTGTGTCAATATTGTATGACACAGAACATTAACGCAGAGAGAACAATTGCAGCGTATCCTATACAGACTGATTTGGAGATAAAGTTCTCAAAAGCCAGTCTGGCAAATACAACATCCTTTTAGTGTGTATTGTAAAAGGGCAATAAATTACAAACATCAATATGGATAGTAGAAATCGGAGCCTGTGGGGCAATCTTGTACTGAATTAAAACAAATATCTCCTTGACTACAGCTGAGGGATACAGCAGTGGCATCATATTTCATTTTAATAGACTGCAGAAAGGTTTGCCTGGGGAGAAATCAAAGTGACTTGATTATCCCATCGTGTTAACTAACATCTTACCACATTCAGGCTCTGTCCCTAAACCAATTTAAAACCCTGCCATAAGAGGCTTTAAAAACAGAGATCTGGGCTAAAAAGCATTCAGAATAACCCCTCTGCTTTCACCCTTTATCCCATGGAGTTACAAACAGATGTCCAGGTAGGTTTAGGTTGTGTAGCAGAAAGAGGGCAGAGGAAAGGCAGCAAAACAAGGTATATTAATGCAGGCCCTGATGCTGGCAGCCTGAATTAAATCAAAATTCTGTTGCTCAGGATCCTGTGAGGACCTGGCTGCAGAATTTGACCAAGGTTTTGTCCAAAACCCTGCAACATCTTTGACTAAAGCTCTCCACCACCTCCTCCCAATGCTTTTGTTTTGTGTCTTCTGACTTCCCCTGCCCTCCAGGCCAATTGCAAACCCAGAGCAGATAATGGACTTAGGCAACCTCTCTGCTGCTCATCTGCCTGCTGCACAGATAAACCACTCAGCCTTTTAGTCCTCAGGGGCTTGTGACTGAGATTCACAAAGTGGTGCAGCTGCACAGGCTGGGCTGGTTTCTCCAGGAGCCTGATGGACCTTTGCAGCAGGAGCAAAGGAAGAACTCTGCCTCCCCTCTGTGCTCCGCTGGCCACCAGAAGCAGATATCCATGGAGGAGCAGCTCACTGTTCTTCAGTGGGACTCCCCTGCGATTCAGTTTTGATGCATTTGTACAGCAAAACCCAAGGAAGAGTTTTGTGATGATGAGAAGCAGTAAAAAAGATATTGCTAAAAAAATTAGCATTTGACAACCAGCTTTAGAGGATGAAAGACAGTATTATGGGTTGATATTTCTCTACAAGAGGGGAAAAAATAAGGAGAGAGAAAGTTTGACACTCTCAGGCACTGAGATTTTTCATACTCTGCAATCTAAAACTCAAGAAATGAGCTTCTTCTCACAAATTAACATCTTCACTTGTCTATTTTTTCCCCAGAAAAACTTCACTTTGCCTTTTTCAGCTCGGCTCCTTTTGCCACCTGCAGCAGGGAAGGCCAAATGCATGGCTAGTCCTGACTCTGAGGGAGCAGGAGGGAGCCAGGGCACAGGTGGTTCCTCCATGCCACATCCTGTCAGCTCATGCACAGAAAAGACAGGATATGTGCCAGCTTCCATCACCATCTTTCTATACATCTATTTTGGTTCTTATGCAGCACTCATAACCATGACAACTGCCTGCCCAAACTATCAGACATATGTAGAAGCTGTCTGGTTGTCTTGGCAGCGATGTTCCCAAAGTGGAGACCAACGGAAGGAGAGCCCAGGCTGAACTCCCCGAACCGCCCTGCACACCTCAGCCCATTTAACCAGGAAAGTGAGTGGAAACAGCTCTGCTTTTCCCACTGATGTTATCCCACTGCAACACTGGGTCCCTGTGGCAAGAACCAGTCATGCGCTACTGTCACAGCAAAGCACTTCCAACACTTTTGCGCAGCCTTAGCTCAGCTTATCACCATGACCAGGATGACCCATGGAATCTCCTCCTTGCAGAATGTTTTGGAAAATATGGGAGCAGGCCAGAACCAAGGTCCATTGACAGTAATTGGAAATGGGGAAGTACCCTGTATTAGGTCTCATCCTGATCTCTAGCAGGTAGCAAATGCCTTGAAGCTCAAAGCGTTTTCCTGGTGTCTCGTGATACGTCACTGAGGAGTCCATAGCTCTTCCTTACTCCAGCTTGTAAGCTGAGGATGGACTCACAGAAGAGCCTGAAACATTCTCCCTGCAGCCTTAGGCAGCTCCTCAACTGCTGAAAACTCACAGTCCCTTCTCTTTGCTACAGCCATTGCCCCTCTTCTACTATGACATCTTCACACACATCCTATTGGAACACCAAAACTCATATTAAGTCAGTGTTATCTGTAAGAAGGCAGAGCAGAGGCAACTCAATAAACTGTCAAGAAACTGAGCAAGGAAGGTTGTACATGACTAGGAGCGATAAACTTATTTTGTCCCACACTTTCTCTTCCATCTATTGAGCAAGGATAGGCTAAACTGACATATGGGCTCCAGGACTGATTGGTTCAATACACTTGAGGACATAGGTATGCAGGAGGACACCTACTGGGGATGGATTTCTTCTACTCCTGGCACCATCACCGAGACAAGTGAGAAATTCTATCTTGCAAGCCTTAGATGGACTTGATAAATGGCCTGGAGCTGCTATCCTGGATGTTCTCAGTTAGATTTGCTAGCACAGCCTATGCTGTCAGGGAGGACATTTTAGAAAATGGGACGGTGATCCATCAGTTTGGCACTGCCACAAATTTTGCTCAAATCCAAGCTGGGAGGAGGAAGAGTGGGCCAGGCAATGAGGCTGAGGTGTGACAGTGCTGGGGACTACCCGCACACAGCACGGGCTTTGCTGCACACACGTCTTGGGAGCTGCTTTCCACTTTGTGATTATGTTCAGACCTTTCTGAATACAGAATAGACCCAGGGCATTAAGTACCAGAGTACTCCTGGTGTTTTGCACTCTCTTAGGTCCCATTTATCTAATGGTGTTCATCCGTGCAGTGCTGATGCCTCAGAATTACATTGCATTACCGAATTTTGCTGTTGTAGGTGAAACTATTATTAAGGTTGTCTGACAAATCCTGTGATAACCCTGTTTTCACACGCTTATCACTTTGCCAAGTTTTAACCATTAAACTGATAATTTCAACTATTTCAAAATGAATTTACCTGGAAACTTTCAGCAATGACAGCTCAGACATTTACAGGAAAAAATATAAGAAAAATATGTTAATTCTGGTAAAGTTTTCCTGCAGAAACATCTCTCATCCTCATTCTTCGGAGTAAAGAATATTCACCCAAGCTTTAGCTAAGCTGATGATCTGTGAAAATGAGCAGTTCACACATGAGTACAGGGGAGATGTGCTGTAGTTCAAGAGCTGTTATTTCCTACTGATTCTGTCCAAACTGAATGCATTCCAGTGAACAAATTCCTGGCAATTTCAACTCTGGATGGTTACAGGCTGTGCCAGGACTGCTTTGAATTGACAGCAGAGAGATTTCTTTTCATCTATCTTCTCTGCTGGATCCTGACAAAATGGATGAGTTGGCCAATTTGAATACAAATGAGAGAAAGCTGGACGAACAACCAGAGAGACAAAAGGAAATGTGGCAAAAGGAAGAAGGCAGGAGGCAAGCTGGGACTGAATGGGGAGGGATCAATAAGAGGAGACTAAGATTATTCAATTTCAGAGAATAAGCTGAAGCAAGAAATAGTACAGACTGCTAAGGACAAGAAACCAGACCAGTGGGCAGGCAGGCCTGTGCTGGAAGGGAAGACCACTGTCTCCCTTACTCCATGGACCACTGATACTTTCCATGAAGTGGAGCACTTTCCCCAGGGGACACCCAAACAACCCCATCCCAATACACCCTTCTTGCTGCACGGTGGTCCTGGGGACTTGTTCAAACTCATGATCCACTGGGTATTTATTTACATAAAGTGGAAGCGTGCAACCAAAGCACCAGGTCCCAAACTCTGCTGTTTCACAGGATCTGTTTGAAGATGCAAGTCTGGATGCTTTCAGTAAACAAAGATCTACCTTATGCTGGTAATGAGCTATTTAGAAAGTAGGGGAACACTCTCATATGCTTCTCCTCAAGATTTTGGTTTTAATCTAGTCTTGTAAAATCTTTTTCCATGTCAGGTAAAAGAAGAAATGCAGTGTGAATTCTCATCAATTTACAGAACAGCAACAGATATCGAAGACGAGAGGGAAACATCTTTAAAATTAATATCTGTTCACCTTCAAGAATGACAGTGAACCCTTACACAAGTTTCTGAGGAGGAAGTCCAGAATCCACACATTGTTTGCCCATAAAATCAAGCTGGGACAGAGCCCATCACTCCGGCTCACAATTCAGGACCTTACCAAGGGAACATCACCACAAACAGCTTCCTCTGGCACAGCAAACTTTGCCATCCAGCCCTTGCACTCTCCCAACACAGAAATGAACTGCAGAACACTCCCAGCTGAACTCGACATCACATTTTCTGCATTTTGTGTCTTCCCTGGCTGTTTTCCTACACAATTAACTCGCCAGGTGGATATATTAGCAAGAGGAAGAAAAACAAACCAAGCTGACTTAAGTACAGTAAGTAGAGCAGGAAATCGGTACCCATGAACTCAGCAACTTGCAGAATATTAATCACCAAGCCACAAGTGAGACAAAAACATCATAAACATCTGCATTTCTCAGCAAAGACTGAGGGAGCCACAGAAGATGCAAAGAGATGAGCAGGCGATTAACTGCATTTCGCTTTGGGAAAAATTAAGCACTGCTCTTGGAAAGGATGTGCCACAGGCACAAAGGGCACTCACTGGGCACCCAGGTGTCCTGGAGACAGCCAGGGCATGGCTGGAGAAAGCCCCTTAGTGATACATGTGTTTAACCACAGGAAAACAACTTCAGCCATTTACAGAGCCTTCCACTGCAATGGCTTTTGGTAGCACCACGATCCATGGTTTTTAATTTCCTTGCTTTTGCCTGTTCTAGTTCACAGGCAGCATCCTACAGAGGCACATTTATAAACTTCTGCAATTTTCCAAGGGAATACTTACAGGGTTTTGGTCATTTATAATTTGCTTCTCTCAATGTCATTAATAAATTACTTCCATTTAAAAACCAATCTCACCATAACTGGACTTTTGGCAATAAAAAATGACTGTTCTAAGACAGAGGTAAATTACTAGAGGGAAAGTACCCTCCTAGTTCACCATTGCCCTGTTCCTGGCAATATCTCATCATCTCTTTCACAAGTTCATCAAGTTTCACTTTTAAATGAGTTATTGGATTGGATTCACTGCCAGGCAGTGACCATTTGTTCTTGTGCCAGCTTTGGCCTTCAGCATAAACACTGCTGGTATTTACCCCCTCGTGGTAATTTATACAGTAATTATAATGCATTTTCATCTTCCATTTTGCTGGGGACTAAACAAATCAGTTGAAAGCAGATCGTATGAAAAGACTCTCTCTGAACTTGCTCAGCTCAACCTTTTTCAATACAACTAATTCACACACAAATAAGACTGAGTGTCTGTGGTGACTTTTTTAGCATTTCAGTATGTGTTCAACTCTCTATGGCTGATCTGTGCCTATTACAACTCGTGTGGTTATTTGGCATTTTCTGGGTTGCATTCCCCTATTGGTTCACAGTTTTATAGCAAACTTAAAACCGCAAATTCTTATTACTAGACCAAACTCTATAATATTTACATAACACGACAACTTCTTGTGTCACCGATGCTTCACCGACTCCAGCGCCCCAGAACTGCTCCGGTGTTTCCTACACAATGCTCCAGCTGCCCACTGCAGTGACAGCATCTCCCAGACCTGCCTTTCCACCTGCTTCCCTCTGTTACACTTCAGCAGCTTTGCAGCAGGACAGGCTCACCCTGCGGCACAACCTGTTGTCAGCTCCATTGCAGGGATCCTCCCTCCCTCTGCAGTCCTCTCTTCTGCTAATCCTGCCCTTCCCAACAGCACTAGTAACACGTGTGGCATGACAGCAAATGCTCACTGAAATCCAGACAAATCAGATTTGCTGCATTCCCCCTGTCTAGGAGACCAGTAACAGAATAATCTGCACAATCTACCTTT
>VXAX01006627.1:291717-308466 GCA_013399835.1 Leptocoma aspasia | reverse complement strand
TTATTATTATTATTATTGGGGTTTTTTTTAATCTCTTAGACTAAATGTCCTTCCCTAGAAGACTTTTCCTAGGTCTGGTATATTAATTCTACAGCTTTTTATCTCTCTCACAAAGAAAAAAAAAACACCATCCAGGCCACTTTTATATTCAAGCCTAGAGTTTTACAGCCTAGTTTGCCTCTATAACTAGTTTTCTTCACTTTTATAAAATAATAAATCTTAGTTACAGTTGAATGTTTAGCCTTCCATCTAATTTAAATTGAAACAACTCACAGTCTCTCAGCTGAAGGTCACTTTTTATGTCTAAGACTTCTATAATAATCTCAATTTTTTCCAAATCTGCACTGCTTTTTCTTAGTTTAATAACTATTTGGGAAAGAAATCCACGAATTATCACATCCCGNCCTTACACAAGTTTCTGAGGAGGAAGTCCAGAATCCACACATTGTTTGCCCATAAAATCAAGCTGGGACAGAGCCCATCACTCCGGCTCACAATTCAGGACCTTACCAAGGGAACATCACCACAAACAGCTTCCTCTGGCACAGCAAACTTTGCCATCCAGCCCTTGCACTCTCCCAACACAGAAATGAACTGCAGAACACTCCCAGCTGAACTCGACATCACATTTTCTGCATTTTGTGTCTTCCCTGGCTGTTTTCCTACACAATTAACTCGCCAGGTGGATATATTAGCAAGAGGAAGAAAAACAAACCAAGCTGACTTAAGTACAGTAAGTAGAGCAGGAAATCGGTACCCATGAGCTCAGCAACTTGCAGAATATTAATCACCAAGCCACAAGTGAGACAAAAACATCATAAACATCTGCATTTCTCAGCAAAGACTGAGGGAGCCACAGAAGATGCAAAGAGATGAGCAGGCGATTAACTGCATTTCGCTTTGGGAAAAATTAAGCACTGCTCTTGGAAAGGATGTGCCACAGGCACAAAGGGCACTCACTGGGCACCCAGGTGTCCTGGAGACAGCCAGGGCATGGCTGGAGAAAGCCCCTTAGTGATACATGTGTTTAACCACAGGAAAACAACTTCAGCCATTTACAGAGCCTTCCACTGCAATGGCTTTTGGTAGCACCACGATCCATGGTTTTTAATTTCCTTGCTTTTGCCTGTTCTAGTTCACAGGCAGCATCCTACAGAGGCACATTTATAAACTTCTGCAATTTTCCAAGGGAATACTTACAGGGTTTTGGTCATTTATAATTTGCTTCTCTCAATGTCATTAATAAATTACTTCCATTTAAAAACCAATCTCACCATAACTGGACTTTTGGCAATAAAAAATGACTGTTCTAAGACAGAGGTAAATTACTAGAGGGAAAGTACCCTCCTAGTTCACCATTGCCCTGTTCCTGGCAATATCTCATAATCTCTTTCACAAGTTCATCAAGTTTCACTTTTAAATGAGTTATTGGATTGGATTCACTGCCAGGCAGTGACCATTTGTTCTTGTGCCAGCTTTGGCCTTCAGCATAAACACTGCTGGTATTTACCCCCTCGTGGTAATTTATACAGTAATTATAATGCATTTTCATCTTCCATTTTGCTGGGGACTAAACAAATCAGTTGAAAGCAGATCATATGAAAAGACTCTCTCTGAACTTGCTCAGCTCAACCTTTTTCAATACAACTAATTCACACACAAATAAGACTGAGTGTCTGTGGTGACTTTTTTAGCATTTCAGCATGTGTTCAACTCTCTATGGCTGATCTGTGCCTATTACAACTCGTGTGGTTATTTGGCATTTTCTGGGTTGCATTCCCCTATTGGTTCACAGTTTTATAGCAAACTTAAAACCGCAAATTCTTATTACTAGACCAAACTCTATAATATTTACATAACACGACAACTTCTTGTGTCACCGATGCTTCACCGACTCCAGCGCCCCAGAACTGCTCCGGTGTTTCCTACACAATGCTCCAGCTGCCCACTGCAGTGACAGCATCTCCCAGACCTGCCTTTCCACCTGCTTCCCTCTGTTACACTTCAGCAGCTTTGCAGCAGGACAGGCTCACCCTGCGGCACAACCTGTTGTCAGCTCCATTGCAGGGATCCTCCCTCCCTCTGCAGTCCTCTCTTCTGCTAATCCTGCCCTTCCCAACAGCACTAGTAACACGTGTGGCATGACAGCAAATGCTCACTGAAATCCAGACAAATCAGATTTGCTGCATTCCCCCTGTCTAGGAGACCAGTAACAGAATAATCTGCACAATCTACCTTTATTAAACTCAGGTTACATTTTATCTCATTATCTCCATCGTTTGAAATGATTCTTCCCTCTCTAGATTACACTGAAGCCAAAAGGATGAGCGTCTACATGTCCATAATGTTTATTTTGCTCATTTTTAAACAAAATTTCCCATATTCCCCAGTATGAAGGACTTTTCCATGTAGCCTTCATAAAATGAGCAGATGTCTGTGTGTCAACTGACTCACCATTTGGGATGTCACATCCTTCAGCAGTCTGGGGCACCATTTCCTACTTAGATGCAATTGCTTCATTCTGCTTCCTAAACACTCGCTTTCTCTGTCCTCTCTGGCAATAGATTAAGTGATGAAGAGCACCATTCCTTCTGTTTATATACTAGTGGCTAAACAGCATTCCACTCATTGTTTTCCTTTCTTAGTTCTTTTTTCTCTCACTCTGTTTTTGATGGTCATCTCACTCCTCTTCTTATTGGTAATTCTCATTTCTCCCCTAGGCTTTCTGACCAAAGAGCAGTACCTTTCCTCAGTGAATCACATTTTGCATTTTTATGGACTTCCTGCCTGCAAATATCCCATTTTTTATCTTTGTTTGTGTTTTCTTCTGGGTTGCTTTTTAAAATTATTATTATTATTATTATTNAAATCTGCGCCCAGCATTACAAGCAGTATTTGTTCTCCAACATCTATTTGGAAAATGAAAATCTTTCAAAATGACATAATTTCTGAGAGTCTTTATCTCACCAATAATGCAACTGAGATTTGTGGGTCTCAAATATGCCTTAATACAATGAAACACCTTTTTTTTTTGTGATTGAGTTTAACCTAGAATAATTTCATCACAAAATTACAGCCAAATCTCATTAAAGCAGGCTGACTACGTATCTCTGCACCTCTGCCTTCAGCAGAGCGCATTTGAAAAAATTCTGACAGGCTGTATCCTGCTTATTCCTGCTGAAAGAGGGAATTATTCTCCCAGTTAATTCCAATTAAAATAATTAAATCATGCAAGCTGTTATGCCCTAGCAAAGTTCCGTATGCAGAAGTGTTACTGGTACCTTTGGCTGCTAAAACTGGGAAGGAAACAGTGCTGCCAGGAGCAGAGGGAGAAGTACCCACCCTGTGTGCTCCTGCTGCTGGAAACCTGCTCTGAGGCTCAGGGCAAGGATTCCTGCTCCATGGCACGGCCACTGATGCTGGAGCAAAGCAAGCCAGCAGCCCCTTCTCCCCCAGCATTCTGCACAGCCCACTCCCATCACGCCGACTGCTTCGCCCGGAGCTGTGGTGAGTAATTCTCACTTTTCCCTGGTGAAAATAGAGCTGGGCTTGTCCATTCTGCCTTCCCAGGGAGATGAAGAAAGCAGGTGCTGAGGCATCAGATTGAAACACGCTGCTGCATCTGTGCTGATGGGCTGCTGACAGGCTGGGACAAATACTAGTGCACATTCCTGCTGCTTTTTTCAGGTTCCCGTGTGCCCTAAACAGAGAAGCCCTGTCCCCCAAAGGGGAGCAGGGGGTGTTCACAGAGCAGTCACTGCTGCCTCAAGCACCATGATGCTTTCCTAAGAAAAGAAGTGGCACAAGAGGCAAGTAACAAGCAGCAGCTGAGGGAAGAGTTAAAAACCCTAATAAATGGAGGCCACAGAGCAGGCACAAGGAGATAATCACAACCTTCAGCCACAAACACAGCAAAAGGAAAACCACATTCCCCTCCCTCCCACAATGAAGTCCAAGAGTCAAAAGTCAGGAATACAGCACATGTTGCTCCTCTAATGAGCTGGGAAAACATAAACACTGCCTAAGAGCCAGAGGTCTACAAGCTCCCTTAACTAGTAGATTTTAAGATGAGATGTTTTAGATGTCCACAATTAATCAAAAATCCAGCAGACTAGAATATATGCAGCACAAACCAGAAACAGTGCTTCCAGGAAAACACAACAGGTACAAAAGCTGGGTTAAAAGAATACTGCCATTGCTGAAATGAAAAGCTGCCACGAGATCAGAGAATGGAGCTAGGATGGAAATGCTGCCAGCATCCTTCTTGCAGGATTGCTGCAGGCTCTCCTCACATCTGTGACTGGACTTTACAGCAAATCCCAATTTCTTTTTCCAGAGAAGATGCTTAAGAAGCTTCAGGGCATTTCACTTAACCACCTTCTACTAACAGTTAATTTGTGAGACAGACAGTTAATTAACACACAGTCAGTGGATAATAAAAGCTTTCTCCAGCTTCCAAATTACTTGTTATTTGCCAGTGAGAGGGCTTTTTCTTCTGTCACAGCAAAAATGTCCATTTTACAGGGTTATCAAAAGAGAGGGTACTTCTAACCCCTGTCTTCCCACCCTTGGTTGGTCAAAGGGACACATCCCTAGGTAGTGCAAAGACAGTGATTTCCATCACATACCTGTATTTATACTCACTACACACCTGGAAAGCTCCATTTTCCAGCTAAAGTCACTGAACCAGTGCAC
This sequence comes from Leptocoma aspasia, assembly GCA_013399835.1. NCBI lineage: Eukaryota > Metazoa > Chordata > Aves > Passeriformes > Nectariniidae > Leptocoma > Leptocoma aspasia. Next base: position 303,771 of record VXAX01006627.1, on the reverse strand, counting down.
TTCCATCACCAGGTTGGAACTTCCTATGTAATTTGCAGCGTTTTATGTTCATTGCTGGTTTCCTGAAAACATCCCCCTTCTTAGCCAGTACACCACATTACATGCTCAATTTTTTCGCTTAACAAATGGCAATACCTTTTCCTCTGTTAACGTATCCCCTCTAACTCAACCCTCAGCCCCAGAATTGTTTGTTGCCCTTCTCTGAATTCCTTCCAATCTCTGAGTCATAAAGGAGGATTTATTGGACAAAAGATTCACTTTTAATAATGCCTTCTGCTGTGTAATTTCACTGCTGAAGCTAACTCAGGCACCTTCTGTCCTGTTGGATTGTGGCTTGGAACAAGCCATGACAGCACGTCTGGAGGAATTCTGCTGAAAAAACTCACAGCAGCAAAAATGTCAGATACAAAACGAGAGGCAACACCATAGAGAGAACTTGGGTGACTGGAGGAACCTGTCAGAGGAAAAGCAGGGAGACAGCACTACTGCCTTTAATAACTTTTGCTGTGGATGTGGTCACAGGTCTATGCACAAAAGTTTAACAATTGAAAGCTCTCAGCCTGTGACCCCTGCTCCCCTGCAACTATGTGAACAAGTGCGAACAAACCTCACGGTGTAATAAAAACTCACAGATGGTTTCTGGAAACCTTTTAATTAACACTGAAGTTTCCAAATGGAACAAGACAACCTCTCTCCCTTCTCACTGAGTAAGAGCAACAAATGAGCTCCTTTTAAAGGCAGATCATTGGGAATACTATCGCCTCGCTCTGAAACGAGAGTGCAAATTAAACAGCAACACTTTTATTACCGATGATTGCAGGATCATCTCAGAACTTCTGGAGTGTCTGGGAGGAGGGCTGGTGCATACCAAGGGAAGCAATGCACAAAGGAACACGTTACTCATTAAAACAATGAGTGTTGGCCAAGAAATGGGAATGCTGCATGGACAGCACTGGGCAACAGGCAGCTGTACTAACTCCTAGACCACACACCTCTGGCAGCAAGCATTTCTTAGCACAAAGAAACTGGTTTCTCTCCCATCCAGTCTGTTGAGACTGAATTTCTATACTGGCAATAATGACTAATAGTCCTTGTCAGCAGTGACTGATAACATGTCCTGGATGCAGACATCAGCCAAGAGGTGGAGATTTATTAGGGTGGTATTGAGTTGGACAGAGAGGAATCTGGACATGGAGGTGATAGGTTTTGCATGACATAACGAATCTCTTCCACAACCCACTTTCTCATGCTCAAGTCTTCTCTGTCCTTCCTGTCACTTTCCTCCTACTTCTTACAAAGGCAACTATTAACACAAATGCAAGCATGCAAAATTTTTGGGGGCAGGAGATTTTTTTATTGTTGTTTTTTAATGGCAACCAGATTGTTCCTTCAAAACAATCAGGACTTCCAGCAAGTTAATAGCTCCAATCTATATCTGAGTGCTTTATTAAAACTGCTGTGCCTCCCTCTTTTTTTTATCACCTAAAGGCTGATACTGCAATACAAAAGACATTCATGTAGCATAATGCGGAAAGAGGCCCGTATGCTCCTGAGACACTGAAGACTGATTATTAACTCTCTTTTTGATTTCTGGCTTCCCTGGAAAGTTTTAGTGGTCTTTGCAGATGGCTCTGAACCTTTCTGCTGGAATATTTATGCACTAGCTTGTTGTAGCAGGTTGCTCTGCTGCTGCACTTCTTTCCCCAGGTCTGATCTCGATAACATATTTGCATTTGCACTTTAAAGACATCTAAAGGCATTGGATGGCTTTATTCTACTCTGTGGTCCTCCAGCTTCCAGAGCCAGGAAGCCACTTCAGCTGAGTCTTCCAAACCATCTCTGGAGACATCTGCAGAGACCACTAAAACATACCAGGGATACCAGGAATCAAAAACGGAGGAAATCCCTCCAAGGAGGGAAACTCCACAACCTCCCTGAGCAACCTGTGCCTGTGCTCAGCCACCCTCACAGTAAAATAACATTTCCTGGTGTTCAGACAGAATCTCCTGTGTTTAATTTTGTGCCCACTGCCTCCAGACCTGGAGCCAGCTGAAAAATCCAGCTCTGTCCATAAAGTTTGCCCCGTTGTTTCCTAGGCCACTGGGCTAATGCCCCCAGCACATGTGACATTGAGAGAAAAGACAGGAAAGGGAGTTCAATAGCTAAGGCAGGAGAATGATGACTCTTCACCATGATTCAAAGCAAATTCTCAGGTCTTCCAAAGACCTTTTCTACCCCACTGCTCCTAGACCCTCTTGAACATAGGTTTCCTTCTGCTGGGGGTCCATCTGGATGAGTATTTTATTGCTGGTAGGGATCAGTACTGGCTATACTGGTGAAAAGTTTAAGAACACTGCTGACAGCCCTGAATCTCCAGCAATCTATGGTATCGTTTACAGCCATCACATATTATGTGAAGAATACTTTTTTCTCTGTCTTAAACTTGCTAATACTCTCCTGGAAAATGTCAGAGATAGACAGTGAGGTTCACCCTCCTCTGAGACTTCTCAGTGGGGCTGTGCTTCCAAGGACTCACCTTGATGCTTGAACTCATCTCCTTCTCTCTCTTCTCTGCACACCAACCTTTATGACACTTTCACTGTCTCTAGGACCTGCTTTGTCCCACTGTGTGCCTACACCTTATTAGTTCCCTAATTGCTCTGCTCTGTCACATCACATGAAACTTTGCAGGTCCCTTCCAAACTGCTGTGAGAGGACAAGCAGTCACTCAGAATACACCATCCTCTGTACAGGATGGATGAAAACCCTCCAGTCCTGGCCCGATGGCTTCATTAAAATATTGCTCCAGGTAAAAATAACCAGTTTTGACAGGGGCCTCACAGCTTGCTTTCCACAGAACAGGACAGTTCAGTCACACTTTCCATCTTGCAACTGCCTTCTCAAATACATCTGCAGGTATTCCAACACTAAAGGTGATGGGATATCCTTAGCAGAAAAGGGACAGACTAACCAAGCTACGGAGGTGCCATTTGTCTGCGCAATGAAGGTGATCTAAAAAAAACCCAAAAAAACCATGAAAATAATTGAATGGCAGAACTTCATTAGGAGTGTATATTTCATTTAGCTGAGGTTGAAAAGGGCATGATCATTGAATTGCTGAAGGCTGAAAACATCCAGAAACACATTTCTCCTTCTCATTTATTCACTGTAATCTAAAGACCGGGTTAAATAATTCCTCTTTTGCAGTCTGGACAGTTACTTTCTGCTGATTCTGCAGCCACACACTAAAGAGCTATTCAGTGGCTTTTATTACAGAAAAAACAGAAAAGAAACGAAAAAAAAGCCGAAAATGACTGGTAGGAAATTATAAAAAAGGTATCTAATCAGGAAATAGCATCATTTCAGATGCTTTCAAACCATATAAAAGACTGCAGAAGGGGAAGTAAAATCTGCAAATTTTTATTGGATTTGTGATTAATCCCCCTATTTACTGAAATAATTGCATCTAGATCTTTATTTTTCTCTGAATATGTGTATTTGAGGAGTCAAGGCTATTGTGTCCATCATGTATTAAGCTAATACATGAATACATTAGCTGATTTTTCTGAATGGGCAAGAGTCATATGTAAGCCCACTTTTTCAAATATGTGAATCTGGTTTGTGCCCTCCACATTTTTGTTATGACAGCCTCAGAGTGTTACAATTTACCTACCAAGCATGCACACTGTACTTGCTAATCAATTACACATTCTGAGCATGGAAATTTTCTTTGTCCTACTCAATGTGGGTTTAGCTTTGTACATGACAATGCAGTTCCTCTGAGCTATTCCTCCTTCCTTCTTCCATTTTTGAAAGGAAATGTGGTCAATATTTGCATTAGAACCACAAGATTAGGGTCATCTGCGATGGCAGTTTTAAAAATTTCACTGCAGATCTGAGTGGTGGAAAGAAAGCAAGGAAGCAGCTGTAGCCAGGCTGCACAGAGCTCACCATGCCCCAGCAATCGTTGCATCACTGGCTCCACCACTCGAGGACTCTGGCTGGATGGTCAAACTCTTAAGCACAGCCATCCATTAGCCCTGGGAAGATTAGACAGACAGATGGCTCCTACAGAGAGATGAGTTAGAAAGATGCAGGGAGGGATATTTTCACCACGTGGATGCTGCCAACTTTTGCAAAGCACAAGAGATGCCCTGAGGTCTAGATCAAAAGCTAGTCCCCCAGGTTCTTCTGAAGAAAAACACTTCCTCAGCTCACCCAAGAACTTGACCAGAGGAGTAACTGAAGATACAAGATTTCCTGTTGAATTGAGGATATGCTCCTGTCCCTTATGACTTAGTTACTGTATAAGACCACTGAACAGCCCTAGAGATAACGAGCTTGAATGAGATGGTTATGAACAGCTCCTGGCTCCCAGTGCTAGCAATGCATGGAAATACAGCAACAGCCACTGCAGCCTTCTCTTAGGGGAGTTTTCAGAAAAAAACCTGAAAGAATAGAAGTGAACGGAGAATCTACGCAAGGCCACCAACTTTAAAATACACTCAGAATGTCTGTCACCTTTTGCTCATTTCATGCAGGTTTCAATGACTCAAGATTCAAGAGTTGCAGGATGGAAAGTCTATCACTGATAGTTACATCAATGTTCACAGAAACTGTGGAACTGTTAACCATAAAGTATTTTACAATTTGAAGTGACACTACTGTGAGCAATTATACCCAAGTATTTGAAGATATGATTGATGACTACAGGCACAAAGAAAGGGGAAACTGTGAAAGTGAAGATAAATAAAAGGACATAATGACCTAAGAAGTGCATGCTGCAGACTCTCTTGCAGGGTCTTTGGAAGGATGTACAGGCTCCTCTGAGAACTGTGTGGCTGAAGCTTTTGTTGCAGAGCACACAGCCCTTCACAGCTTCCTCTTGCTGCCCTCAATGCACCCACCACCCCTGCTGAGCATGGCAGTCCTCTGCTGTAGAGGATAACGGTTTGATCTTTCCCAGGGAAGACCCTAGGATGGAGATGAGCTCATACCCTGCCACAGATTTCAATGGGGTCTTATAGCTTGACTGTCTTGGTCTCTTATGTTCTAGAGACTTCCAGTATTCAGTACCTTTAGAGAAAACTTTGAAAAGATCTGCTGGCTATAGAGAATTTCTTTCGGACAGTCTCCAAACAAATGACAAGAAAGAGAGTCCTAAATGATGGGCACAAAACTGAGCTTTTGAAGTCTGTAAATAAAAGGGGAAAGAACTGCAGGGCTGGTGATTACTTTGAAATCCCACTGAAACCACAGGGAGCTGCAAGTATTTACAGCACCACTGGTAATGAAGTAACTAGGTGTCAGAACAGTGATTTAGCTGAAAAACAGGATATCTAGCTTCTGGGTTTATTCTTTCAGGTGGTGTCAGGCCAATTTATTCCATTTTGAAGTCAGACAGTGATTTCCCTACTTCCCTGCATCATTCCAACTTGACAAACCTGAAAACCAAGTGATTATTTTTCCCTTTTTCTTAATGAATAATAGAGCTATCCTAAATAGAAGCTGCCTCCAAACACTGCTGAGGTATTGGAACACTGCTTTGGTTGAGCAATGTGGTGCAAATAGGTCAAACAGGGGCAGGATGGCTGAACTCAGAAACCTAGCTAGGCCTAGAGCAATATCAGCCCTGGAAGGCTTCAGGTGTGAGAGGCTCATGTGAGCTCATCTCTCTCACAGCACTAACAACCTGATAGGAAAAGGACATGTGAAGGAGACAATCTTCTGAGGTAAAGAACAACACAAAAAACCTCATGCTGTCATGTAGTCACTCTCTTATCTACTCAAGCTCTTACACAGCCCTTACCACAGCATCCAAGGGCCTGTCAATCACCAACACACTTATCTCCACACTGTCTCCGTGGGAGTGAGAAAGGAATCTTATCTCCACCATAGAGAAGAGCAGCTGAGGCAGAGAGATTAAGGGCTCAATCTGGTTACCTCAACATAGGTTTCCAGTGCCATCTAAGATGTCCTGGGGCATGCAAGACATGCACAGGGCTGGCAGGTAGGACACAGGTCCTAAGGGAGATCCATGGTCTTGTGGAAGCCTGGCAGGGGATGCTGGCACATTGCAGAGGGAGAGGAATGCCCAGGTTTAGACAGCTGAACTGAATCACCGAGTCAAGGCAAGGCATTTCTGTGACAGCAGGGAGCTGAACCCTACAAATTGTCCTAATAGCACCCTAAGTACAAAACTCCCACCTGCAAAGAGGGACACAACATTTTCTAAAAATGTTGACTACAGGCCTGTTTTATTGTATTGTCTTCCAGGCTGAGTATGAACACCTTTTAGCCACTACCAAGAAGATCCCTATGGATCCATGGAATATGGAGTTATTCTTTGTCAAACTCAATAAAAACATAGATTGACACACAAGGGGCCAGAATCAGTATCAGAACAGCCTTTCTCCAGCAAGCCCACAAGCCCAGACCTCATGCTGAGAGGTGAACATACTTCATTGTAGCAGTATTTACAGAAAGACACTTTCATTTTAGCTCATGGCAAATTCCTGATGACAATTTAGGAGCTCATAATGAGCTTATTGAGGAAGAATGAAAGGATGCTCAAGGTCACAGCACCCATAGGAGTGCTATCAGTCTTGACATGAAGAGCAAATAAGGTTCCCAAACAGCTGCCAAATCAGAAGTAAACTGTGTGCAGAGAAGCTGTGCTGGTCTTGCTACAGGCTGGCATTTTGGTGCATTAGGCTGAGGACAGACTTGCAAAACCATTCCAGCAATTTGGACATTTGGCTCCCCTTTGCAGCAGCTCAGTGCACAAGGTGCTGGTGAAGCACAGCCTGGCAGGCCTGGCTGCTGGAGCAGCTTCCTGCAGCCACACAGGCATCCCTTCTCTGCCATTTGTCCCCTTTGGGTGGGACTGTGGCCACGTGCCTTGCAGGTCCTCATCCCAGCTGCTACCTGAAACACAGATTTAACCAAGTAACCCCCAGGGATGAGTCTGATTTCAATGCTTCCTTCTGGCATTCCTCTGAAGATAAAAAAACACGCATCAGGCACAATCCCCAGCCACAACAGGTACCCTCCGTTGTATTCACAGCTGCAACAGTGAGCAGAATCTGATCAATGTCTTATTTTACTTAAGCCTCACAAAGACTTGACAGAGGAGAATTATTTTTATGTTATTATAATTTTTATAGGTGAAATCTGATTAGAATAATCCTGGCAAGGCAGAGAGCGATAAGCAAATAGAGTAGGTGAAAAAATGCAGTTTTGAAGAAGGAAATTGATTTCCTTCCATCCCTCCAAATTTGAATAATAAACTTTCACAAAGACCTTCTTTGCACAAAACTCATGGAGATGCAAGAAACTATAAAATACTTCGCTAAACCTTTAATAAATTGTCTCTCAGAGCTCCTTACAAAAACAGAGATTGTTGCACAGTGGAAGTTTGAGACATTCACACTTGGAATCCAGAGGGAAAGGCTTCTATGGAAATGCAGAAATATTTTACAAACTACTTGAAATTAGTCTGTGTCACGCAAGAAGCTGAGGCTATGGGAGCCTGGATGCTTTGCCACTAAGGAGTTACAAACCAAAGATAAGAGTGGCCAACAGGCACCTTTCCCTTTTCTACACCTCTCCTTTCTTGTGTAAAAGGCGGATAACTCTCTCCTTCTGGAAATCCGGTAGACAAGCCAGTCTTGCTATCACATCCCAGAAAGACACAATGATTTCCAGTTTCCAAACCAGGCATTATTTCTAATGAATTACCATTTTTTCACCAAAATCATCAAACACTATTAACACAGAACACTCACAGAAAATTCATACTCCAATGCCTCAAAAAGGAGTTGGTCTTCCACACATGCAGTGACATGAGCATGCACCCACTCACTGGACGTTATCCAAAGACTGAGCAGGAGTCTCAGGGATGCTGGAATAAATACACTCATCTCAGTTTTCTAATGAATACCATGAATACCAGTTGGTTTGCTCTAGGTATAACCCAGTGGTAGTGACGGCAGACACTAAAATACATCCTTCAATACCACAGAAATTGTACTGGTCCTTCCACCAATGATTGCCTTGATATGTGATGCTTTACAGCCATGCTTCCACCACTGAAAAAACCCTATGGAATAGAATTTTCTGTTGAGTCCCAGCCAGTCCACCTCCAAGCAAAACCACCAGTGTGGAGTTGTATTCTCATTAAGTCTTTGGTCATGTCTGGATGGCCCGAGATGCCCTAGAGAGGGGATGAAGTGCATGGCACTATACCAGCACTGTAAAGCACTACTGAAGCTCTGTGAATTCCAGACAGACTGCCCAGCAATCCACCTGGATGGTTTCTAGAACTCAGCCTACCTCTGAAAAACCAAATATTTCTGCACAGTCCAAGATGTTTTCTCAGTGGTCAGAGAGCTCACTCTGCTACTGACTCTGTTATTGGTTTCTTCCAGTTGTCACTGTGAGTGGCACTTACTGGAGGTGGACACTGAGTTAAATGCACCGAGAAGGGCCACCCTTCCGTTCATCTCCTTGGGAGCAGGGGGATGTACTGGGTGCTCAATACCTCTGAAAGCAGGGGTTTAAGCTATCTGAAAACCCATGCCTGCTCTTGTTACTACAAACAGTTTTCTTGCAAGACCCGGCTGTTCAGCTCCTGGGGGCATCAGCATTTACCAAGTGTTTCTTTTCAGAGCACTGCTGCAATCCTGAGCTTCTCAGGAGCAGTTTCTAATTCTCCACCTGCCATCTTGTGAAGCTGACACCGTAAACACCCCCAGCTCCTCGGGTGGCTGAAAAAGAGATATCTGTGGAGCCCTGAGCAACTGCACTTGACATATGGTATTAAGATGTGCAAGGGAAGATGGCTGGCAAAGCATGACTCTCCTGTGGTTCTTTTGCCTGCTCCCATTATCCTCAATGATGATTGCTACGGACATAAACGCTGAGGAGCCAGAAAAGAAATGCAATGGGAAGACAGAGGGAAAAGCAATCCCAGCCTACACAGTGCACAGCTTTGAAAGCAAACTGATTTTCTCAGACACAAGATACTACACAAACAAGTTGTGCTGCTGCTGATGCACCAGTTCCCTAAATAATCACAGTGATACAAAAGAAAGCTTGTGATTAAGGCAAAGTATTAGGATCAGGGAGAACAGAAGGCCTAATCCAGTCTCAACGCATGACCTTGGGCATATCACATCACTCCTCTACGCTCAGTTTTCTTAGCTACTGGGAATGAAGTTTCCCAGAGTGAGAGGAAAATTATCAGAGAGCCTGGGAAAGCCACGAGGAACTCACACGGCATCCACAGACATCTCCTGTGGACAAGATTGTGGTGAGCCTCTATGAAGATAAACAAGCAGGAGGTAAAAAAGGCACAGCGTATCTCTAAGGACAGCATAGCCAGTGCTATTTAGCAACAGCTTCTCCAGCATGTCAGGAGAATCAAGGAGGAGAAGTGCTTTGTCCAGCCAAAATGCCCAGAGCAGTAGTAAGAGGTGCAAGAAGACAGAAGTTGCTTTGGACAAGTCAGCGTAACAGCTGTGAGACATTTTCTCCTAAGAACTAGGAGGGCAACAACCAACATTATGGAACCCACTTGTTGCATGTGTGCACAGCACTCTTCTCCTGAGCTGGCTGGATCCCTGGCAAAGCTCCTTCTTCTAGCAGTGTGCTCTGCCCTGATGGGAAGGAAGGGGCTCTGTGCAGCCACCTAACTGGCATGGGAATAGACACAGTACAGAGGAGTGGGCTGCAGGGAACAGACAGCAGGCACCAGCTGCAGAGGGTGATGATTCTCCTTGGCACCAAGTATAGTCCAATGCTCAAAACCCATCTGCTGCCCCAGCTCCACCACCAGCAGTTATCCAGCCTCGGGAGGAAAGGCGGAACCTCTCTGCAGTGCACATGAATCAACTTAGTGCAATATGGAACAATGTGGAAGCAGGAAAGTCACTTTAAAGGCATGTCTGGCATGACTGCATGAGCTTTGAACACTGAGCAGGAATACCAAGAACTGCCCTTCTTAACCCCTGTTTGCTTCACATTCCTGCTGTGGGAAGCAACAGCCCAGCATAGCCCCTGTGCTTGAGGGAATGTCAGAATTAGGCTAAATCTCTTCATCTCAGTCTGCACATGTCTAGAAAGTTGGACATTATTTTTCTTGGTGCCTCCTCACTCAACAGCCTTGTTCAAAATCCTAGGGTTCTATTTTCTTCTCTTCTACTTAATGCTTACAATGATTTAGTGGTGGGAGAGAAAAGACTGTGCTGGAGATTTATAATGATTTGTATCTCAGGAGCTTTAGAAAGAAGCAGATAATCTTTGTCCAGCTGCAGTCATTCCTCTGCAGTGTTCCAGACAGCAGCTGGGAGTCCGTAAGGTGTGCATACAACTTCCAAGGGCTGTTATCAATAATGCATTTGATGCGCAGCCTTCAGCAGCTGACCAGGGAAATGTCTTATAAAGAGAAGGAAATCCTTTGGTCTTCTCAGGAGGAAAGTGGTGAAGAGACAGAAAGACTTACCATCATTATGCCATGTCTAATTTATGTCAAGAGATTGTTCACATTTCAGAAAGCTTTTAGCATGGGGCTGGTGCATAGGTACGTATTTGGAGGATTAGGGAGCACATTGTGAATACCAAAATACTTTCATCTTTCTGCAATCCCCTAACTTATAGGGAAGAGCTGCATGAAAGGCTACCACTGCTCCCAAAGCACAGCTCCTCTGCACCTCAGATACCATCAGTATGTGGGAGGTGGCAGGGCACCCTCATAGTCTCTGTACTGCCTTCTCAATGGCTGAGACATCAAAACACCATATTAACCTGTGACTTACACGTGTGTGTGACGGATTCATTGATATCACAGAGGAACAATTAATTTAATGTCGTTTGAACATTTCAGAGCTTGTCAGGCTTTTCCACAGAAGAGTAGCCACCTCCACACAACAAAGTATCCAAACCTTAGTTCATCAGCAGTGAAGAAGGTCCCTTTGTTAATCAAGCAAAAGCTGTTGAGAAGGCCACAGGTGTAAGAATACACAGCTTGCATCTACTAAGATAAATCTGCTGGTTTGGGTATGTTGTCCAAAACACACTGATGTGAGAGTAAGAAGAGGTAAAGGAACACGAGAAAGGATTGACAGAACTAAGGTGAGCAGCAGAAGCTGTTGGGAAGTGTAACTAAAGAACAGCAAAACTGCTGCAAGCAAATGAAATTAGTCACGAAAGATTAAGCATGTAACCTAATTGCAGGCAGAAAGGTGATGATACACCATAAAGGGCCTAATGGATACCAGTCCAACTACGATTACTTGGTTCTCCAGTCCTGCAAGCAGTCTAAAAACAACTGCTGGTGCAGCAGAGTGTGTTTCATTTCAGTTTGGTAAAGAAGGACCAAGCTGCAAGTCCAAACTCTGTTCTGAATCATCTTGTTGGGGCTCAGCCTCCAGTGAAGAGAGGATTTTCTCCTCCTATTCATGATGCAGAAGAGGCCATGACTTAAGTACTGGAATTCTCAAAATCCCAAATTTCTCATAGTCCTACATCTCTATGATTACACCCTCTACTCCCTCCTGCACTGCATCACTGTGTGGGGCTGGTGGCCATCAGCCATGGCCATTGGGTCACTACACATTTCTCTGAAGGGGTCTCAAGCCCACAGGCTGATGAGAATTACTGACAGCATAGAGAAGAATGTACAAGCACGTGCAGTGCCCTGCTCACTACCCTGCACTGTCACAACTTCCAGGGCAGGACAGGGACCAGCAGGTGGGATGAATGAGCTTTGTGTGTATTTGAGCTCACTCTAAGGTTAACATGTGAAACAATCTGCTCTGCAGAATGTTGGTTAAACTAACTGACTGCAGAGGGTTTGGGATGATTGCTAAACCAGCCTGCTCTGCAGAAGGTCCAAGGTGAAGCAAAGCCTCTATTGTGATAATGACTGTCTTGTGTCATCTTTCTACCCTGATAAACCAAGGACCTCTGAATGTGCCTGTCCCCATGGTGTTGGATGACAATCTCAAAACCCTGTGGGCCCTACCCTAGAACCATTCCAGAAGAAAAAAAAAA
>VXAX01006627.1:254498-291698 GCA_013399835.1 Leptocoma aspasia | reverse complement strand
TTCCAAAAAAAAAAAAAAAAAAAAAAAGGAAAAAACCCCAGGTGTTACAGCAGATATATTAATTCATTCAAAATTTACAAGTTGACTAATATAATTAAATGCCCTAGAAATAAGCAAACAACACAGCCATTTCCCCTCGAGGCTGACATTTTTAGTCTCCCAGGAGGGTTGGGCATATTTTTTTAAAAAGTTAGTCCCTGTAGCAGTGGCTGTGGTGGGTGAGCAGGACAGGCTCTGCCTCTGCTGCAGGCTGCTTTCCCAGTGCCCTCCCAGCCCTGTCACAGGGCCAGCATGCACAGGACACAGCCTTTGCAGCGCTGCTCTGGCACACCTCACGTGCCATGTGAGGCCAGATGCAAGGACCAGGCAAGGCTCAGGAGGCCCTGGAGCAGATACAGAGCCGTGTCCTGCCTGCCTGCTCTGCTGCCAGGCTGCCTTTGGGCAATGCTGCTGGCAAGGTGCCCCTGAGCTCCTCCCTGCTTGCACACAGCTCGCAGGCTCCTGGCCCAGCCCCGCTGGCCATCCTGTGCCTCTGCAGAGCCGAGCACACACAGCAGGGACAGCAGCACACACAGACCCCTCCACCCCATGCTCCTTTTCAAGGATGGATGCACTGCAAGAGAATATGGGTAGGTTTGGAGTTTTCCTTGCAGGATGGAGTGTCTCACTCAGAAAGATGCCAGAAGAAGCATTTGGAAGAGGCTGGTACTCCCCACAGCCTGCGTCTCTGTGACAGGGGTGACCAGGGAACACAGATTGACAAAAGAACCAAGGTGCAATCCTAGCACTTCACTGCATTGCACACACACTTTTCAGGCCAGGTTCATAACTCCTGCTGTGCACATCTACTTCAACCATTTCAGGAGGTTCCTGTGCCAGAAGCCAGCCCTCTATCTTGGGATCCACGGTAACAAAAGTCTATAGTACCTGAACGGAGTTCCTGTGATCCAGGGACCTCAATAAAATTATTTTTGTTTTGCATATGCTTAGTTAGGACATTACCCTTTGACAGCAAAGCAGGGGTAGTTCAGGTTCCCATCCAGGCCTTTCTGCTACAGTACCCAACATTCCCCACTGCTTCAGTCTTGAAATAGCCCAGGGACTCAGTCTCTCTTCCTTTTACTTGAGAAACAGCATTACAGTTCAATGTTCTCCATTTTTAAAGTTTTCTATTACTTGGCTCACAGTTATAATTACGTGCATACAGTCAGTAAAGTTCTTTCCTTGGATTTTTTAGCCTCTCTCCTGCTTTCACCTCCAGAGCTGTTAGTCACTGTTTGGCAAAGGCACACCATTTCCTAGTTTTATCCATTCTGTATTTGAGTTTGGTACTATTAGAAAAGAGATCCAAATCACTTCATTAACACACACCTGACCTCAGTCAAACATATCCTCACTCAAAACTTTCCTTCCTTCTTTTTGTATCAGTGTCCTGGACCCGGGAAGGACAATATTTGTCCTTCCTCCACTACAAAATAAAATGTTACAGTCCCACTGTAACTCTGAATATCCTGGAGTTTTGTCTAGGTTTCACTTCTGGAAAACAGATAACAGACAAATTATTTTATAATAATTTATTGTCAAAATAGACACTGGATAAATGGTGTTAAAAACAAGCAAAGCAGGCCAGAGAGTTTTAGGAAAAGCCAAATATTAGCCAGGTAGTGGAGAAAGGAGCTCAGTTACCAGCCAGTCCTGCATACCCCAGACAGCAAGATGCAAAGGAATGGCAACAAAAGGGACTTATGCTGTAAATACCTTTCCAGAAGAACATTTTGACAGATGTCTTTTGGTTTTTGCCTGCTGGGATTAATGCTCCACCTGCACATAATTTCTGCTAAACAGGGGCTTCACTTCACACTGTCCTGTCCTCAGTCTAGACGTGTTAGAGTTCCCTTCCAAAATCCAACTCAGACATCATATTGCCATTGACTGTTTTCTGCTTTAACCTCATCATTCCCCCTACAGTGATTAACTGATCATGCACAACACACAGGAGAAAAATGGGCAAGCTCTATGCAATGCCACTGCTGCTTAGCACCTGCTCCAAAGGCTTTGCACACCTGCTTATCCAGGGCTAGGCCTGTCTGGCCTCAAGGAAATCAGCAAAACAAACACTGTGCAGGAGATGCCAGCCTCCACTGATTCATCTCTCTGATTTCTACTCTTGCCTTCACTTCAATTTACATCAACCCCTCCCTGATGGTGTTTTACCCTCCTTCCACATTTCAAGGGAATCATGTGGGATCAAAATGCTCCACCAAAATCTAAACATTTTGTTCTGATTTTATTAGGAATGATAAGGCAATATAAACTCTACAGTTCTTTCACAATGGGAATCTCTAATGTTTCTTTGGGGAAGTATCAAAATGAGATGAGTCAGCACCTCTGGAGCATTTTTCCCCAATCTTTTTCCAAAATGAAATTTCAACAAAAGATCATAATTCATTCCAACACTGACAGACCACTGCTCACAATGGGAATGGCCCATCCCTTCTCCTCCAGCTGGTGTTAGGTAGACCATTGCATGTTCCTAAATATCCTGTGCAACTAAGGCTAAGAGAAGAATATTTTTATTGAAGCTTACTTATCCTTTATAATTTGTATTGCTATCATATAAGACAAGGTAACAGCAGCTAGGAAAGCAAGACTGGGCCCTGCTGTTACTAATTTTTTCCTCTGAAGGTCTCTTGCTTGAACAGCAAAGTCTGATCTAACTCATTCCAGATGTGAATTCAAGGTGCACATCCCCATCCCTCCCTTTGGGTGCTGTACCATGGTGCTGTGCTGGGAAGTTCAGACAGGTACCTCAACAGGATGCCAGATGAGAAACCTGCCCCCAAAGAGCCACAGAAATGCACTGTGCCACTCTCCTCCACCTGACAAGCTGAACAACATGGATGGCAGCATCTCACCAGGGGAAAAGGGACCACTTTATTAATGAGAGTTATATTTACAAGTTTTCATGCTACAAGGATAGCACAGCCAGGGTGCCTGCCAGGAGCTGTATTTTAGGAACATTTGATGCAAGGCAGGAATCTGTTCCCAGGGGCTGGCTTTCCTCAGGACTGCTGCTTTCTTGAATATTCATTTTGTTCCTATATTTATGAAAAAGTCAGGGAACAGCAGGAGTTTTTTATCTCCCAGTTAATGCCTTCATTCAGTGAGCCCCTTTAAGCAGCCAGTGGAGTAGATGCTCTGGGGAGAAATTAAAGGTACATTACATTGGTCTCCTGCTGTGCTTTGCCTTTGGAGACATTTCCCTCTCCCTCCACTGACCTGGCTTCCTAATGAGGTATGTAAACTAGGGAATCCTCCCAACAACTGGGCTTTCTTACAAGATTTGCAAAATGTCCAGGATACCTGCCTGGCCTATCTGTACTTCTGACCAAATCAACTAGTACCACTGGAGATCAAACAGGAATTAAAGAAATGGCATTGGCAGGAGCAGGTTTAACACCCCAAGCCTATTAGGGGAGAGAATGCAGTATTATTGATTCCAGCCCCTGACCTTGGAGTGATGTAAACAGGAGTGCAGCAACCCTAGAGGAGTTGTAGCAAAATAGTTATAGCACTGCAAGCAGATTAAAAATACAGTTAATATACATACTTGCCCAGATGCTTGTTCATTATTATTCAAGACATGTTTATTATGCAAAATGATAAAGCAGAAAAAAGGAGAGGAAAAGAAAATGCAAAGACACACTGAGCTTTTAGCATGACTGGGGTTTTCTCAATGCTGCTTAGAGTTTTTTTTTTTTTTTTTTTTTTTATTGTGCATAATCATTCCCTTATTAGCAGGAATCTTTGAAGTGATTCAGGCTCTAATTTCAGCATTTCAAACTCACAGGTTTATACTGAAAAACTACAGTGAGCTCTTGTGACCCATTTTTTTTCCCTCTGTATTCTCTATCTCTGCTAGGGTTTTCTACATCTTCCCAGTAAATTATGTATCACAATTTGCCATTTCAAAAATAATTATAACTCCAAGTTAAACAACAAGGAATAGCTGAGAGCAA
This sequence comes from Leptocoma aspasia, assembly GCA_013399835.1. Lineage (NCBI taxonomy): Eukaryota > Metazoa > Chordata > Aves > Passeriformes > Nectariniidae > Leptocoma > Leptocoma aspasia. The sequence goes on along the minus strand of VXAX01006627.1, from coordinate 287,679 downwards.
TACATTTTAGAAGAGAAGTGTTTCGGACTTGGGGCAAAACCAATCCCCGCTGCAATGCCACTGAATTATATGTATCATCATATTGAGAGATGCACTTCCAGTGTACTTGGAGTGATTGGGTGGACCTGTGGAGACTCTACAGCCCCATGACAAAGATCTGCTCCAGGAGAACCAGGTTTGCCTCCCAGGCAAAATACTTCACAGGCACTCCCTCTCCCCTGCCCCTGTGAGTTGTTGCAGGAATAATAGAGGGAAAGCTGTGAACTGAGGGGAGAAACTTTACAAAAGAAGTTACACAGGAGCGGAAATTCATTTGGTGGTGGAACTATTAACTTCAGACAGACAGGAGAGCGTGTTCTGAGTCTTCTCCCATTAGGATTAGGCTGTAAACTCACTGGACTGGGACAGACCTCTTTATTCCATGTTTCTGAATCCTGTGCAACAATCAGCCTGTCTCAGATTTCCTCCCAAGTGCTGAGGCACTGTAAGTTATACCCACTGCCCTTCATTCATTGTGTGCATTTTTACTTTGGCACCAAATGCTAACAGTGGATCTTCAGGAGAGTCATGCCCCTCCCCAGAACAGGTGCTGATTGAAACCTTTGTGCACCCTCAGGGAATTTACAGCTGCTGTACATTACAGGAAATCAAAAGGGAACACACCAATGACTCTGCAAGCTTGCTATGCAGACAGTGCCTTGCATCCTACTTTCTGCAAAGCAGGATGCCTCCAACCAAAGCATGATTTTCTTGTCTACTTATCACCTAATTCCCATGTCGACCTCAGATAGCAATAACCTAGTCTGGGGGAAAAAAAATCAGCTCTCTAGTGTAAGTAAACAATGCACAAGTCCCAAACAGCTGCTTCCCAAACAAAGAAGGTTTAGCATCTAATAAATTCAGGCCTCTAAAGCTGGATAGGAATATATGGTTGGCTTCAACCCAGCAACCCAGCCTGACACTATCCCTGCCTGAACAGATGAGGTAGGGATGAGGAAACTCATTGCTGAAGGCAGTGATGTGGCCGAGCCATTGGAAGGACTGGCAGGTTTCTAGGAAGTGCTGTCTCACCATGTTTGGCTTTAGAGGACTCTGCTCAGTCCTACTTTTGTGCTGATCAACACAAAGGAAGACTTTTTCCAGGAGCTGGTTATTCTAAGCCCATTCATTCAAGAGCCCATTGGCCTAAACTCAGAAGGAGCTGGCACAAGCCATCCCTAAGACCAGGCTGATAACAGCCTCTGGTTTGATTCAGGGCAGAGGATGTCAGCCAAGACCTCAGCTGTCACATAGAGATTAAACATTACCAAAAACCCCACAAAACAAAACCAAAACAAACCCACAATGATGACATGTTCAGTTACAGCATCAATCTGGGTTCAAGAGGAGGGAAAAACCCCAACCCAAACCAAAAACAAACAAAGAGAAAAAAAACCAATACCCTGGACAATTTTATCTGAAACCAGTCCTGGACTTGAGGGTGTTCTATGAAGTCCTTACAGGGCTTCCATGCAGCATGGAAGGCAGCCAAGCAATTCATTTATCAACTGGCTCATGTGAGTGAACAATTATCTGTGGGGAATGTTGACCCAATTTTTTCAGAAATCCCCCAAAAAAGGCTAGTGAAATAAACCAGGTACACAGCTGTAGTTTAGGGTCTGCTAAGCAAAGCAAAGACCAGGGACAATGTGTCCCTTGTTTTGGTCAGCAATGAGGTCCAGGCAGCATGGTCTAGGGGCCCTCACCGCACAAGGAAACCTGCAGCATCCAAAAGAGACTGCCTGAACAGGTTGAGATCTTCTCAGACTTATCCAGTTCTTTCATAGCATCCTGATCTCACCCCTTGTCCTTTACAATGAGCTTGACCCACACTCCCTGCTCCTAACACACTTCATCCACAAATTTTTTATTTTCTTGCCTTGGGGTTTGCTCCCAAGCACAGTGAATTCATTGATGTACTGCTGTAAGACAAAGACAGAGCCACCAGTCATGACAAGGAAAGTATCCAGAAAGATCCATCACCCTGGAGTAGAGCATCACACATTTACTGCAAGCAAAAACCCTGGATCACATTGATAAAATGAACAGTTTCACTCTTATTAGCTCAGACAGAGCTCAATGCCATCAAGCTGTGGCATGTAATGAGGTTCACTTCATTAACCACTGGCCATCACAGTGCATCCTTCCCCATCAGCCTTCCCTGATTAACCTTCCTACACAAGACAGGCACACTTGTTAGAAATAAGCAGGCCCATTAAACCACCCTCACTTGAATACATGCCTGATCTGGTGCCTTTTAGGATACTTGAAATGACTAACAGATGTGTTTCCTGGACAGCATGGTCTTCCTGCTGTCTACCACCTCTTGGTGTGTCCCTCCCACCCTTTATATCGTGTCTCACTGCTACTAGAGAGAGAGAATTTTTCTCTGCATCTCCTCTAGTCCCTCAGCTGTCAAACACCATTTTTCCAACTCTCTATTTCTTCTTTTTCCCACACCTTTCTCTCCTCTGCACTATTTATTCAGAAAATGATGACCACTCATTGGTCCAAGAGGACCCTGTTGGCTGGCTGTGGCTCTGTGACACAATCGGATTTCCTGCAATCCTCATTTACAGGACACTGATGGTACAAGGAGCCCCAGCACTGGGCCAGAATCATGTTCTGCACTGCACAAACAGGGCAAAGCATCAGTCCCGAGCCCCACAATGTGCCCAGAGGGACACACATGCCATAATGCAGTACCACACCATGTATTACCTTTAGGACTCTGATAGCTTTACAAAGAGAGGAAGTTTTCATTGTTAGTAAACCAATTTAATTTATTTAGAAGCAGTCAATTATGTTTACTGGGCTATGGAAGAATAGGAAGCATCTGGCATCCACAGAGATCCAGACTGATCTCTCTGTCTCTTTCTGACAAGGAGCCAGGTTTGAGACTTATCTTTCCAGGCATACTAACACATCCACTTGCTTCCTACCCTGAGCTGCTGGGGAGACAGAGCCTTGTTACATTCCAAGGGAAAAGGGGAAATCCCAATCATGTGAGTGGTATAAAACTGACCAGGAGCAAAGATGGAAGATAAAAGTTAGGAAAAAATGTATAGAGCAACTCAAACTGCTATCCTTTCAGTGGTCCCATCTCCATGCTCACATACACTTTTGAAGCAAAAGTAAGTGCCCAGACAAGAGCAGAATCACTGCACTGTAAATTTACACAAAGGCAGATGAGATTAGAATCTGGCTATGCACTGTAAAGCTATCATAACTACAGAAATGAGAAGTGTATTATTAACTATCCCTTTTTACTATGTAGAACTAGAACAAAGTTATTTGAAGCATAAAAATTCTGGCAAAGGGCTGCCATATTTAATAAATCACTGAATCAATTATTCACTGTGAAAATCAATTACTTACTTTAAATGAGAATCTTATGAATAACCTCATGCCCTTTCATGCCATCTAAGAAAGTTATAAGGGAATTAGTTGGCAAAAATTGCCGCACTTATCTTTTATGTGCATTAAAAAGACCACACAAATACAGGGAATTTCTGCCAACAGCATAGTCCAGAACCCTTTTAAGAGAGTTGGGGTATTGCTGTGGATCTACACTGCAGTCAAAAGCGGAGTATGACCCATTGGGGCATAACCTATGATCAAGTATCTGGGTGCAATTCAGAAGCAATCCCAGTGAGTCCATGCCATTTCACAAATGAGAAATCAGAGTATGACCAGCCAACTCTATACAAACGCCTCAAAAACGTGACCTACATTAAGTACGTACTTGAAGGAACAGAAAGTGTATCTTCACAGGTCAGGAAATATTGCCACAAATCACCATGGAGACACTTTAAAGTGAATATTGCATGGCCTTGCAGCAGCTCCCCTTGCTACTGCTTTTACAGGTTTGCTGATACGTGACTGTTTTCAGAAAAAGCTGGAAGTCCCAGCTCAGTCTGCTTCCTCCCAGCTACAAAACCAAGGCACTCCAGGAGCCCAACAGTGCAAAGTACTTACTGAGCTGTAGAGATATCCCTCAGCGTTCATGGCAACGTACAGACCTGCCTTCACCCCTTGGATTGCCACCACACGAAGACCCACAGGAATTAGATTGAAAAGGGCTGTGGAAGGAAAAGAAAAGCAAATGTTACGGACACATCACCCTACACGGTCACTGCTGCTTTTGCCCCAGGGCCAGCCCACCCCACTCCTGCCTCTTCACAAAAGTGACTGCACTAGGACCAAGCATCCTGCTTCCAGCTACAGGGAAGGACTGCAGCCATGGAGCTGATGGTGAAAGGAAATTTTTAAAACTACTAAGTTTGGCTGCCTCCCAAATGCCTTAACACAGCCATCAGTCTGTCTGATCACTGCCTTTGCAATGCCAAGGGCTGATCCATGCTCCCAAGCAAGAGCATCGTGATGGCTTTCTGAGGGCCAGCTGAGCCAGGGTAACTGCACATATACAGACTTTGCCTGTGGCAAACACAACAACACAACTCAGTTTAGCTCCCCCTGAAACACATTTCCTAGTGCCTAGTCACACTTTCCTGCATTTGCCATATGCTAAAAGAGTACACAGACAGTGACCATGGCCAGAAGAATGCAAAATAACTTGACTGTGTGTTTGCCCATGTGATCCTGGGCTGTCAAGGGAATGATGAAGCTCAAGAAGAGATAGTGCTCCACTCTGGGAGTACACATCAGCACTGCTCCCCATTCAGGATCAGCACTGGAGAGGACAGAGGAGGACAAGATCTTCCATTATTCAGTTTTACTGCAGTCTTATTGATTAAAGCATTGCAACCACTTCCTCTCAGTTAATTACTTTATTGCTTGATTCCCACCCAGCAGACCCTATATCTCATTGAAAGACTCTTCCCATGAGTATATACATTAATGTACTGTCAGGCTTTTGCTACATCTCTAACAGCATGGACTCAAAGAGGAGACTATTATCAGCACTGATAGACTGAGTACTGAAGCATTGGCACGGCTTTGTTTCCACTGAGCTTTATAGGACAAGAGTATTTAGATGTTGCAGGATCCCTTGTGCTTCAGCTTACAAAGAGCTAATTAGAACTCAACCCAGGAAGCTGAAGATAGGGAGAGATGGGCACAAGGTCAGGCAGAAATATAAGCACAAACACAGTGGAAATACTTCACTCAAGGTCTCTTCCCACACAACAGCCCTGAAACAAGAACATGCAATGCCACTTTGCTCAGGACATCTACCAGGTGTCTTGGCTGAGCTGGCTTCAGGGTTACCTCCAAATGAGGATCCATAAATTCCAGTGCACATGAATATAACTTTTTCTTCACTTAATTCCCAAGGAAGACTGGATGACGTCACTCAACGAGCTGCCTAAAATGGAGACACCTGAAGTCTAATAAAAAAACCCTCATCTCAGCCTCTTCTTGTGCTTTTATGCACCATATCCCATAAAACATCAAAGCATGTGCTGAAGTCTTACCAAACCCAGTGCCTGTATGTGTGTTTTTGGGGGAGAATGTCAATAGATGTATATGAAAAATGCAGTCCAGGCTGGGTATTGGTCTGTGAGTAGCTGGAGTCAAGGACAGTGCTACTCTGGCATTGTCCCTAGACAAGACAAACACATCCCAGAGTAAGTACTCAGCATTAGAAGTGTTGCCTATCCCTTTCTCCCCACCATGAAGGTCTAAAACCTTCTGCAATTAACAAGTCTATAAGCAATTGCCCTTCCTTATTTCTTCCTCCTACTGAAAAATGGAGCATATTACTGCTAATAATGAAACAAAATGGGCATAATCATTCATTTCCTACAGCCAATTTGTCTTGCATAGAAAACTTGTGACAGACCATTCAAAGCATTCTTTAGGCAGCAAGGTGATAACACCCAGAATTAGTGGTTGAGAAGTTCCACTTGGAAGCACCCCCGTGTTTCCAAATCTCTTTCCACCTCTACATGCAAAGGGAGCAAAGGAACAATCCTATTGTGCTGTGCTACAGTAGGAGAACCACTGCCAGCTCCCAAATTCCCTGCGACCCTGCTGCACCACGTTCATGGAAGAGCATCTCCTCCTCTAATGCAGAGGACCAAGTGGGCAGGCTAGCATAAGGACACAAAGCTGACAGAGGTAACTTGCAGCCAAAAGAAGTTTTAGGAAGCAAATATCTTCCTCTATTAAAAAAAACAGTAGTTTAGGTCAATCAAGATTTTGTAAATTCCCAGAGCTATGTCTGCACTCAAATCTAGAAATAGCTTTGTAGAAGTTGATGCCTTTTACTATCATGCTTCCAAATAAATATTTCATATTTAGAACAGATTTAAAAGCTTATAAGCTTTACAGTAAGAATGTAAAAATTGGGGTAAACCCCTCAACCAACCTCAAAAGCAAGATGTTTCGTTTTTTGTCAGAAAAAAAAATCTGATTCATTTGAAACAGCAGATTTGAAAACAGGAAAAAGGAGCTGTGGTAGAATAGAACTGGACACTGGGTGTGCTGATGTGAAAAAGAGAAAATTAAATGCTTTTAAAAGTGTTTCTCTACTGCAAATGGCACATATTCTATGCCATCTGCAGCTTCATGGAAGGAAAATGCTCTTTTACTTCAGAGGCAAAAGAGAAAAAACAAGATATTGAATATTTGTGCCCCTTTTCTTTCGTTACATCTTACCATCTTCAACCAGTGGTATTTACACCTGACCCTACTACTTCCAGCACACTCCAGTCCTAAATGCAGGAGCATATTGTCACTGTTGTGGTAATTTATCAGCTAAATTCTGAATGCATGTTTCCCTATGGGTCTAAGTTATCTGCACAAATGGAAGAGTGAGGCAAGACCTGCCATATACAAGGTGTGATCCATATGCTCAGCTTTAAACAGCAGCAAGTCACAGGAGCTAAATTTATAACAATTAATTATAATAATTTATAACAGGTGATTTGTTCTTGAGCAAGACATTTGTGTTGCACGTGAATAACAAAGAACTAATGGAGGATGCAGTAAGCCAGAGCAGCCTCAGTGCATGAGGAGGTGAGGATTAAGATCCTGAGGGAAGTGAGGAAGGCTGCTGAGATGATCAAGAGGCTCTGGTGCAACACATAACAGAAGAAGAAACAGAGAACTGCATTTGTTTAACTCAAAGAAGGGAAAGCCACAGACAGATTTTTCTCAGAGGAACACAATGAAAGGACAAGAGGCACTAGACAAAAGCCTCAAACAGAAATGAGGACTGGATATGAGGAAAATTCTCTACAAGGAAAACAGTGCAGCACTGGAACCCAAGACGTTATGAGAGATTATGGAATAGCTCATTCCTAGAAATGTTTGAAAGAACTTGACAAGGCTCTGTACAGCTGAAGATAACCCAAGTGGGCTGTTGGAATGCAAGCATCTCTAATCTTTTGGTGTTTCTGGCTGGAAAGCTCCAAACAATATCCTAGATATGCTGGACTGTTTCCACCTGGTCAGTCCAGTTCACCTATCGTTTCTGTACTGTCCATTTGCCAAAGCGTTTCAGATGTTCAGCAGGATTATGTGGGCAGACAAGGAAGTCTACTTACTCTTATGAAGGGGCATTACCCTGCTCAGCCCAGGGTAGAGCAGTAACAACAGAAGCACTGACAGCAGCAGTGAGCCCTGAAAGGCCATTTGAGATCACTGGAGCTGGAAGGAAAAGATACTGCCCCAAGCTGGGGTTCATACATCCCAGGAGGAACACAAACAGGGTTCGTACACCATTAAAATGCACTCCAGTGGGAAGGAAACTCTCCACATATCCCAGTGCCAGCAGCCAGAGAACGTGCCCCCTTGCTTACGTTGAGATGGCATGTCTCTGATGGCATGGCAGAAGGAACAGATGTCCCAAGTGCTGGCTCCTGGGAGGCTGGCTGGATGCCCATTCAAATGCCATTAGAATTTGGCTTCTGGGTTTTTTTTTTCTTTAAGTGAGAGGAGGTGGAAAATAAATGCCATCAGCTTCAAGAACACACATTAAATGGACAACAGATAATTAATTTAAAAATTGCTTAAATATTAGTAGTTCCTCTTGTATAAATAACTGGGTTTTTATTAGAACTTTTAATTCCATCAGATGTATCTGAGAGACATGGCGTGTCTCATTTTAAACATTTATTTTGCCAGAGTAAACCAACCTAATGTATTCCATAAAAATGATGCATCCTTTCACAATGCTAATTTGAATAATCAGTGTGGGGATACAGAACACAAAGCAATGTATGGAACACAGCGTTCATCAGCTGTTTAACTGTGCTAAGATGACTTCTCCGTGGAGAATAGATGGTCATCTAGGGTGGGAAGGATCCTCTTGTGGCCCTCTAGAGTGCCCTTCCCTGCCGTGGATGCAAGTTAACCAACCCATCTTCAGGGATGGGAAAATATTGTTTATCTAGCCTTTAATGAGTTTCGCTCTTGCACACACTTCTGACTGGCCGGTCAGGAATCTTCTGGAGAAGCACTTCAAAGCAAATCTGTAAGCTGTTCACTTAGACAAGTAACTTTTTGACTTTCTTCTGGTCAAAATTTGAGATTTTTTTGGAGGAAGAGGAAAGAAAAAAAGGCAGTCGGCTTTATTTTGGCACTTCCAAAGTGCAAAATGTGATTTCATTTGGAATCTGTAACTGGAAGCTTTATATATTCTAAAATGTTCATTCAAACTGAAGATTTATGGATGAGACCATGTGGTAAAAAGCTATATAAAATTGAATAAAGCACAGTCCTAATTTCATTTTCAGGAACCAAATATTTTCAGGTTGGATCCTTTCCCTCTTTTGAAATCCCCTGAGATCAGAAGATGGGGAATTCTTTGGCTTTGATCTTCTCTCAAAAACTTGCCTAAACTTTCCAGTATAGTCCCTGACTCTGAGCCAGTGGCTTGGCACACTTCAGTGAGATGCCTCCTGTCCCACCAAGCTGCCGAGGCAGGGCTGCCATCTCACCAGATAAATTTACACTCCAGAAGTGTACTTCAGCCCATCTATTTCCAGTTAAGAACACTGGGTGGAAGCAGCTCTCAAGTGCTCAGCACCTGGCCAAACTCATCTCTGACATTTCTGGGGGGATATATAAATCACAGCACTTTGGGCAATTGGGGCCCAACCTCAGCCACGGGAACTCAGGAGGTTCCCCTGCAACCACTGAGAGTGCAGCAGCTTCCCTCATTTCCCCTGTCAGTCTGAAATATTGCAGAACTGCTCTTACATTTCTCTGCTGTTTACCTAAATTCATCCTGCTCCCATTTAAGCCCATTACTTTGTTGTTCAGTCCTTCATGATAGATGAGGGCAATGAATCCCTGTCATCTCTAGCATATCTTCCCATGTTTTTGACAAATAGGCCTCCAATGGGATTTTCTGCAGCTTAAGAACACCCCAGGTCTTCTTGCTTTAAGAAAAAGCAGCTAATACAGCCCACTGAACTCACCCCAGGTGTTGGTATGTGTCTGAGAGCATCTCGAGGCCAGACTCTTTTGCAGGAGACCTCCTGGTCTCTGAACATAGAATTGTGTGTGTGTGTGTTTAAGTCCACAGATTCTCCTGCTCCACACATAAATCAGAAATTGTCTTGCTGCAATTTGCAGTATTTAATTTTTTCAATATCAGTGTATGAAAAAGGACTAAAACCTGATATTTGCATTTGATACAGGCCATGTTTCTGGTGGATGCAGCCTCTTGAGTCATTCCACAAGGGCTTTGCCAGCCACCTGCAATTTCAGTCACCATGTTCCCACAGCTCCTCTCTCCTGTATGGACCCCCAGCCCCGAGCTGCCTGCAGCAGGGCAGCCCCAGAACACACCATGCTCCTGCTACAGTACCCTGCAGCTTCCTGGGGAAGGGGTAAACACCAGGGATGTGGGGCTGCAGCCACCTTGCACCCCTGTCCAAGTGCACCTTCACAGGACAATGTCAATGCTGCACCCCTACAGACACCCCCGACCTGCAGCCCAGGCCCTGCCTCCCTGGAGGAATGCCACTTTCAATCCAGCCAGGAGCTTCTTTGAATTAGACCAAAATTCGTCTGCAAATCAAGCAGGCTCCTCCTTGTACATGAAGTTTGCTTCCATCAACCCTACCACACAGATGAACTTTTGTTCACCTCTAATAATGACCGGAAAGCCAAATTCCAAGCTGGCCAGGTTAAATACCCCTTTAGCAGTGGTACAGTGAGTTCCAAACCAACATAGATAAGGAAAAGCAAGACTTGAATCCTACTCTGTTGATGCAATTTGTGGCAGCAAGGATCTGAGCTTAACTGCCTACTCAGGGACAGCACTCTGATGCCTATGAAATGCAGAGATGCTGCAGAAAATATTCTACACCTTTTTTAACCTTTTGAAGAGCTTTGGCATTGACAAAACAACTTCCTCTTCAAAAGGAAGATTGATTACTTCTTTGCATGCAGTTGAACCACTATGGCTCCGGCACATGGCCATGGTTTTTAAACTGTGTGGCTCTGCAGCCCTTTGCTGTCCAGCACGAACCCAACCCCTTTGAACATGGTTTTGGAAAAGGACCTCCTTAGACAAGGTCATTTGATACCCTCAGCCTTTACACCAGCCTCAAAGCACGAGACTTCAGTGAACAGCTGCTTTTCTCCAGCCTAGAAATTCCTGATGCTTGCTGAATTTTTGAGGCTAAAATAGTGAAAACGATTTTTTCCTCTTCTCCTTGGAGCGAGAATTCCCCGTATCCTTTACCCACGTGGCATGTGTATAAATATAATCTCCTTTCTCTTCTGGCAGCAATTCAAATCATGGGTTTAATTCTCCACCCCACCCAGATGGCAGTTACAGAATCGGGGCAGGAGGGAAGAAGATCGGAGAGGAAACATATGAAATTATACTGGCAAGATTTAAAGGGGACGGATAGATAGAAAAAATATGCAGAAAACAGCTGTCTTCCTCCTAATGGATCTTTTCAAAAATGAAGCTGCACAAGTGAGACCCGCTAGGTGATGCATTTGATTGTAATTGGGTTGCAAAACAGGCTAATTTTTCTTACTGTAGTCACTGTTTTCGTCCTTGGTCCCATCAATTGTACCATCTGGGTGCATCTGCAGGAAGTATTCCTGCTGGCTGAATAACCTTGTCACAATTCCTTTCAGCTGGGGTTCTGCAAAATAAAAATAATAATTATTACCAGATATACTGAGTAGCACAAGACCCAGTTTGCTTGTCCCCCATTAAGCCCTGAGTAAATGTAGAAGGCTTGGCAGGTAAGTCTGCTTTCAGTGATTCCTTTCAAGCATGGTTGTAAAATATTCATATATAATACACAGACATACAGGCAAATACAATTGAGATCAGATGAGCAAGTAAAATGAAATGTATACTTGGTGCAGTAGAAGCAGATTATGGAACATCAATTCTCTGAAAGTTACCTACCTTTAGACAGTTGATGAATTTAGAATATGCCACTTGTTCAGAAGAGCATTCGCTATCACTGTTGCAAAGACTGTGCCCATTGTTTCTTATTCTGCTAGTGAAGCCAACCACCTTGCTTTTTGTATGGTTGAGTCACTATCATGCAGTGCCAGTTTTATGCCAATGAAAAGCTACTTAAATCATTGGTATTACAGTGGTGTAAACCCAGAGCAACTGAGTGCTCAATCAGGGCTGCATGTGAGTCCAACTCTGTGGGACTTGGGGAGAAAAATTGGGAAAGGAACAGACACAAGACATTTCCAAAATTGACCTCTGAAGCATTTATGGGCACCTCAGACCAACTCTGTTTTAAAAACCTGCATGTTCTCTCCCTCCTAAAACATGTGCCACACACTCTGGCAAATTAGAATCTTTGTCTCCAACAGGGACCTTTCCCAGCCCCCATGTATCATGAGCCAGTCATGCCCTGGCTGGGTCTTCCCTATTACAACATTTCATACCTTCCTGCTGAAGGGTAAAAGGAAAATATGAAAGAAAGCAAAACCAATTTGAACTTCACATGACAGAGGCATGCAGCTTTACCACCTGTCTCGTCGTCACCCTACCAATGAAACACAAACTGAGCGGTCAAAAACAAATTCAATTGTAATCATGCAAGTTTTAAAATTTGTCACAGGCATTGCTGCTGGAACACAAGCGAGCTGACTGCGTGTGAGCAGACACACTCGCTGGATAGAGGAGATCCTTCTTGTGAGACAGGAGGTTGTGGTTTTATGTGACCACCCACCAAAAGTAAATAAATAAGACCCAATTATTGCTGGCTCAATGGACAGGAAAGAATCCAGCGTAGCATACCAAAATCTCGTCAGGCTCCTGCCTTTCAAGCCTCTAGTGAGGCTGTTTAATAAGCCATGGTCGTTACATAACCACGGTCACGTTGTGTGTCAATGTTCCCATCCGGAGCGCCGCTCCCGCTGCATCGCTGCACGACTCCCTTTGGGGAACCCTCACCCTGCTCTCCTGCACTGACAGCAGCAGCAGCAGCAGGGATCTCGGATGAAGACACGCTGCAGGTGCAAAGGATTTCAGTTTTAACAATCCCTACACTAGCCAGGGGAGAGTCAGGTACTTTCTCACAGCTACAAAAACCACTGAATAGATCAGATCAGATGGTTTCTATGCTGCCTTAAAAAAGAAGTTATTTCAGTGCAGTGAGTGCTGTAGGCTGCAATCAGGCTTTCTCTCAACAAGACTCAATGCTGAGACAGTAAATAAGTACAATTGTACTGGTCACCTACTAAGAACTCGTGTTGGTCAAGCCAACGTATGTCAAAACGACACCTAGCAAAACACTTAGCTCATTCTTCTTACCTAAATGAATTACCTATTTTGTTGAATGTAGAAGCTTGATTTAACTTGCTTTTCCTTAGAAAAGTACATCAAAACTAGAGGAAATGAAAAGCTGCATTCTCAGGCACAGATGCCTGCGCCACCCTCCTCAAGTCTGTCCCCTTCCTGCCTTATTATCTAATACCACAATAGTAAAGGCACTAATAGGCACTCTTTGATATGAGACACCTACATTTGAGTCCCTGAATGAATCTTAGCCTCAATTTTACTCGCTGGTTAAATTTTAATGTTTAAGTACTTTGCATGAAATAGAAGAGCTCCCAGAAGAAGAGATTTAGAAGAATGCTCCTGCAGTCTGAGGTTTTCTGTGTGCTGGAGAAGTGGGGAGGTCTTGTCTTAAAGCTCTCTGAAGAGGAGTGGGGAGAGGAAACAACCCTGACCTTATCTCTTTTCTTTGGAAGATGACTTAGCTACAGGATAGAATTAGAATAGCACCTTTTCCTCCTTCTTAAGGATGCAAACTATATTTCAACCATGCAAATCATTTTGGAACAGGAAAATCTCTCCCATTTTTACTAAATAGCCTACCATGTAAAACACTGACCAAATCTGCTTGTTATTAATAACTTATGGCATTTTCAGAGTTTATCAGGATAGTATCCAAGATCCCCTGATGCTTCCTTGCATCTTTTCTATAGATGCAAACACTTCCACCAGAAGGCTGTATCACCATAGCAAATACAGGGTAAACCCCAGGGTTCTTTTCTGTTACTGACCTGACAGACACCTAGTCAGCTTTAACAACTGCCCTCTTCATAATGTCAGCCTTTTCTGAGTCATTGCCTACCTAGGGACAAGTTGGAGGGGAAATCTTGTGTTACATGACCTGGTTTTGCTGAACTTTGAGGCTCACACCCAAACTCAAAAGTAAAACTCAAAGGGAGTGAAGCAGAGTTCTCAGCCATACACAAAAACACATTCCTCCTGGCCCTAACACAGTCTGAAAGCAGCAGAGCTCCTGTCTCTCCTCACTGCACAGATCCTATTCTGCAGGAACATCCCTGTCCACACTCATTTAGGATGCCCTGTAGCAAAAAAATGCCTCTTCCAGACACCAAAGGATCAAAGAGCATTTTGGAGACACACAGGTCTCTCCTTCCCTGGTTTCTTCATTTCCTTGGGTCTCTTTCTACAGCAGAGAAGCACTGGTGAGAAGCTGCACCTTTGGGTACCTTCAGCTACCTGAACTAAACACAGAAACAGTGCAGGGAGGTGCACAGCCAGCACCTAGTTCTCTCTTCTAACACAAGGAGGGCTGGGGAGTTGCCTGAGCAATGGGTGATTTGTCTCACACAGCACAGCCATCTCTCCACCTGAACTGATCTCTCTTTGCACTCCCAGACCCCCACAGGCTGGCCAGGCCAGGTCCAGAGAGTCCTGAAACCACCAGTACCTCTCCAGTGCCTGCAAAGGAAGCAGCTCAAACACAAACAGGTGCACAGGTGACAACAGCAGCTGCTGGAGTAGCCGCTTCCCACCAGGGAACTTCTTGTCTTATGTCTGGGCATAAAGTGAGGTACTGGAATTTGCCATTCATACAGTAAGCAGTGTGGCTGGAGGCCTACAGACAAAATTTTAGGCAAAGATAACTTTTAACAAGGAGCAAGGATTTACCCATCTTTCCCTTTCAGTATGGAACTATTACAAGAAGAGAAAATTGTATAATCACAGGATGGGAATGCTGCTGCTAGCCCAGAGGTAAAATGCTGCACATGACTTTTAAGACACCTACTTTTGTCATATCATATATTTTAACATCACTTCTTTCCATCTACAGAGCAATTCTATCGGTCTTCCAGGACTGCTAACCCTTATGCTGCAGCATTTGTGCTGAAAACCTCAGTTTATAGAAAAAAAACCTCAAAACCAGTAAGCCTCCTTGTCAATTAAGGATGCTGAGACACCCTGGTAAGTCACAACAGAAAGACAATGAAATAGACTGAGAACTTTCCAGGTTTGCAATAAAAAGAGAACCACCCTTCCCAGCAGACATTATTGACAGTGCTTATTGGAGTACCAGGGGGAAAAAAATACAATAAAACCCCACAACCTCAATACTTTCGTCTGTATTTCCCTCAATGATAATGCTCCAGGCCATATTCAATAAGAGAAAGAATCAAACCATAAAACAAACGGAAAAAATACAGCACAGATAAGCAAAAACTCTGCTATGAGCATTTTCTTTCTATAATTCTTAGAATTTATCACAAATCAAACTTAAACCTACTCCCTAACCTCAGCCTTGTAAAGCAAATAGGACTCAAATCCTCTTGCTTTTAAAGGCACAATACTGCATAACACACTTGGGATAAACCTATTCCTCCCACTCAGGCTCCTCCATGTGCACTTCTATTCTGCTGTAGAAGCAGCTTTCCCTGCAGAAATAGAACTGAACTAACATGGACAAGACTTCAGCACCAACTTAGTGTCTCCCTAAACACAAAGTCAAGCACTTCAGAATGGATTTAAGAAAGATGTTCTTGCTGCCTTAATCCCAAACTACTGACTGAACAGAAGAGATTTCCATGCAGCTTCTACTCTCAGAGCAGACCCCATGCTATCAGGTTTCCCATGCAATATGCAAAGGGATATTTTTATCCCTACTTTATAAGCAACACTGCTATACTTCAGGATGTTTACTTTAAAAATCCTGTTCTAGCTGCTCATATACAGCTGTTGAGGGCTGGGGAGTACTGGAGAAAACTCAGTAGACTCTCTTTATGCGTATGCAGTAAGCTCAGTTCCTTCAAATGTGGCAATTCCAGAAAATGCAAGAGAAGATCATGCTCAGGAAGCACCACAATAGGGACATCAGAGTGCAGAACAGAACAATAACACAGAGCAAGAGTTAAGCTGTAACTCTCCTAGTGTGTAGCATCTGTCAGACTAGGTACTTTCCCTTCAGTGAAGACACAGATGTCACCTAATGACCCTTCTTAGAGCACTCATCCACTGACAACTCACCTAACATCCCCTGAAGGGCATCTTGCTTGGTTACCCTTTCCACAGGCCAAACTCACCACTTCTGCCTGCCCTGCTTTTAAATTTCTGAGCCCTCTGGCACAGCTGAGGCTAACTAAATCATGATCTGACTGCTAATCTTCCTGTCCCTACTTAAATGGTAATGTGATGCTGCCATTATTCACTTCTGCTGTCCTGCTGCTGAGCCTTAAAGTCATTTCAGTTCACCATGAGCTGCCGTGCTTCCTGCCTTATTATGCAGCTACACAGTGATCTTCATCCTCCTGGGGCTTGCCAAGGACATGATAGTTGCAGGGTGCTCACATGCACTTTGTTTGATCTCCAGGGGCATGCTCACTGAAGGCCAGGGGATCATGGCTAAATAAGCTACTCTGCAGAGTCATGTCCCTCACCCTCAAGCTGCAGGCATTGCTGAAGATATCTGCTGTGTGCTATGGGGAAAAGAGCAAGAACATTGACAGAAATAGCACTCTTTAATGACCTTTTCATTTAGCTCTCCTATTTAGGGTGAATAAGGAACTCACCCCTTAAATGGAAAATGGAGAACACAGAAGTGTAATAACTCCCCTTAATGCAGAGAGGAGCTATGAGATTATGCATCAAATGCAGCATTTAGCAAAGCCCCACTGGGGGCACCAACTCCTGTTTATTTCCAGCAGCAAAGCAGCAGTACTAAACTCCTGGGGGAGGAACCCTACTCTCTTATCATCACTGTAGGGTAGCTCAATTTGCTCCAAACCCTGAGCTCTGGAGCAGCAAAGAACAGGGCACAACATTGAATCCCAGCTGCAACTCCACTATGGAAGGCAATCTGATATGGTCTCATTTCTTGCAACTCTCAGAATGCCCCTTATTATGGCAATACAATGACCTGAGGCTGCAGCAAGCCAGTCCCCACTTTGCCTTGGGCTGGGAATTATAAAAGGACTCAACACTCACAGAAGTCACCTTAATCTGAATTCTCCAAGTCAATGGCACAGAACTCAGAGGGGCCACTTTTCAATGAACTCTTAAAAAAGACGAAGGGCTTAGTGACCTCTGAGGGATTTGAGCCACTGGCTCCAAGGATTCTTGCAGTGCACAGCAACGCTCTTGGTTGGCAGGCAAGCCTCCACTTGAGGTTACTGGTGCAGAACTGCTTCTAAATCTACTTCAGAAGTTACTGTGCTGGGTACCAGTAGTACTCAGTGTGGGTTATGGCATAAACTATAAAGCTCATGGGGTTACTGCTCTCTGCACAACGAGCTGTCAAACAACAGATGACTCTGCAAGCTCAGATGGGAAGCAGCGATTTTCTATCCAGCAGCCTGCAATAAGGTACAAGGAAGGCACCTACTGCAGAATTTCCACAGGAGACTTGCCCATTTGTTTGCTCTCTTTCACTGCAGCTCAGTGCCTCTGTCTGGTCTGAGCACAGCAAGGCTGTGAGAGATGCCAGCAGCAGGCTCCCAGAACAGTCCCTCTGGCACCTCCTAAGGACATCGGTCTGGCGAGGGAGAAAGCATCTCCAGCTCTCCTCTGGACCACCTCGGCAGGCTGCTGACACCCTTCTGTGCATGTGCAACAGTTTTGCTGAGGATGTGACTGCAAACACGGGAACTGTAATACATCTTAGGAACATATTTCACCTAAATGTTCTTCAAACATTTGTTTATTGCAATTAAACATTTTAGCCTGGAATTTACACATTCCATTATTCTTATTTTCCCCCATTCAGGCTGCAGCTGTCATAATGGGAGGTTGATTTATGACTCACCTAACTAGCACTCAAATCCTCAGCACACCAAGCCCAGCATGCAAAGTCAGAGCATAAACTGCTCCTAATTTACTTAGATTAACTCCACATTTTAAGTTCTACTGCAGAAACCGCAGTTCCCCTCCCCTAAAAAGAATGGGTTCCAGAATACTCGATAAGCCAAATTTTGCAAACACAAATTTTGTAGATAGAGAAGGGCACCAAAATCCCTCCTTCAGAAGTATAGAATTAATAAAGGCTTGTAATAAATCGACACGAAAATCAGCAAGCTCCATGCAGATTACTATGGTGACAGACAACAGCACAGAACTCAGGGATGAAAAGCTGAGGGAGATAAATGTTTGGGTTATTTTCCCAGCCAGGAGCTGCCAAATTCTCCAAGGTGTTTGGAGATAAGATGAAGTAATTTGACTGTCTCAAATTAAATGCATCACTATCGACATAAGTTTAATAGCTCAACTCACTACAATGATTCACTGAATCCACTCAAACTGCGGAGCTCAGGAATAACACCACTTGCAGCTGTGAAAGGAGCTGCTGCCCTTGAAGACCCAGAGTGTGTTTCCTCTGGCCAAGCACCCTGACCAACACTGGCATGCAGTGACTGTGGCTGTAAGTCTTCAGCAGATGCTGCACATGGCTGGCTGTGGCTGCACCTGCAGTGAGTCACGCACGGAGCAGGTCGGAGCATCGTGAGCCACACGCAGGGATCCTGGGGGACATTCCAACTGTGTCATGCAGGTGCAGAGGTGGGAAATCCTGCTGCAAAGTGCTGAGTGTTTCCAGCTCCCTCAGGAGTCACTCAGTGCACAGAAGTGCACAGGAAGAGGCAAGACATTTATTTCCCAGTGTCAAGTATTTTCCAGTTTCTGTCACTAAACTCAGCAAAATTGTTTGGAGATGAAAGACATGTATTCCTTGAGGAAGCCTACAAGCAGGTGGCCAGGATGGCCTGGGCAATGCTGCCTGTAGCATCCTGAGTAACAGGCAGGGAGAGGGTAAAAGAACTGCAGAGCCAAGGGAAGTGAGTGACACAGGGGAGCATTTGTGTTTATCTGGATGTCTCCTCAGGCTGCCTGCACATAGGTCCAGTCATGGTGGGTGACAACAGCTGCCCAAACATTAGAGAGCTCTGTAGCAAAGCCAGGCATCCAACCCCACCTTGCAATGCTGCCGTGAACTCCTCCAGTTTAGATGCAGCCATTTGGCTTAAAACACTGGCATATCACCCAGCCTGTGAGTAGGATGGAGAGATGGAAACAGACTTAGAGACATCAAGATTTGCTCACAAAGGTCTATGGTTTTGGGGGCACCAAACAGTCGAGCCCAGCTCCCTTCCCAATGATGCAGAACAAAGGCCATACCCAGCCTCAGTTTAACATGATTACAGGGATAGTGTCACCCTCCAATTACAAAGCATTCATTTGGAGAAGAAAATGGCTCTGGGACAACAGGGCTGCACAGTACACTCATGTATTTACTCATCTCAAGTGTGAATCTCCACCCAGAGCTAATAACTACAGAGAAACAACTGGTGTTTCCTGGATGCATTACATGTAATAACAGGCTGTGCTGGCAGGGATGGCCTCTCTGTCTGAAGGACATGCTTCCAAAAATGACATTTCCCTAACTCAGAGGGATGATGGCCTCAAGCCAATGACAGCACCCATCAAAGCAATCGCCTCCTGTCACCGTCACTGAGTCACTAGAGCAGAATGGCACCTTGCAGGCAAAAAGAGCATCCAGAGAAGTGATTTCCTTTCCTGTGCTGGAGCCTGCCAGGAGGAATAGTAATTAGCTCTCCAGCACAGAGCACAGCTGCCTGCCTGCACCCCTCCATGACGCCTGCTTTGCTCTAACCAAGATGAGTCCCTCCGGGGAAGTCTTATTTCTCACTTTAGAACAGGTGGAAATGATGTGATTGCACGTCCCTGGCATTTATGCAGGCCCTCCCATATCCAAGGAATCAGCTTTACAGGGATGTTAATACAAGTCTGAGGTAAGGGGCAGAGA
Organism: Leptocoma aspasia; assembly: GCA_013399835.1. Classification (NCBI taxonomy): domain Eukaryota; kingdom Metazoa; phylum Chordata; class Aves; order Passeriformes; family Nectariniidae; genus Leptocoma; species Leptocoma aspasia. Next base: position 268,129 of record VXAX01006627.1, on the reverse strand, counting down.
AATTAGTCATATAAAGCACTGAAAATTAGGGGTGCCACATGGAATCACTGCTACATCTGTGGATGGTCTTAGCACAGCCTATGGATGTTAGGAAGTAAAGAAGTCACCCTGCAGCTCACCCAGTCTCCAAGATCTGGATCCCATGTGACAGCCACCTAAGGTCAGCGGCTCAAGGATAATGAGGCACGAAGTTGTGGATGAGTTTTCCCAGAAGGCAAACACCAAACTAATGTACATGACACACGAGCTACCCACTCTGCACAAACCAAGGACAAAACAGCCATCACAGCACTGCAGGGCCAAAGAGGAACCAAAAGACCACTGCAGGTGAAAACAGTGGGAGAAAAAGTGGATGAGAACTGATGGCCCACCGGCCACCAGGTATTTTGGCACAGAATTGCTGACTACCTCTGCGTAAAACTTTCTAGCTGAATATTTTGCTGAAAAGTTCAAAGTAAGAGTAGATAAAGCTATATACAAACTCCACCTCACTAACAGAAAAAAGAGAGATCTGAAGAGTGAAAGTTTTCATTTTTTCTTTTGACACGATATTTTCTTTGGAAATTTAATGAAAAAAGTGTTAACAGAGCCAGAGATTAAATCCAAAGTTTCATTTTAAGTACAATGAAATACTGCATTGAGTCTGAATCCTCCTCTCCCCAGAAACTTATTTTATTTGACCAGAGAACTGAAAAAAACCAATTCTTCATACAGTTCACTGCCACGTTTGTCTTTGCCTCCCTCAGGATGCAGTTTATGTTGCTTTGTTGATCCAGTGTGTTTTAGCAACAGACAAAATTTCAAAACATTTCCCTTTCAAGAGCAATTTTCTACACCTGTATTGACTCAAGCTCTGATGATAAAACCAAAGCCAGGCGGGAACAAAAGGCATACAGAAGAGATGTATTGCTGTTCCTGAATTTATGCAGGATAAGCTTTTTCACATAAAGGAATTTAAAAAATTAGAAATTTAATGCAAAAGAAGTTGTAGCTACAGCTCCTAAGCTGTCATTTTCCAGCACAGTCAATGCCTTGGCTACTGAAGGTTAAAGCTTGCTCATAAGTATGGATAGCAGAGCATACAAAATGTATTATTTATTTTGAGGAACACCCTGCAATTATTCCTGACATATTGTGTAATTAGCCAAAATTACAGCATATTCACCAAGAACGAAACGGAGGATAGCATAAATATTATGTGTGAGCCCACAGCCACTGATCACATTTCATCTGGGTGCAGACGTGTCTCATGAACCAACCAAGCGTGGCTCTCCCTGGCCCCCTGGGCTGTGCCAGCTCCTGAGCCAACACCCACACAGGGGAAACATGGGGAGTAAAATCCCGACTTTCCCCATGCCAGCAACGGGAGCTCAAGAGCTGCATGAGGATTTAACAAATGGGAACACCCACACTTGCAGAGCTTTCAGGATGACTGTGCCCAAAGCTCATACCAGAGAAGAAGGGGCATATTCCCATATGTGTTATGCCAAGAGAGGTGAGCTTGGAGGATGTCTGGAGAAGCTGCTTGCTTTGCTGCCTCGAGCTGACAGGAGGAGAAAATGAAAAGCAGCCATGCCCTCTTTGCCATGCTTGCAGCACCTCTTGGCCTGCAGCTTCCCAGAGAGAAGTTTTCCTACGGAGCTACATGTCAGACCCATCCTAAGGACTTGTTTGATGGCTCAGAAATCCTGGGGAATGTTGTGGCAGTACTCTGCCATGTGTACAGTTAGAAAGATTTTATTTTGTTCTCTTGACTCCAAAATGCAATGTAAAACTTCATCGCTGTTAATCAGATTTCTTCCTGGTTTCCTACAGTAATGTGGTTTGTATATTAGAGCATGCTATCCAGAATTTGTTCTGTGAGAGGATGCAAAAAACAAGTTTAAGAACATCCTTCTAAGGAATGTACATCTGGAATCAGCGTAGGACTGAAGCTGGACTAATCAACAGCGGGGGTCCCTTTCAGCCCTGCTGGGTGACCATGACTTGGTGGCATCAGCACATTCTGTACTCCGAGTTTTTGACAGACTCCACAATGGAGTCCCCGTCTCTCCTCACCTTGCAGTGCCCCATGCAAGGCACCTCATCACTAACAGTGCTCACATGAGCAGGGCAGACACCATCCCTGCTGTTCAGGCCTGCCACAGTGCTGAGATTTATGCTATTCCCTGATGCTAAATCTTTTCACTTCCCCTATCAATCCAGCAAGACTGAAATACTGCAGAAACACCGAGAAGTCCCTCACACAAAAAAACCATACTATGGAAACAACCACATCAAACTTCCATTCTGCTCTGAACACGTAGAAAAGTAAATTCATTGAAACAGAAAATGGATAGAACATACTACCAACAAGCACTGAGGAGAAATTAATCACTTCAGATGCTATCAGCCTCCGGTCCTACCAATATCAGCTCACAAAAGTGCCCTGGATAATCACTGGATGGCAACTCAGGGAAAAATTTGGGTCCTAGTGTCATTCTGCAAGCTTTAAATAGTGCCAAGTGATAACATCCACTTTTGTTACAGTATTCCTCAAGCAATCTCACAGCATTTTCCAAATGGGATGAGACGAAAAAACTCCTTTATTTAACAGGTAATGAGCCTGTGATGTGGAAAAAAACTAAAGCTTGAATCAGTTGGGTTGTATTACAAGAATATTTTCTGCTCACTGCACTAGTGCAGCTTAAGCATTTCTGCAGCAGTCTGGAGGCATTTTTGACTCAAAACTATGCTGTTACTAAATTTCAACAAATCTTACACAACACCCAAATTCATAATGAAAATGTGCTGCTTGTGCCATTCTGGTCTGAAACAACATACTTCAAAGAGCAAGATCATGCTAAAAATGGCCAAAATTCCACCATATGACTCGAAGTTCTTTCCTTCTGCTTTGTAAAAATATATTTTTAATCTGCATAATGATTTTAATTTTCCATTAGAGTCAAAGGTTTCCTTCAAACTAATGAAAACGCTCCAGGTGTGAGAAAGCGATCATCCACTTTGTTCCATCCAAAGCTCTGTTTTAAATAATGATGTTTTATTGCTCTTCTCTCAGCACAAACACCTCATTTCTGGTATCAGGCAGCCCTCAGGACTCCAGTGAGACAGGCAGGTTCACCTGCCACCCAACTGTCATCTCAGAAGAGAGCTGAAATCAGTGAGCTCCCTCTCCAGGGATGCGTGTGCTGAGGATGACACAGTGCAGATGGAGTGAAAACAGAAAATCTGCCTCTCCAACAGGTGTCTGAACAAAGCTCCTGCTCCCCCAGCTGCCCAGGAGGGCTCAGAAAGCTCTAAAACTTCCCTTGGTGCTTGCTAATCATTCAAGAGCTGCTATGGGGCTGTAGCTCTAAAATCTTAGAATTTATTAACAAAAAGTAGAGTAGAAGAAGAAACAGGAAGAAAAATAGAAGACGACGTATTTGTGGAAGCAAAGAAGGTAGGAGTGGCATGGAGTGAAATTAAATGAAAGCCAAAAGAAACGCTTAGAAATGTTTCAGTACTGATGCTGTGTGCCTGCCAGCAGGCAGAGCCCATACCGATGAGCACCACACCTAAGTGTAAAAGCCAGCAGAGAATTTCTGCTTACACCACACGCTCTGCCAGCCCTTTCAGCCACAGTAACAGACAATCCCCGCGAGAGGGTGATGCTGATCACCACAGAATGACCGCAGGGACGGCTGCAGATCGATACCAGAGGCAGCCAGTGACTCACCCCGGCTCCAGTCACAGGAGCTGTGCCAGAAAACCGCCAGCTACAGGGCAGGGGGATGGTCCAAGCTCCTCACCTGCCAGCATCTGTCCCTGCATCTCCTGCAGCCCAGTGGCTCCCAAGACCCCGGGGAACCCTTCAGCAACCCAACCCTAAGCTGGGTGTTGGAAGCCAAAACCAGATGTCTTATTGCTAATTTCTACTGCTTCTCAATGTTCTGGAAAATGTGGATTGGCTTTTTGCAGCCTGGCTTCATTTGCAGCAGACCCATCCACTTGACCTTTTGCAAACAGTTTTGCTTTGGGGGATGAATGAAATGTATTTATTTGGCAGCTGAGGCAACATGGGTGGCAACTGCTAAGCAAAGAAACTATCTGTGCAGCCAGCAAAGGAGAAGACAGCCAACTATGCTATTCTAGATAAATATCAATTAAGTGAGCATGTTCTATTAACCCCAAGACCTCTCTTTTCTTCCTTAATTTCAATCCCAAGTGCTTAAGGATCTCAAGAAAGGAACATTTCAGGGGGATTTTATCTTTATCATAACTGCAATCAGGTTTCAGCTCGAGAAGAGGCACAAGTAACAGAATTACATTGCCTCTCTGTGGTTATTTTGCCAGTTCACAGCATGTAGCTGTCCACTGGATGTAGCACACGCCCCCTAACAGAGCAGGCTACTGCAGGGAAGGTGAGACAGGAGTGCACAGAGCACTCCATAGGTGCTGCTAGGGGATGTGAGAGAAGCTCTGTGCCCTTCACCACTGTAGTGACTGTATCTAGTCCTGGATGTTCATCCTCACGTACAGCCCCCACCATGGGAGGCAATCAGCCATTTCCTGACGTCTCTCAATGAAGTTGCACACTCCAAACAAGAACTATTGTGCTGAAAAGGTCCCAGGAAGAAAGACAGGTAACACGGGCAGGTGACAGCATACCTGCTCCTTTCCTTTCACCACAGCTGCCCACCTTCTGGCCAGTGAAGTGCCAGACGTCCACAGCTGAGGGTTCCTCCTCAAGAACACAGCAGGGCCAGCCAAGCACCATCAGAAATCGAGTTTGTTTTTGTGCTCGCTAACACTGAAGGATGGGGGGGCACTGATGCAAGTCAGACTGGGTTGCACAAAATTCCACCTCCCACACAAAACTTCAGGTACAACAGGTGCACAGGCTGACAGGAAGAGAGCCGAGCTGCTACTGCTATCTCCCTGCTGCTACTGCTATCTCCCCTCTTGCTACTGAGCACAAGAGCTCAACAGTCTTCCAAACTCAGAGCTCTTCCCAGAGCCACAGAACCCCAAGCAGCATCTCTTCAGTGGGTACCATGAGTAACCTCCTCATGACAAACCCAAAGACACAGAGCAGATGCAGCAACACAGCTGCACAGACCCCTTCCGTGATGCTGCTTCCAGCATTAACCTTCATCTCCCACTGCAGCCCACTTCACAGGGAAAGGGCAGAGAGCAGAACTGCCCAGAGGTGCTGCATGGAGCCTCATCACAACAGCAAGCAGCCCCAGCTCCTTCCAGAAGACTGGAAAGGCTTAGGACTCAGGTCACCACCCTGCCTACAGGTTCATGGCTTTGTCTCTCGGTCACCTTTAGCCAGGGCATCCTGGAATGAACACAGGACAGAAGAGGTGTTTGACAAGTGCCAGCTTGCATCCAGGTGCATTTTCTCAGCAGCCACGTAAGCTCCATCAGGGTGTCAGAAAGCCTCATTTCAGTGCTTGGAACAAGCACAGTTACTTGTCTGAGCTGCAGCGTGGGGGCTGGAAAAGCCAAAGTGAGTGGTCTGCCTGAACAGTGAATCCCACAGTCGTGTTCCACAGCTCTCAAGAAAGATGCCTTCTGCTTTACCATTTTAGAAATGTGTTGTAGCTGCTATTTTCAGAGGTACTGTTAAGAAGCTGTAGCCCTACAGCCCTGTGACCACGCTGCACAAACTCAGTCTCCGCATTGACTCCCTCAAAGCACAAAACCCCTGCTCCTGCAAGCTGGAGGAGAGGCACCCATGAGTGCATCCATGGTTCTCCTACAGCTTTTAATAGAGAGACAAAAACCAGCCTCTGGAAAGGCCGAGTTATTTCAGGATTCTGCTACATGTCAGAAGAGGGTGAAGATAATAAACTAGATGTAGTAGCTTACTCCATACCAAGAAAGGATAATGCATTAACATGAACAATCTTGTTTTAGCTGGGGAATAGAGATGAACCATGCATTAAACAGGAGAACAGAGTATGCAGGTACTGCTCCCTGACAGACTGCAGCAAGTACAGCCCAGGCACGGAGCAGATGACTTCAATACAGGTCACTTCTCAAGACATTTCCAAGATCAAGACACAACAATAATGCAGTCATGGCAATGACACTGTGACAGCACACAGAACATATGGAAACATATCTGTATTCAATGATTAGGTCTTTATTTAAAAGTTAGTTCTTTGGAGCTGCTTTCTCTGACCTGTTCTTGTTTATGTTCTTGGTCACCTTCTGCCAAGCCATGGAGCTTGCAAATATGAAAGGGATGTCAATCTCTTACATGTTTTGCTCGATAAAATTCTACCTTTGATTTTAATAATAACAAATCACAGCTTGGTTTCAACTGTGCAGGAGTAGAAAAATCTCAGAAGTAATGTGCACATGACTGCTCAGAAGGATAGATCAAATGAGACAAATGGGGATGAAACAAACGCCTACCTGGCCACTGTGGTTCATGGTATTCCTGTTTGGGGAGGGGAAGGAAGGAAAGCAGATAAGCCCAACTGCATTTGCACTTGTTCCCCACAACAGTGAGACTCATGATTACGTTTGTCTCTCAAACAGCCTCGTCAGCTCCCATGGCAGCTCTGCTCTCCTCACTGCCCAAGTCAAGCTGATGATTGTTTTGGTTAATAGGTAACTTATTTGTTAAAATATAAAGTATCTGATCTACTGGAATTATTCTAAATTTGTGTTGAATTCAGCAAAGGAAGCAAGGAAGAAAGAAAGAAAACCTTGTCTCCATTTCGGTATTTTTTTGGAACTCGAGCTTTTGGGTTTATATTTCAAAGGAACATTTCATTTAGAAGAATACCTGAAAGTTAAAGAAAAATACACATATCAGAATCTTCTAAATGAAATTGCACTGTTACCCTCCCCCCCAAAAAATAAACCCCAACAGTTGTATCAGTCAACAATACATTGATTTATATGGATCTTTTATGGTGAAGGGAAATAATCACTCACGAACCACTTTTTGCCCTGACTCTCCCATTTGGCTGGTGACAGAGGAATCAATCATTTGTATTGATCTAATGGTGAGCCTCTGCTGGCTAACGATTTCCACTGCTCTTACAAGCACAGCTACCCCTGAGGCCATGGGGACAGAAGATATCCATCCCTCTCAGAGCTTGGATAACTTCCATGGATTTTCTTGGCATCAACCAGACTCAGTCCAGAACCAGTACAAAGCGGCTTACTGACTGACATGATCACCCGCAAGCTGTGTTGTGAAGCAGGCTGGCAGCTGAGTTTTCCATCCTCTGGAGAAAGCCAGGAACCTGCAGCTCTTCCCAAGATTTTAGAGAGTGAGAGCTCAGAGTTGCTGTCTGACCCCCCCGTAACGGAGCACAGCCACGCACCGTGACATCCACCGCATCCACAAGTCACCAGTGTGTGCGATACGACCCCCAGGGATCAACTGGATAAAATGAAACATGGGCAGGAGGGAGCCCCTTCCTCCCTCCTGATTATGTTGGCATTCATCAGCATGGGTGGTGCAGAAGGAGCTTACAGCACTGCCCCACCAAGGAGGACTCATGCCCTCAGGGCTGTGCCCTTCCCCTTGGTGTTATCCAGACTCATGTCTGGCTGGAGACTTGGAATCCATGCCTTTATCTCAGCTAGCACTTCTACCAGCTCTTGCTGTCCAGGTGATGCCACATTTCCAGCCATTTCCATTCCCATCAGCTACTTCTTAGATAGAGGACACAGCCCAAAATTCTGCAGAGGAGCAGGCAGAAGAATGTGATGGACCCCCCTTGGCTGGGCACACACCCAGACACACATGGACACACTTACAGAGAAGAGCTGGGATCCAGATGGAATTCCCTCCTGCAGGGAGCAGCTATGCCCTGGGTAATGCAGCCAGCATTCGGACAGTAACAACAAAGTGGACCAATTCCACAGGTTAGGCAGGTATTACAGCTGTTCTGAGATGCACTGCTCCACAAAAGGAGGCAAGGACTATGAACTAAAAAGGTGGTTTTTACCCTGAGCTTCAGTCATCATTTTCACCCTGCATGAAATCAGAAAGGACTTCAGGATTTAAGCCGGGGAATTTAACAGCTTGCAGATGACAGACTTCTCAAATGCCTTAAATGAATCTCTAAATGAACAAAGTCCTTCTATGTCCTTCAATTAAAGTTGCTCTTATATTTTACTTATACTGCTGCAAAAAATATCTATATCCATATATTTTAAATTCCAAATCTCTATTTATTATTCAAAATGAGAAATATGGCAAAGGGAAAACATAGTTTAAGTTACTGCTTTTTTCCTATGTGCAAGCCATTTCCTTCACTTTGGAAGAAGCCTTTATATATCCTTAAGGAAAAGAATCCTTTCCCTGGAAGAGCACAAAATATGTACCAGACAGGCAAAAAAAAGGAATTAAAAAAACCCATTTTTTTTCCCCTGGAGTGAAAAACCCATTTGAGAATAAGCTCTGCATTCTGATCTGGTAGCTCACCTATAAAAGCAACATCTGAGGTGACTGAGACAATGCTACACAGTGCCTGGCATCGCCTGACCCAAAGCTGCCTCAATTCAAACATGATTTCCCCAAATAATAACACCCTTTCAGTGGGCTTCACTCAGATAAAATTTCTAGCAATCCCCATAGATATTGTGAAACAAGCTGATGCTCTAGCCTGTTTCCCTTCGTGCACGGCTGCCAAACTGCTCAGCTTTGCTGTTCAGTGGCCATGGCATGATGGAAGGCCACCTCTACCCCAGCTCTCTGGGGTGTGCTCTGCCTGAGAAGATGGCTGGTGAAGCAACAGTGACAGCTTTCACAAACAAGCTGGACCCACCAGCCCAGGCTTTCCAGACTGCTATAAAACAGCTGAAGAAGGGACACACTTGGATGCTTTAATTCAGACACAAATGGGATGAAAGTACTTGGTTCAACTCTTTGTTGGCAGGGAAGTCATATGGAGACAGCTGCTTGTCTCATCTCCTGCATTCAACTCTCGGATCCATCAGTCCCTGAGGAAGAATCCACCTCTTGAAGTTGCACTGACAAGCCATGCCATACAGTAATTTCTTTTGAATCCTCTATCAAGTCACTATGGTTCAGAACAAAATATATAATTTATAGATGTACAATTGCAGCAAATTACCTGTATTAACTCACAATAATGGGATTAAGCCCGTGTGTCCAAATGTTCAGTTTAGTCCATAGCACTCAGTGTCCTTATCTGGCCTACCTTAAACTAGTAAGTCATCTTGGAGCAAAACACATCCAAGAGCTCTAAAAGAACACAGTGTGCATGTGAGACAGCTGCCTTTGCTCATTGAAAAGACAGACAAAATTAGTTCTCATTTTACAACACAGTCCCTATTGCAACCAACAAACGAGATGTTTCTGCAGTCTGTTTTCCCCAAGAGCAGATAGCTTTGATTATGCAAGATATCCCTGCGTGGATCTGGTTCCCCATAACTTGCCAAAACCTTTGACTACTCATGCCCAGTATGCGAGACTCAACTGCTCCAGGGTGCAAATTCTCCCTTCCCATACGAGAGCACGAGTATGTCACTCTCACTTCACATAGGCTGCAAAGTGGAGCACAAGGTGCCAACCAGTGCCAAGTAACTCTGCTCACCCACGTCTTTACTGAATATTTTAGTTACAGCACTGTTTGAGTCACATATTAAAACATGTATTAAACAGCTTACTTAATCAATGTAAGCTCACACAGTTACTTTACAGAAGCAAAGAGCAAAGGGAACATGAACCTCCACCAGAGTTGTATCTGTGTAATGTGCAAGCTACAGCTCCACCACTGCTGCATCCTGAGCTCAGTGGCAGCAGGGCCCAAAGTGTGGCGTGCTGGTCCCAGCATTGGGAATTAGGTCTCTGTGTCAGGTAACTGCTCCATAGCTGGAGTTGGTCTTGCCTTCTGTAAAATGGGAAGAATCCTCTCCATTTGGTAGAGCTTTATTGAGAACTATAGATGAAAACTACTCTGTAAATTCGAAGTATTTTGACAGTTACTCCCCATAGTCATAGGACAAGGTCATGTTTAAAAAGGTAAGGAGAGATCCCCTAGCACTGTATAATCTTCAAATACAACTGTACCTCTTTTGAACAGGGGTGTTTCTCTCATTCCCTTCACTGACTTGCAAACTACTGAACCAGCATATCATTAAGTACACATAATCACTGGGGTTGTGGGTCACTGCACAATGTATGCACACTTCTTTAAACCACCTTCAGTTCATTTGCATGTCATTTTCTGTGCAGAAACTGGATTCTGAAATGAGCAAGTAATCCGGGAACAACACACTCCCTTGAATAAACAATCCGAGCAGCACAATCTCCCTAGCATGCCGCCTCCTGAGCAGCACGCCCAAGACCAGGAATACAATGTATCAGTGAAATAAATCCCAAATTAAAAGACGGATGTAGGGGACTACAGGAGACACAGTCCATAGCCTAGAAAAGGACACTTAAGATTTTTTTTCATAGCAACTTAATTCCTCTAGTTCTTTGATTTTATAAAATTAATACAGTACTAGTTACAAGGGATTGACTGACAGCTCTGAAGATGGAGCAGCTCTATTTTTACAACACTGAGTAGCACTGATCCTCCTTCTAAGTCAATAAAAAGATTCCCTAAAATCACTCTTGCCTGTAAGTTATCAAAAATGTTCCTCAGAATGAAAGTCCATGCAAGTTGAGGGAATTCTTAAAATTCATCTATTCTTCACAGGCATTTACTGAGTCCAAGGAAGCAGAACTGGACCTGTGTAGCTGGGAGCACTGGGGTAGGACCAACAGAAAGCCTTCCCAACCACATCCTGCTGGAAGTCACTCAAATTTTTATGAGACAGAGCATCTTGAAATCTTGGTAACAGATCTACACTTCCCAGCCCTTTTAATCCTTAGGAGACTGCATTAATAGCAGATTAAGATGCAGAGGAAAGAGGAATAGAAAAAATGACATCAGTAAGACTCCCAGTTCCCATTCTTCATCCTGCAAAGAATGATTCCCAAGACAAAATGCCAACATTTTTTGGGCAAGAGCCGTGTTCTGGTCTTGGCTCACAGATTAACCAATATATAGGATAGTCCAGCAAGCCACCACTCATCATAACTTGAGTAGGAAAAAAAAGATAGGCAACTTTTCCCTTGGATATTTCAAGTCATGCTATATTTTAAGTATTTTACAGCCTCCTATGATTGATCCCTGCTTTAAAGCAGACCATTAAAGACACCGGTTTGCACAGCCTAACCCATGCATTGAGCCTTCAAACATTCTTGTAACTAAATATGGTCCCTGCCCCACAGCCTGTGACGCTGGAGTGCTGACAGCAATCCAGAGTAATTATTCTTTCCCCTTTGTTGACAACAGTGCTGACAGAAGTGGCCTTCTATGGTGAGAGGCTAGGCTTTATCCCATTTCCTTCCCTTGCTCAGATGAGTCCAGGTCATGTACATCAGTCTACAGACAAGAAAAGCAGCCTTAGCTACCTCTGACACCTTGGTGGAGAGTCATCACCAACAGACCTCAGCTGTGGAGAAGGGGATTCATGAAGAGACTGATCAACAAACATAACACTAATGTATATGGAAAACATGGGAGGGTTACACAGGTTGATGGTACATCCTGAATGGCTAAGTGAATGAGTATCCCCCTTTTTAACCATTACACTGAAGAACATCTGAGAAAACTACATCTTCACAACAGCTTCTCAAACCAATCTCTGTTTTCTTACCTTTATGGTGACTTAGAGTGAAAAAAATATAAAGCAAGACATAAATCATGATTCTGCTGAGAAATTATGGAGGGCCTATTCTTGCCAGGTGCTGAGTTCTCACGCCTACCAAGGACAGCTGAGAGCACAAAGCAATGCTCAGAACTGAAACTGTGGGTGGTGGGACTTCATCGTGGGAATGTGAGCACTAGGTGTACACTAGGGTGAAGTTCTTCACAAGGAGTCAAGACGGAGCACACACAAGCATAAAAGTATAAAGAAAAGAAAGAAGATAAAAAAGGACTACCCTAAAGAGCATTTATAGGTCCTCACAAACTCAATATCAGGTGTAACTGTCGTGCAGCTGCCCTCGAGAAAGCTTTCTAAGCTAATGAAATTCCCTGTACAACTCTGCTCTTGAAGTAGCACTTGATGGATTTAGTTAGCAAATGGCCACAATTTTAACTGATCCTCAGTTTATCGGTTTCCTTGTCTCCATGCAGAAAATGAGAGACTATTTTAAAAACTTATCTACGAGGAAGTGGAAAAATACAATTCTGGGTGAAGCTTGGACAGATGAAACCGCTGGGCCACTCTTGCCAGGGGAGTGCCCTCCGTGCTCACGTTTCGGACAGCGGTGAAGGGATGCTGGCAGCAGGTCACTGTCCACCCATCCCATCAGAGCAGGGGAGGAGATCCGCCAGGACCCTGGCCAAAGTTGAGCGCGGAGCAAGCCTCGTCCCCAGCCGGTAGCCGGCGGTGGCGGGAGCGCCCCGGGGCAGCCATCCCGGCGGGCTCGGGGCTGCCCTCTCCGCGAAGCAGATTCCCACGGCCCCGGCCCGGCGTACTCACCCGGTCTCCTCCTCACCGGCCTTTTCCTGCCGCTGCAGAAGCGCACTTTGCTGAAGACCCCCAGGACATGTCTCTCGCATAGGGAGCGCCCGTCCTTGCTGGGGCTGGAGCGGCGCTTGGAGGCGGACACCCGGTCGCTGTTGGACTCCCTCGCTTGCCGCTTCTGCCGGATCAGCGAGCTGGCGATAGCCGCTGCCATCGCCGCTCATGGGCCCCCCGCGCCGCTCCTCTCCGGGGTGCGCCGCCCGGGCGCGCTGGGGCCGAGCCGCCGCCGCGCCCCGCGGGGACCGGGAACGACCCGCTTAACGCGCTGCAGCCCCGAGTCCCGGCGCCGGGGAGGGCTCAGCCGGCCAGGCGGAGCAGGGCGCCCGGGCTAACAACCATGGCTGGACGCCGGACCCCGCCGCCCATGGGTCTGTCCCCGGGGAGCGCAAATCCTGGCGCGGGCGGCAGTCGGCGAGACCCCCGGCCGGGCTGGCAGCGCCGCGTAGATCCGGGAGAGGCCGCCCCGCTGGGAAGGTCCGCTGTGTCCAAAGGCTAGGGGGACGCGGAGGATCCGCGGGTCCCTGCGGCGCGGTGCCGCTCCGCTCCGCCCGGGCGCAGGCGGCGGCGCTTCCTCCCTCCGGCCGCCCTCCGGCGAGGGGCTGTGGGATGAGTCAGAGACCCCTGGGCCCGCGGGCAGCCCCGGCCCCGGCGCGGTGGCTCCGAGGCGCTGCGCGGCAGGGCGCGCACATGGACGCGGCTCCGCGGCCGGGCTCAGGAAGAGCCGCGCTGCATTTCTGTTCGCACTCCTCCTCTTTCTCCTCTCCCCCCCTACCCACTCTGCTCTCAGAGAGGGCGGGAGGGGAAGGAAAGAGCAGCCACGGGAAAAAGCAGCAGGCCAGCAAACAAAATAAAAAAAAGGGGAAAAAAATAAAATTAAAAAAAAAAAAAAAAAAAAAAAGAAGCGCCCGGCCGCAAGTGCGGGCTCACATCGCCGCAGCTCGGCGCCCCGGGCTCACAGCGCCATAGCTGGCGAAGCTTCTCCTGCCCTGCTCGCCGCCTCTGCCCGGGCACCGTCTCTCCCCGACGGCAGCAACCCACATCGTCCGGCTGACCGGGCGGCC
>VXAX01006627.1:214479-254448 GCA_013399835.1 Leptocoma aspasia | reverse complement strand
AGAGAATTGCAGCTGCTCCCGCTCGCCCTCTTCTACGCAATCCTACGTGATCGAGGTTTGGATGAGAAATATCGCGCAGGCAAAACGAGGCAATTGCAGCTCCGCGGCGGCTCTGCCCCTCCGCCCGGGCAGACCCGCCGCCCCCGCCGGCAGCCGGGCTTCCCCGGGACCGCAGCCTTCCCGGCGGAGCCGCCTGCCACTCATGCAGCCACCCCGGCCGCCTCCCTGGCCACTGCTGTCGGCGCCCGAGCACCCAGCCTCGGCAGCCGAGCGTGTCCGTGGCTTTCCCTGTTAACTCGGTGGAAGCAGAGAGAAGGGACAACCCCGGCAGCCCGAGGGCTGCTCTGCCGGGGGCCGGTTCCTCGGCCGGGGAGCGTGCGGGCGGCGGCGGGCACTGCTGGGCTGCCCCCGGCCACAGCGGTCCCACGACACACCGCCATCAGCAGGTGCAGGGCCGGCTCCCGCATATCTCCAACCACAAAACCGCACCGAAAAAAATTAAAGCTGGAGATACATCTCTGGTATTCCAGAGAAGTAAATGCTGCTGCACAAGGACGGTGCTCTCCAGATTTCAGGTTCAAGTAACAGGTAGCGATGGTAGCTGCCAGGTTAGTTAGGTGATGAGCAAGATACCTAGGGGAGCGCACAGGCGTCGGGGTGGAGGGAGAGGGGATCTCGGCTGGGAAGAGAGGACACTGCTACACTCTGGCGAATAGCAATGGCAGGACAAGATTAAGCCAGTCCTGAAGGTGTAAAGGTGATGCATGTTTCCAGCTGACAAGAGCATTTTAGACCAGTTGGTGACACGCCCTAGGAATTATCAGCTTTAGCAAAATAATCTTTCTAACTACTTCACTTCTAAATTCTAAAAATTTTCTGAATTCTTCACCTCGAGACTTCAGCTCTAAATTACTTTAAGGTATTGGGGAAAAAGACAACTGAAACAACCACCCACTATGTCCATAAAGATTAACTAAACTCTGGCATTACTTCCTGATTTTTACTCTTAGTCTCTATGCGTACCAAAACAAGGTGGGATCAGGTTCTCCAGGCTGTTGATATCCTTTTAACTATTGCCAACTTTTTTTGAGCAGATTTCACTATCCCAATCAATAAAGATTTTTCTTCCCTTTCCTGTAGCTAAAATGCTTCATATTTTAATTTTCTCTATCGGATTATTTCACTTGACATCAAAGAATTATTGCAGTACAAGGTACAGGCATGGCCTAAAGAAAGCTGTTTGCAATCAGAGAATCACTGTCTGAACTGCCAGTGAATTATCCAAAGATTCATCTTCAAAGGATGTGAGCATATCTTCATATCTTCTTAAGAAAGAGGTTTTCCATCTATATATAAAGATACTTCTTTTGCCTGTAGTCCTCAAGTCTGGTAAAAAAATGCCAGTTTATCCACCCCATATTAGATAAGTTCCAGTTATTTTGACGTGCAACTAATTTGTTTTGTTGTGTAGCTGTAAACTTGGAGCAGCAGCTCTGCACTTAAAAATGATCCTAATCAGTGATAAAGTTGGTCACAGTATTCTTTTTTCCTGATGATTTGTTGATCTGAAAAGAGAGTTGCTGCAACTGTTAGGAAGAAAGGCTTCTCCCAGGTCTTTCCTGCTTCTGCAGTGATTGAATTAAATTAAGCCAAAGCTTGTTAAACTGAATGTAGTGTTGCATTTACCAACATGCAGGTGGCCAAGGAGTCCATGGGGTTTGGTTCTGACCATGGGCACAGTGGCACGAGCTCCTGGTGACATTACTGACACATGCATCTGCGCACATCAGATCAAGCCCCAGCTTCACACAACTTCCTGAAGAGTCCAAGCTTTTATAAACACCAAGGAAGCCCAGAATGGTCTTGAGCTGGAGAATGGAAGGCCGACCTCATCATGCTCCTGCACTGTCATTCTCACCAGTGAAACGTTACCTTTGGTGGGCTGCCAAGTGAAACAGAAAAGCCTCCATGTGCTTTCATCTGTAACAGTGGAAGTTCTCTCCTTCAACTTCCATTTGGGTAAACAGGGCTGAAAACATCTTCCATTTTCATCTGTGTCAGCTACTCCTCTTTGAGGGTTGTGCAGCCTACACTGTTCCAAACCAACGAGCCCGTGTGAGATTCACAGGCTGCCTTCCTCATTGCTACCAATGGAAGCTGAATTGTTTGAGCAAACTGGGCCAATATGGCATTTTTCCTTAAGGAACATAATTTTAAAACATATNCTATATTATATAGTTATTACGGCAATTTTTCTTGCATGCCTCTTCTCTCCAGGCTTCCTCCTCACTTCAGTACCAGTCTGCAAAGCTGCACAGTGCACCAGGTGAAAAACAGAATGCAAGAGTAGCACTGATTAATAAAATAACCAAAACAGACTGTTTTGATGACATTGGAGGGATATGCCAGTGCTGCTCCTGCAGTTTGTGGAGAAAGACCCCATCTGGCACAGAGGAACCAGCAGAGGGTCAGACTCCATGTGGCTGTTGGAAGATCAGACTCACTGTGCTCACTAAATATCCCCACCCCAAACATACAGGAGCCTCTGCATGACCAATATCAATATTCCAAGACACTACCATTTTGGAGGTTTCACTCTCTTGATAAATAAACTCTTCTGTCCTTAGTGCTGAGGTTTAAAATGAAGGCCTGGCTGAATTTCAGGGCTTTGGTGACTTGAGCAGAGAAGAGATCTAGAATTGCATTCCCTTACCTTCCTAAACAGAATGATCTATCTAGGTCAAAACTGAGGTTATTGGCATCTTTCCTTAGTGAAGTGCAATCATTCCCGCAGGGTTGCTAACAGAATATCCTGTTTATTTTTCATAGAGCCTTCAAAAGCCATGGGCTGTGTTCTGCAGATTCAGTCATTAGGCATATCTCTGCTTTACTAATTCTGTACATATAGAGATAACTACAGATACAAACATATGCAGGTTTTTTGCTATTTTATCTGCAGAGCTACTGAAAATGCATACATGAAAATTAAGGAAGAGATTTACATTTAATACCACTTTAAAATGTGTGTGCACATTGCTGTAGTTGAAAGGAAAAAAAGAAAGACGCCCATCTCTGGCCAATAATTATGAATGGCCTAATTCACCATTTCACAGCAGCATAGCAACAAATCTCTTCCAATAGAAAGGCACTGTTGAGTTTGAAAGTCTGCATGCAGACACCTCTTAAGAATTGTTCCAAATTTCCACGCTGTGTAAATTACCTCTAAAATGTGCATTGCCAGGGCTGCTTATTAAGCAGAATTAAGCCCATATCCATGTTTTATTAACTTTATTCTTTACAAGGTAGCCGCTTGTTGCTTGTCTAGCATAATTAAAATTCATGCAGCTTTGGCATTCCCAGTCTCTCTGCGTGGGCGGACTTTTTGAAAAAAAACATGCCTGGGTAATCTGACAAAGAAAAGACAAGACCTTACTGCATTTTGCTCCGTTTCTGTGCAGGGTAATTCTGTTTACAATGCATGAGTTTGTATCTATGTTTGGATGCCTAATAAGAACTCACATGGCCACTTTAAATATGCTATTCAGGGAGAGAGATCTGGCCCTAAAACAGCAGCAGAATACAAGAACTGGCCAGCTTTCTGGGCTGTTCTCACACAGCTGAGCTTAGAGCTGACTTGGCCTTTTAATAAACACAGAAAAGCCTGCATCACCTGATTGCTATATTGAAATAATTCATTTAATGGGCCCTTCACTCCCCTTTTTGCGTTCAAAGATTCAATTAAACAAAATTTGCAACTCATCACAAGAAGTATTTATTAGTTTAGCTGGTGTCTTTCAATCCAGCTCCAGCCTGGGGAGAAGTTGGGCCTGTCAAGGTGTTAAAGTGAGCGGCAGGTACGCAGTTGGCAGACTGCAGAATGAAACCACTATTGCAAAAAGCAGGCCACAAGCAGTACCAAGGCAACAAAACCAACCGCAGCCTAGAAAAGGAAATAATTCTACTAGGATTTTATACATTCACATTTTTTTTTCCTTTTTAAGAGAAGATTTACTGCTCAGCAGGAGCTTTTATTTCTCTTTGTTGACTTGTCACGTATATGAGGTGGAGGCAGGACAACACAAGAAAGCTTTGCCTCACTGAAGGGAACTGTGGCTGTCTAGAAGTGAAAGCGTTGTGAAACATTTTTCTTCAAGAAGCCTCCTGTATGGATGAATAGACTTTTGTCTCCAGGGTTCTGGAAGCACCTGCTGGGATCATTTCCCTGAAATGAAGCTTGAAAAGGAACAGTAGCAGGGAGCATCTCAAACTGTTCCCACACATAAAGACAGACCTCCCTGCAGACAGGTCAGTGCCTGTCCCACATGCCAGAGACAGACCTGGGGCTTGTTCAAGGTGGGCTCATTGCAAATCTGTTTTTATCACCTCAGCCCAACAATCCTGTTCATCAACCATTCTGTCATTGCCTTCCTCAATGGGATCAGGACATGAAAAGCTGCTGTCCTTGCAGTGATACACTTCAGTTATGGCTTCCTAAGTGGCAGGAGTCCAAGAGAAAGGGCCTGCAGACACCTGCCCAGTGACAGCTCCCACACCACTTCAGTCATAAGGGCAGTGCAGGGACGAGGCCTTGCTGAAGGATCTCCCATCAAGGAGTGATGAAAGGATGAACACTCTGCTTGCAGGTCACCTTGTGCAAGGCAGAGCCAAGAGCCCATCCATTGGCACACAGACAACCAGCTGCTCCAGGCTTAGAAACACCCACCTACGCATCTGGAAAGAAAACTCAAATATCTTCTTGCCTGTACTAGAGCTGCTGAATTTAAAAAACAGGACAGACAGCTGCCTCTCTTCCTTTCTTCCTCCCTCCACCTCCTCTTCCTCACTGGGCTCCTCTCAACACCCAGCAACTCCCTCCATCCACTTCCTTAGGGATTTTTCACCCATGGCTACCTGTCAAATAGCCTTAAGCCACAGGAACCCGGAAGAGGAAAGAAAGTGTGGACTTGAGATTTCACTCCAGGTCCTACATCTGCACTCATGGTGTGTTAGAATAAGACCACATCCCTTGTGCTTTTAATACAGAGCAGAAGCTTGAAGTGAAATAGGTGGAATAGCCACCACTGAACAACCCCGCTTGTGAGCCTGAGGGTGAATACGCACACATCATGCCCTCCTCTGTCTAAAGCAGAGACTCAGTCCCAACACCTTAGGATAGTGGAGCTTTTAGGAACAAGACAATTCCTACTCTTCTCCCTAGGAGAGGTCAGCCATCCCCATCGTTCTCTTTACATCCTATTTGATGACAATCTGTAGCCCATTTTGGCCTACAGTTTCAATAATGCCAGAGAAGCCCAGGTCCCATGGACACCGAACATGGTTGTGACTGGATTTACACGGCACCTACACAAAGGTGGTGTGGTCTGGGTAGAGAGGGGAGTGAAACCCCACAGTGCAGCTCCAGGTCCAGAGCCCCAAAGCCCCTGGGCTCAGGAGGTCTGAGAGGTTGCCCATTTTTCCCTCTCGCTGGGAGGAAGGAAAACTCCTCATGCTGTCGCCATGCAGCCAGACACCAAATTCAACCAAAACCATTTTCAAGTGTGTCAGGAAAAGTCTTTCAATTTAAAGTTTCCATCAAGCTGACTTTGCTGAAAGTCAAAGAGATCCTTCCTGATTAGATCTTGGCTGAGGCAAACCAACCCGATTATGTGATCGAGAATAATAAAAAGGAAGGAGGGAGAGTGAAACCCCTATCGTGCTCCTCCAGCAGGGCTGTGGGACCATCTGCTGCACAGCAGGTCAAGGCTTGGAGACTGAAGATGTCCTTAATGCACCTTTGTGGCACTGGCATAGGTCAAGAGGGGGAGGAAGGGCCAGAAGCTGTCAAGAGAAATACCAAACTTCCTCCAGACCTGTAAATCTGTCTATCTGCACATAACAGGTTCCAACAGACCTAAAGAAACTATGTAAAATTCCCTAACTCCAAACTTTGTTGTCCCTTCATCCAACCTCCAAATCCACAAGCCCAGGATTTGCAGCCTGAGCTAGGTCGTATCTCAAATCCTGCTGGGTCAGCAAAGCAATGCTTCACTGGGGCAGCCCATTGCTCTGCCACTCAGCAAAGGGTCCTTCCAGTTTGGAGAGCTCAAAAGAAAAGCAGCAACTCTGACAAGAGCTGGGACTCCCACTGCCATCCAGCTCTGCAGTCCAGGAGTGCTGGGACATTAATCCTGCCCTAAGGATGCCTATGAAGTTACATGCATTCAGATTACATCTTACTTAACAAAACCTGCTTATTTCTCCTGCGTACTGCAAGAGCATATTCAACACTAAAGTAAATGTGCTGTCATGCAGCCAGGACAAGGTTTGAAGGCTCCCTTATCCCCTGATGACCTAAAGTGCTGGGTAAAAGGATCTGGGTGAAGGCACTGCTTCCCCCACAAACCCCTGGCGTCAAAGCACACCTCTTGATATTTGCATTGTAATTTCTTTCCCTCTCCAGCAATAAATCAACTCCTCTATCTCTCCAGCAAAATGAAATCCCATGTCCTCCTTCCCTGGACTCTCAGAGCTGCTGCAATCCAGACACCAATAAAGATATCAGTGGTCTGGAAGGAAATCTAAGTTTGCCAAGGATACAAAGACTAATGCAGTAGTAATTAATGATCGCAGTAAGTCTGGTGAAGAGAATAAACTGAACTGACATGGAAACTGAGTTCATAGAAACAAGTTTCCTTTTAACACAGCCAGATCAAATCTCTGGGGATAAATTGTGCAGTCTGTATTACTTCAAGACTGGGCAATTTTTTTTGTCCTCAGAAAGCAGTGACTCTGGGAATTGGGAACCACGAGAGAGATACAGCTAAGAGGAGCTTTCTGCACAGAACTGCAGCTAGGAGAGCCCAAGCCCATGCATACATGGATGGAACAATAGGGAGAAAAATGAGCAATGCTCATTTGTAACCAAATTTGTACAGATACATTTTTAGCAGTGCAGCGAACACCAGTATCACCAGTCATGAAGTCTGGTTACCACACTTCAGATACTAAAGATGGTCTGAGGACTACAAAGAATATGGATCTAGTGAAAGACATAAGCAGTTTGGTCTCTTGGTTGCAGTAATAGCACATCTACAGGGATTCACATGGGGCTGCTCTTGAAAATGCTTTTGGTACTTGTCTGCATTTAGCCTGTTAATACTGTGGCCACTAATAGTTTGGTGTTGCTGAAAATCTGGCCACAAAAGACAAATAGTTGAGAGCCTCGGTATCCAAGAAAATGACAGAGAAAACTTAGCCCTGACTGATAAATCTCTCACCTCTCAGTAAGAACATTTTTGAAAGGAGGGACTGTCTCAATCCAGCAAAATCAGAGTGAAATCTGGAGGCTGTAAGTCAAGGCAAGGCTCATATTTATTGTTAATATCAAAGGTAATTCATCAAGAGAACAACATGGCAAGAGTTGTAATGGATTTGCTATCATTTCCCCCCTAAGAGCCAACCTCTTTCAAAAATAGATGAGCTGATATCACAGTGCACAGGGTACAAGGGACCCTGGAGAGGTCACCCATGTACTGAGCCAGCAGTACCTTCATCATCACTGACAAGGCTGGTCCGACGGTCCGATTTCTGATCAGGTACCTGCAGCACTGTAAATCCCACAGCTCCCTTAGGAATGCAGCTCTCTACCACCCTCAGCTGAGAAAGGTTACTTCTAACATCTAGTCCAAATCCCACTTAGCTACAAGTTTCTTGCCCTATTGATTATGCCTGCCACACAGGACTTACTGGGCTTGCTTGGTGCAGTCCTGATTTGAGTTATGGTGGAGACCAGACTCATAATCACAACTGGTCCCTTCTGCCTGCCTTCTGACACTCACCCAGCATCAGTTGGTATTAGAGCTAAGATGAACAGAAATCCACTCTGCAGAAAATCTTGCACTCTAAGTTATGTTTCTTCCCCATGTGAAATGAAAAGGAGACCTTTTGGAGCTCACTATGAAATGCCAGAAGAGAAGAAAGCGCACTGATGTGGTAGAAGTGGTGGTCTCACCACTGTCCAGACCAAGTCTCTGCTTTATAGTAGTAGGCAGAGCAGTGGCATGAAACTTGGCACTGAAATCCCTGTGCAACACACTCCTCTGAAATGACTATTTCCTTTCTCCCTTGCACGATTTTGATAAAGTGGCATTTTTCAAGGGAAAAAAGCACCTCTACTGATTGTTTGGCTACTCCTTCTGGTTGCATCCATCACAGCCTCCCACCCTGTACCACTCACACGTGTCTCTCTGACATAAATTACAGTTTCTGCCTTTTCTGCTCTCAGATTGCTGAACTCCTTAAGTGCCTAAAGCAGAAGATGCAATAGCTGTTCTAACCACTTCCTATGGCTCTTCTAGGGCTTTGCAAGAACAGCTTTTAGACATCGGCAACCCCTTTTCTTTGCATCCTTTATCCATGACCCCTCTACAGCTTCTATCTTGGACAAGGAATTCCTGTACAGGGTGATTTCTTTCTTCCTCGCAGGCCACGCTTGCCTGCCCTTCCCCTTCATACGCACATTCCTTTTCTCACTTCAGGGAGAGAGTCAGTGTTCCTTTGGTCTCCATCACAAACAGAAAAAAAACATTCCACTAAGGGGCTGCTGGAGCCTGCTACAAACAGGTCACAGATTGGACCTGGCGTCTGGAGACTACCCTAGTAAAACAGTGGCATTAAGCAGAGAGAGCAATGCCTTCTATGAGTCATGGAGAAACAGGCAATACATCCTGCTTACCCATAAAGTCATGATCTAAAGCATTCCCTGTTGAATGCAGCTGGGTCCTACAGAGAGGACAGGATCCCTTGACCTTCCCTTTATGCTCCCACAAAGAAGGCTGCAAAGTTAGAAATGCTGCCCTCCCACCACCCCATGGGCAGCATCAGCTGCCTCCTGTGGCACCCAGCACGATGTCTATGGCTTATCCTTGCCACCTGCCCCCAGAGCTTTTACAGGAGCCCATGGGCACTCCTGCCCCAGCACAGGGGCAAGCCTCCGATAATGAAAGGAGCTGGCAAGGCAGCCAGCAGCAGTCCAACAAGAGATGCTGTTGAACTGCCAAGTGTTGTCAGATGTAGGGAAACTCACAACAAGAGCCTTCATCTTTCATTATGATTGAATGCTCCTACTCTAGCCTGTTGGAAATACCGTCTATTGAGACGCTATGGGCTCACTGAAGCTCATGCAAGCTAGTATAAACCAGGGGGCAGGGCATTAGCATTTTCTTTTGGCAGAAGCTTATACATAAGACTAGCTGTGCTTGGCAATTGGAAAATGCACAAGTGTGGGGGTGAGGAGCCTGAATTAAAAGCCACTTAAGTGGGTACTTGAGTAATTATTGGGAGGCTTCTGAAGAGACATTTTTGTCAGTAATTAAGGAGAACATGGCTTTGTGCTGGGTACAGGTGGCAATATGGCAACACAGATCCTCAGCACTCCATGGAGAGATGACCAGCTATCCATTAGCTGCAGAGGCGTGTTGGGATTTTCTGCCCAAAAAGCCTCCTTCAGTCTTGAAAGAGGGCCAGAGCAGCAAAGGGGCTGAAATCCTAATACTCTTGCAGTCTCAGCTTTTCTGCACCAGGGAAAAGGAGGCACAAAATTATTTTCATGGAACTGCCTAGCTCCTGAGGTAGCTCTTCTTCCGCAGAGTTAGGCCCCACTGGTGTTTCTGTCTTCCAGAGGCCCTGTTTCAGCTCCAGAGGCTCTGTATTCCTAGGCAACCTCCACATACAAAGGAAGTGAAGCAAAACATGCTGGGCAGTCCCAGTCTGGGTTGACTTATGCTGCCTGTCAGTGGCTTGGGCAGGGTAGTTGTGATCTGGTTGCAAGGATGCTCTCTCTCCCCTAACTTGTTTTCATAAGCCTGATGCAAACTTTGTCGCTCATTTGCTTGGCTTTGGGAACCCTTCTGTTTGCTAAAGAATGCCAATAATACATGTTCTCTTCTCAGTGTTAAAAGGCAAATCTATTATTTCTTCAGTCCATCAGAGTAGATACTTCTAGAAACTCAGATACTAAACTAGATACTTCTAGTACCTCTAATATCCACCTCAGCCCGCCTCAAATGCTGTAAAATGTGGGGTGCAAGAAGGTGCCCTCAGATGAAAAAACTGATTTGACAGGGCAGTGACTCAGAGCTACTTTTAAGTCTGCACTGATGAAGTCGGGCACTTAGGAAATTAAGTGTGTAGATCTGTAGCTACCAGGGCAGTGTCTGTCTCCTCATTAAAGATGCAGGTAAAGAAGCTTGAAGACAGTAGCAGTAAAAGGAGCATATGCACCACAAACATGTCCTTGTGAAAGAGCATAATTCATAGACACTTCATTACCTTCAATAACTTTGAGGTCCTTGCTTATTCATCAGCAAGTCTTAGCTGTCATGAGCCAAAAAAAAACGTGAGCTGGGATTATCAAAATCTACATAAATGGAACAAATTTCCAGATCTCACTGATGTTCCAGGGATCTCTCCATAAGCTCCACCATCCACCCCTTACATTACCTCTGTGTGGGGTGTGCAAGAGATCCCTGAGCAGCAGGCACCAGCTCTCACCCTAGTGAAACATGCCAGACTGACTCCTGAGAAGTTCCTCTTGAAAAAAACCAGCTGACATAAGGAGGGAGACACCAGGCATTTATTCTAGAAAAGACTACATGCTACTCCCAGCCTTATTATTTTTTTGCACATGGATAGCTCCAGCATTTATTGCAATTCTCTCACTTTTCTTCCTTGACTCCTAGCACAATGTAGGGTCTGAAAAGTCTCCTTTCTTTTTTTTTTTATTTATTTAATCATTTGATATGGACTCTGTCAGCTTAAATTTGATCCTGCTTTGCAATTTTATGGGGAAAATAGAAATTGAAAAAAATATAGAGAATTCATAAACCCTCGATCAAACAGGAAATATGCCCACAATATTGTGCAGCTTCAATGAAAGCTTTTCTTCTTAAAACAAAGGATGCTCCCTTGTGTTGTTTGTAACCATGGCACTAGAGCAATTAAGAAAGTGAAACTGGCTACAAACTAAGCGGAATGTACATGTTTCATAGATCTTCATTGCCCAGGCAGAAAGAAATGTAAACAGGGCATAAATAACAGCAGTCAGAAGACAGATAAGCTGAAGGACAATGCTGGCACAAGAAGAAATGAGTAGAAACTGGCCAAGAATAAATTTAGACTAGAAATTAGACATGGTTTCTAGCAATCAGAGGAGTAAGACACTTCCAACAGAACCAGTGGGCACATTGCTGCTCTCATTCTGCTCCTTCTGTTCCAAGGAAGCTTTTTGTACACATTTGTGAAAAAATTACGTGACACAGCCTGCAAAAAACATGTGCCAAGAGACTCTTTCTCTCATTTGTAGCACTAATACTTTCAGTCTTTCAAAAATACTCTAAGAATGGGGAAACATTTGATGTGCATTCAGTAGGGTGTTTTATTTAACCTTTGCTAATTGAGCCATCTTAAAATATATCTATACTAATAGCCTTGCACATTTAATTGATGAATTCAAGTAAGCCACAACAATTATTGAGTGTTTTCATTTAGTGGTGTCATTAAATAAAGTGAAAGCAAATAAGATCCCATAAAATACAAATGGTCTTAGATAAGAGTTGTTAGGAATGCAGTGACAGGACTGCATTCAGTTAAGTGTTTATATTGTTACCATCATTCAGACATCAGCTCCAAAGCTTATCTAATTTGAAAGCCACTCCTGCAGATCTTTGTTATTGATTGGTGCAGCCTGCAGAGACACCACTCTCCACAAACTCATTCCAGAATAGGGAAGATGTCAGCTCCCACATGTGGGGTCCCCTGGCCAGCTGGTACCCACATCTGTCTGCACAGGTCTTTTCTGCTTGCTGGATAATTTGAGGATCCCCCAGCATCGTCTGGGAGAGGAGGATTCTGTTGCCAGGGCGAGTTAGGAACAGATGTATCCTTAGCTCTTCACCCCACATCTCCCCTGACCAGAATGGCTGGTGTCTCGACTTAGCTACTACTGAGCCTAAGTGAAACATATGTTTATGCCTGTAATTTCTGCACTGAACTGCTATAGTGCCAGTTAATGTCGTTCAGAAATGAATTGCTGCTGCATAATGCACAGAACAACAAATTCACATTAGCTACATATCACAAATCAGATAATTACCAACCAAGATATTCGTACGCATGTTCAACCTCTTATACGATGTAATAGGACACTATCAAAAAAGAGCTCACATTACAATGTCAGTTTTGGCTTCTAGCACTTTGGCTTTTATTGTAAAAAATTCTAATTTTCTGATTTTTATCTGCTCCTCCCCCCTGCTCCTAGTGGCGTAGGAATTATAATTATGCCAGCTCTAAAACTAGACTGCCTGCTTTTAAAGCAGTCTTTCTGCTTGATTTGCAAGCATAGCACCGAAGCATTTGAGACACAAACACTGCAGATCACCCTCAATGCCAAGAGAAAGCACCAGCCTGACCGACTTCACTTTGACTGCCACCAGAGCACAGAGTGACCACAGGTACGCATCCTCCTCCCCACACTGCCGGTTCCTCCATCCATGAAATCAGGGCGATGATACCGCTTTCGTGAGCCTTCCCATGGGAAAGCTGCAAAGACGCTTCCCTGGGGGGCAGATGGATTTCAGGGTGGGATTTTCACGCAATGCAGGCAAGAGGTGCTGATGGAGGGGCCCCAGCTCTCCCCATGCTCGCACAGGTGGAGCTGTCAGGAAGGGCTGGCTCCCCTTTGGGAAGGGACAGACACTCTTCAGCTGACACCTCTGACAGCATCCCCTCTGCTTGCAGCTCAACTTCTCTGCACCTCGAGCAGAGACCCCATCAGATCTCGCTCCCCCCTGTGAAGCCATACTGAGAGAGTTTGGCACAGATGCTGCAGAGCAGCCTTGGCCCCCCAGCCACTCTCGCCCCCCTCACCAGCTTTTCCAGCGTGTTTACAGGATTCCTGTCTTCCCACTGCAATAAATGACAAGGTTGCCACCTTGCTTCATCAGGACTTTATTTTTCAGACCCATTGTCCTTCTACCCCCAGAACCACGAGCTCAACAGCCCAGAGACAGGGGAGATGGAGGTGCCACCAGGCCAGCAGTGGAGACCCACTAATCCCACCCAAGCCCATGCTTCCCCAGGGCTGCACCAACAAAACCATTTTCACTGGTAAGAGACTCACAGGCATCACAGAAGCCCTGTCTTTCCAGTGTGCAAAAACAGGGACTAGTCCTGCAGCCTCCATCCCGCTCTGGGGAAACACCAGGGCTTCACAGAGATGTTTCCCACTCAGATCCTTTTCCATCCTACATAAATAAGTGAGGAATCCAACTACAGCAGCATGACTAGAGTGACTGCACCTCACAGGGTTATAGAATTACAGCTCTCAGCACATGCAATTTCAGAAAATTTCCAGGCTTTTTTTATGCATGTGAGAAGAGTGAAAAATAGTAAAATACAGTATTGCACCAAGTTGTCTTCTTTTCCTACAATGAATTTTTAAAAAATGGGAAACAATATTGTGATCACAGAGCTATTTTATTTTACTTTAAATTAATCTTGTTTCTTTCCTACATTATTTAACCCTTGAATGGTTAGTCTTGAGGAAACCTCAGAAGATTGTAAACTTTCCCCTGTCTTTGGGAGGTAGGGGGAAATTACAAAATATCTTGGAATACGTCTCTCATGGAAAAATTCGAAATGCAATTAGATAAAAACTTGGAATAATAAAGTAAAGCTCCCCAGGCTATTAATTTCTTTTTGGGGAAGGAGGGGTGTTTTAAAATTGGGAAAATACCTCATTTTGCCTTTAAATCCAACATTGATTTTTGTTTGAGGGCATCCCAGTCACTGCTGCACCTAAGCCAAAGCTTTCCCAGTTTTGTTTCCAAGGCCCTGGTTGTAATCTCAACCCCAAGGGATTACAACAAACCTATTTTTTTCTTTTTGCATGTAGAATAGTTTGGACGAGGTACTTACACCTGAGATTGGAAGGAACTCAATTAATCCCTGTTATAATGAAGGTGAACAATCCCAGGGCACAAGGATCCCCAGACTGACACACAGCAGAGGGGGACAGCAGCCAGTGTGGGAGCTGGAAAGGGAGAGCACTGCCACGCAAAGTGACCAGACCATACCAGAACTGATGCTGAAACTGAGACACAATACAAGAATCACCAATGAAATAAGGAAAAAAAGCTAAATTTGAGTTTCTTTTCATCAAGTTACAATGCTGTCCCTCTGGGGCTGACCATCTACGTTGAGCCACAGTTAGCGATACCCTTTGCAGGAACCTGCACTCTGTGCTGTAAGACACGTGGGAGGTTCTCAACCAAACCCACAGGGATTTAAGAAAATTAGGATAAAATTCACTGCCTACTTAAATCAGTCCAGACTGGGTGTGCACCCCTGAATTTACATGGGAAGCACACAGCTACGGACTCTTCTCTCAAACTACGCCTTTCTGAAGCGCCGCTCTGCCTCCCGTTCTTTCTTTCCGTCATTTTCAAGGCCTGCGAGCGCTCGCCCCACGGGCCCCGCTCCCCGANGAAGGAAGGAAACCGAAAGAGAAGCAGAGTGAAGAGAAAAAATTAAGAAAAAGGGGAATAAAAAAGGGAAGAAAAAAGGGAAGAAAAAAGGGAGAAGAAAGAGAACAAAAAGGGAAGAAGGAAAAAGGAAGGAAAAAGAAAAAACATGAAGAAAAGGAAGAAATATGGGGGAAGGGGAAGGAGGATGAAATAAAGGGGAAAGAACAAGGGGGAAGGGGGGGTGGAAAGGGTGAAAAAAGGGGGAGAAGGAAAAGAGAGGGAAAAGAAAGGAAATGGAAAATGAAAAAGCAAACCCTAGAGTATAAACACAGAGGAGTTATTTTTTACAAGGACCTGAAAGGCCTGTATGAATAAACCAGGACTTGTGCCCACAGCAGCCCTCTCACAAGGCACAGTGGGAGCGCTCCCCTTGCGCAGGTGCTGAGCCGGGCATCCCCCGCAGCCTGCAGGGCAGGGAGCTGGGGCTCCCGCACGCACCAAGGCTGCCCCAGGACATTGTACCGGGGCCGGGACTTGCTGGAGGCTCAGCTGGAGAGAAATTCAGCTGCCGGCAGCCCGAGATGTTCCTGTGAACAGCAGCGTTTAAAGGCAGGGGGACGGACCCGCCGGGGCAGCTCCCCCCCGCAGATCCGCAGCCTCCGGCGCCTCTGTGCGACAAAATAGGGACAACTGGTCGGGCTCAAGGGTGGGGCTCTCCGCTCAACAGAAATTTGAAATACGTAATTTCGGCTCACAGCTGGGAAATACGCGTGGCCTAGAAATCGGTGAGAGGGATGCTCAGCGCTCGGAGAGGAGGGGCCGGAGGGGTTCGGCCGCGCAGGACGCTGCCGGCGCCCCTTCGCTCCGCAGGCGCGCTGTGTCCCCGCGGCAGCACTGCCACCTGGTGCTCAGGGACACGCTCACAGCCGCCCGGGCGACAGCAGCCCGTCCTGCCACCCATCTGCGGCCCGTACCGGCCGTGCCCACACCCAAAGGCAAGGGTTTTCCCAGCTGTACCACGGCTCCGCCCCCGTGCCCGGGGCACCGCTTGCTCCCAGTGAAGTGTGACAGCTCTGCCTTGTGCTTAGCAGGCCTTTCCCCTCCATGTCACAAGCCTTTGCACTCGTGGCAGCTGTGCAAGAGAAGCACAGGTGCCCTGTGCTGCAGGTGACACGTCAATGAAATTATCTGTTTAATCATCCCCACGTTGGAAAAAAAAAAAAATTTAAAAAAAATCTGCATGTGGTTTGACCAGTTGCATTTGTGACATTTTACAACACTAGTTTTAAAAAACTTGGAAGAACTGAAAAGAAGGAAAATGTATTTCTCTGCAAGTCAAAAGCCTGCCTGTTTTTATGCGCAAAGCTTTCTTCTAAGTCTTTTTAACCAGTNCTGAAGCGCCGCTCTGCCTCCCGTTCTTTCTTTCCGTCATTTTCAAGGCCTGCGAGCGCTCGCCCCACGGGCCCCGCTCCCCGAGCGGCGAACACGAGCCCAGCGCGGCGAACACGAGCCCAGCGCGGCGAACACGAACCCAGCGCGGCGCTGCCCTCACAACCCGGCCGCTGCGGAGCGGCAGCGCCGCCTAGCGGTGCCGGAGCCGCGCGCTCGGGACCGGCACCGACCCCGTCCTGCCCGGCTCCTGAGGAGAGCGAGCGGGAAAAACGAAAAAAAGAAGAAAAAAAATTATAGAAAGTGAGGGGAGGGAGGGAAGGAAAGGAAGGAAAGGAAGGNTGTGCCCACAGCAGCCCTCTCACAAGGCACAGTGGGAGCGCTCCCCTTGCGCAGGTGCTGAGCCGGGCATCCCCCGCAGCCTGCAGGGCAGGGAGCTGGGGCTCCCGCACGCACCAAGGCTGCCCCAGGACATTGTACCGGGGCCGGGACTTGCTGGAGGCTCAGCTGGAGAGAAATTCAGCTGCCGGCAGCCCGAGATGTTCCTGTGAACAGCAGCGTTTAAAGGCAGGGGGACGGACCCGCCGGGGCAGCTCCCCCCCGCAGATCCGCAGCCTCCGGCGCCTCTGTGCGACAAAATAGGGACAACTGGTCGGGCTCAAGGGTGGGGCTCTCCGCTCAACAGAAATTTGAAATACGTAATTTCGGCTCACAGCTGGGAAATACGCGTGGCCTAGAAATCGGTGAGAGGGATGCTCAGCGCTCGGAGAGGAGGGGCCGGAGGGGTTCGGCCGCGCAGGACGCTGCCGGCGCCCCTTCGCTCCGCAGGCGCGCTGTGTCCCCGCGGCAGCACTGCCACCTGGTGCTCAGGGACACGCTCACAGCCGCCCGGGCGACAGCAGCCCGTCCTGCCACCCATCTGCGGCCCGTACCGGCCGTGCCCACACCCAAAGGCAAGGGTTTTCCCAGCTGTACCACGGCTCCGCCCCCGTGCCCGGGGCACCGCTTGCTCCCAGTGAAGTGTGACAGCTCTGCCTTGTGCTTAGCAGGCCTTTCCCCTCCATGTCACAAGCCTTTGCACTCGTGGCAGCTGTGCAAGAGAAGCACAGGTGCCCTGTGCTGCAGGTGACACGTCAATGAAATTATCTGTTTAATCATCCCCACGTTGGAAAAAAAAAAAAATTTAAAAAAAATCTGCATGTGGTTTGACCAGTTGCATTTGTGACATTTTACAACACTAGTTTTAAAAAACTTGGAAGAACTGAAAAGAAGGAAAATGTATTTCTCTGCAAGTCAAAAGCCTGCCTGTTTTTATGCGCAAAGCTTTCTTCTAAGTCTTTTTAACCAGTTAAAAACAGAGTGTATTTTTTTCTGTTGGAGTTTTGGACTAAGTGTGACAAATCTTATTCCTTCCCTCCAAACTTTTTGGCATTAGATATGTTGTTCTGCCAGTGCTAAATTAAACTGCCTTTCCCCTTTGCACCATGCAGCCTATGTGCTCTGTACCTAGCAAATCCAAGTGCTAGAATTGCTTGCTGATAAATGTAAAGGTCTATAACTGACACTGGAAATGCCCACTTGCTTCCACATATCTTGCTCTGCCTTACAGATCTCAAAAATCTGAGTGCATGTTAAGGTCACCTTCACTCCCTGCTGAAAATGCAACCAGCAACAGGGCAGAACAAGTCACCTGTGTAACAGTGCAGAGCAGCACCCCGCAGTGTGCCTGCCACACCGGCCAGTGGATAGCACTGCAAAGGAGATGGAGACTTTCGAGCAGCCAGAGGCAGCCAAGTCAGAAGCTGACCAGAGCCTTGGAGTGGGAATCATTACACACCTTGGCCTTGGTCTGCAGGTAATGAGAGGACAAATGGGTTCAGTGCTTCTTTCCACCCCTTACACACTTCCTTGTCCTCCAGCCTGGTCCTGGTCACTGCAAGCCAGAACTCACTCAGAAGCAGGAGGCAGCTGCCTAAACCTGGACCTGCAGTTTTTTCACACATAAAATTTACAAGGGAGGCAGCTTTTGCCCCTTTCCCATCTGTTTTAGCACAGTCATCCTATACAAAAATGAGAGAGGGGAAGCTTAGGTTCTGCACTTAAGCTGCCTGAATATACATCCAGCAAAATCTGGGGAGCGTCTCTGGATATACTGCCAAGCTGTAAGAGACACCGATCACACCAGTGCACTAACGCACCAGCTCTGGATATTACCACCTGCAGCGTAATGTAGGTGCACACATTACAAAGAAAAACATTAGCTAACTAGCTTGGCCTTAGCTGTACTGCTTGTTCATTTGTCTGCAAGCAAGTTGTGTTCATTTGTCTACTGCTTGATCTGTTATTCATAGCTATTTGTTTATGTTGCCCTAAGCAGTTCTCGCTCTGCCAGTCATGCAAGCCCAACATTTATAATTTCTCCTATAAAATAAGAAATTAACGTAGGAAAGAGGCTGCATACAGCTTTCCACCACAGCATTAATGTCAAGCACTGTATTCCATTTTAACAGAATAAAATGGGTTTTGCTGTACTGGCTAGTTGCTCGCCTGGGAAAAGGAAATTTCCATGGTTCCCTTGGTCCCACATCCTGACTCCACAGCGAGAACTGAGAACAGATCACAGGTGCAAATCCCTTAAGCTGTTCTTTTTTTCCCTTCCTCAGGAAAAAGATCTATTCAGTATTTGTTTCTTCAGTATTTAAAGATAATCTTTAAAACTTGCAGAAAATGAACAGAAAAAAACTCACTAATGCAGCTATTCCTGTCCGAATACCCACTTTTCCTACTCAGAGAAAGGTGTTGGGTATTGCTTTAGCTCACCACAGAACAAGTACTGCAGAGCCTCAGTTTAAAGGAACTTGTGTTGTAAAAAGCAATGCCTTTACTGCTACCTGCTCTCTGACTGGCAAACGCATTACAATGTGAGAATGTAGCAGTCACTCATATCTCTGCCCTATTTAAATAAATCTTTGAGGTTACCTTGCCCAACAAAATCACACTGATAGAGCCCATTACTTCTAATGCATCACTGCTTTCTCTCCTGGGTACTATTTTCCTTCCCAGTATAGCCTGTTTATACAATAAGGCATTTGCTACCCTGGGAAACAGCCTTTGCAGTGCCATTGATCACAGCAAATAATAAGTACACACAGGATGCTGCAAAGTCTCAGTGGGCCAACACCAAGCTCTCCTCTTAGCAATTGTTCCAGTAGGTTTTGTTTTAAACAAGGTGTCAGAACAGTCAGAACAGCCTCCTGTGTATCTGCAGCACAGCCCTGGGCACAGCACAGGCATACGATTAACACCATTTGGAAAAAAAAGACTCAAAAAGAACACTGCTAGTGTTCTATCTTGTTACTTTATGCTAGGAGAAGAAAAAACTTTCTATGGGACAGCTGCATTTTAGAAGATTCTTCCCATTTTCTTGGTACTAATTGCAAAGCATTCCCAGCCAATGCCTGTTACACCAATGTGAGCAGCAGGAAGTACAGCCACTGTTTGCTGGAGCTAGACCCTGGCTCAGGCACATGATACCCCACCAAAATCAAGAGGTGCAAATGCTCATGCTGAAATCTGGGGAGTCACCTCGGGCTTAGAGAGGGGCTGCCAGCAGTAAGCCAACCCCCACTCACATTTCTCCTGCTGCTGCTGTGTTGGGTGCTGGCAGCCCCAGGGCTGTGAGCTCCTGTGCACTCACCAGGAACCAGTGATAGCCCCGGCACCCAGCCTGCAGCTGGGCATGGCCCCAAGGGCCAGTGTCACCTCAGCAGCAGGACTGTACTCAAACCAGCCTTCCTAGGACTTATTCAGGTAGGAACCACAGCAGTATCTTTATCACCATCTTGAATACAAGTTGGCTGTGGGCTTCCCGCTCCTCCTCTCACCTTACAATACCTGAGCTGATGGTTTCTGTCTCACAGCAGGGAAAAACGTGTCCTGCAGAGCAATAAACCCCTGGTTCATCTGTGTGTCTGCACAGCTGAAAAAACACGGGTCCAGGACAGCTTTGCTTTTTGCAACACAGTGCAGCAACCCAGGCAGGCTCTGGGGGTCCCTGGAGGTTCATGTTCTGTGCTCATTGCCTCTGTGAGCTCATGGCAAGCTGGCATGGTGCTCCAGCTCCCCCCAGTGCTGCCTCCCCGCTGGTGAATGGGGTACTTGGCCTGGCAGGAGCTGCCAGTCTGACAGGCTCTTGCGGGGCTCTGGCCCCCTGTTCCAGCATGGAGCAAGCCCCTGTCTCACTGCCATAGTTGTTTTCCTGCAGTCCCACAGGCACCTTCTTGCAGCCAGTGAAAATTCAAAATGACTCTTAGTGAATAATTAATTGTCCTCATCCTGCATCATCTTTAATGAATGAAAAGGCTGGAAACCTGCTGGGCACAAGAACATGGCTCTGTGATTGGAGCACAGATGTACATTTTGCATTTCTGCACATGTTCCTCGGTAGAGATTCTGTGGCTGCAGGTTGAAATCCCTGTCCCTTATCTCCTCTTGGGACCCAGAAATCTAAAAACCCTGCAGAAGAAATGTTCATTTTCACTGAAGATGTCATATGCATCACGAACTGGGAACAGAAAATGCATTTACCTGTGGAAAAGGCATTTTTGAGATGGGTGCAGAGAGAACAGCCCAAAGAAAGAAAACAGGCCGAGCTTGGCAGATATATTAAGTGACTTCTGTTTCAGCACAGGTATTTGGAGCTCCCTGAGCCACATGCCCATTTTTAGGGCACCCCAGGGAGAGGGGACCCAGCTGGAGGCCACCCACCAGCTGCCATCACTGCACTGGTTCTGCAAAAGAGGGTTAATCTGTCCCTGCCACCAACGCTGCAGAGTGCATGGCCCATTTATCCCTGCCCGGGCTGCCGCAGCGCTGCCAGCTCTGCCGGGGATTTGGCTGCAGACTGAGAGTCTGAGGCTCAGGGAAAGGCTGATGAGGGGTTCCAAACCTGTGCAACATTCTAGCAGAAGCAAGTGCTCAAACGGGAGCGATGAATTTCTTTGCATCTTTAGAAAATAAGATACTAATTTAAGCGGCAAAATCTGCCTTTAGGAGCTCACCTTCCCAGCCCAGTGCTGGGCTTTGTGGGTGATGGCAGCAGCCCCAGAGGCTGTAAAGGCAGAGGGCAAATCCACTCCAGTTCTCACCCACGTGCAGCTCCCTGCAGCCACTGGAAGCATCGAGGGGATGGTGTGGCTCCTCATTAAACCAGGATAAGGAAGGAAAGGCCTTGGGCACAATTACCTTAATGAAGCTGGCAGCTCTGCATGCTAACAGCACCTGACGCCTGGGGTTTCAGGTGCAGCTGCACAAACACTACCAAAAGCACTTCCAGAGCCCTGTAAAAGCATAAGCACACAGAAAAGCAAATACCTGCCTGAAAGGAGCCTGGATACCCACACTGCAGAGCAGGTGGTGAGTTTGCCTCTTAATTAAGCGTATGTTCGTGGAAAGCATCTGTGCACTCTGTGAGACACCTCAGTCTTTCCCTGCTTCCGCAGAAAGTTGCTGTCCCTGCCAGCAGCTGCCTCCCAGCTGGGTAATGATGTGGGTGGCATTGGCCTTAATGCCCACAGGGGACCTGTGTGGTGCTGGCAGACACAGTGCAGACAGCAGTCAGAAGGTGAATGGTGTGTTTCTTTTTCAATTTCCAGCCCTCAGAAAACACCAGTGACTTGCAGGTGATGAAAAACTGCTGCAAACTACAGAGGAAAAAAGCGCAGTGACTATTCTGGAGAGCAGAGAGAAAAGGAACACATGTTCTGCCTGGCACACATCTTTTGGACACAGATTTTGTTTGTGTTGCACATGGCTGCAGGTCAGGCTGGCGAGCCCAGGTAGCACTGTGACATATGGCAAGCAATGTTTTAACCCATGGCTGCTCCCACCCTGCTCAGACCCTGTTTGTTGGCAGGAGGTGAGGAGGCTGCTCCTGCATGGGCGGAGAGAGCCATCGGCAGCGTTCGATCAACTGCCTCGCTGCAGGATTTTCTGTTTTGTTATGGAAATATACCAGGACACATTCAAGTTCAGTCTGGCTGTCACAGGACATCCTTCAAAACTGGCTTCATGGGCTTCTCTTTCCTGATCATCACAGGAATTCACCACAAATACTCGCCATCTGCATCTCTGCTCCCCATATTGTATGCACTTTCATTCCCTACACTGATATGTAGATATTTCACAGTGTCAGGAAAAGCAAAAAGAGCAGAGAATTTTGCACAAATGATTCATTCCGATAAACACACAAAGCACTTTAACAGGGATCACAAAATTACATAAAAATGCTTTTTTCAGTTCCTTATTTTGTTTCACTCCATGTATATTACAGTACAAACAAAAACCAACAAGTAAATAAAAGGTGGAAAACATGGGCTGATATTTTAAGGATGCCTCCAGATGTATCTGTCAGTCTGTATCACTAATTTTCAAGCTTGCTGAGGGTTATCATTAAAGGAAAAGGCCCAGACATGCACCTAAACTAGGCTGTAGTTTGTAAAACTATCTAGCAGATTTGGATATGTATCTCTTGCAAGTTTCAAGAATAAATAGAAATTGAAATCCAGTAAAGAAACAGTAACCCCAAAGTTAAGAATATTTTATAGAACAGAATGTGAAAATATCTGACATTCCCTTCAAGTGGTAGAAGCTGGGCATATCAGGGGCTTAGCTGAAAATAGCTGGGTGCTCAAAATTTTTCTATTTCTAGGGATGATCACATTAACTGGAAGAATACTAACTATAGTCCAAGACAGGAGTAATCCTTGTGTTTCTTATGGGATGTAATTTTACCTGAAAGTCCCATGGAGTATGGGTTGAGATGGAATGTTACTGAACCTAACTGAAGGTACATTTGAGCTATTGGCAGGCACATCTAACTACCATCTATTTATTTTGAATGACAAAAATAGCAGAAAAAAAATCAAAATGCTTGAACTGCAGAATTATTTATACCAGCACACTGGCTGCTCTGGGTATGCACTTATGTGACAAACATACCAACACTGTTACTGCTTCTGGACCTAGCTAGATTAAAGAAAATATGCAAATCTCTGCTCTACAAATCCCCAGATTCAAAGGTATCTCCAGATACGACAAACATCCTAAAGGGAAAAAAAGAAGACTACTACTACAACAAAGGCAGGGAGAGGTACCAGTCCAGTGATTGCTAATGAACACTCCAAGAGGCAGCATCACTGGGAGATGTTACTCACAAAGGTGACTCACCCAAGGAGGGGACAGTGGTGACACAGAGCCCTAAGATGGAGCTCCAAACTCTGCAGTGTGAGGGACTTGTCAGGTCTGAGTGTCTGAGACTCAAAGGAGGCTGTCACTGCTGACCTATGATCACCCAAAGCAGCATAATGCAATAAGACAAACAGAGAGAGGTGAAACCACAACTGACAGGGCAACAGCAAAGTCTCTCTTGTAACCACGAGGGGCCAATACTCCCAGGTAGCCCTCAGGCAACAAACGTGCCCTGCTCTCCTAAGGGGACCATTCAGGCTCTAGGGCGTTCCTACCCCACCACAGCACCATCCCGGGTCTCTATCTCTTCTCCCATTACCAGCCCCTTATCAGTGGTTCAAAGGACTCCAGATAGTTGCCAAGAGCTGTAGGTCTGACAAACATCCTGCTCCTGGGGCACTAACAAAGCTCTCCTCTGTTCTGTGTGCTGCTCAAAGGATGGCACCGCACAACAGATATCCTGCACTCCTGTCTTTCCAAAACATATCCCATCCCTGCCCAAGCTGGGGAGGCCTTTCTGCTAATGCTACCAGGCTTACGACACAGACAGAGAGAGCTCACCCCAGGCACTACAGGCACTGGGAACACATGAACAAATACATACACATTCACCTGCCATTCATTTCCTAACAGAGTGCAATTTGTAAAGCACCACTGCTCCTACATCCTCAAACATTTAGGGAAAGGCTTTTTCCATCAGTAAAAATGCACCTACGTTTTGCCAGAGGAGAATTAGATGTTAAAAATACCTTGCGGAGAAATTCTTCTTTTTTCACAAGAAATGTCACCTTTTTCCCAACAGACCAAGATGTTGCTTCCTTTTTCTTATTTAGGAAGTTATGTCGTCAGGGGAAAAAAACAAACCCAAATTGAAATGTTGTCTTCTCCCAGCTCTCCCTGCTGCATCGTGCACTAAGGCAGGCGTTTCTAAAGAACTTTTTGACTCTTTGGGAGCAAAGCCAGAAAGCATCCCCCATGCCCTGCAGACTGCTGGGCTCAAATTATTTAGTGGATTATCTCTTTATGATTAAAGGATTTTGGCTCATGTTCAGAGATGTTACAGTCCTTCCCATGAGGGGTCCTGTTTATAAGCTACATCAGCAATTGATTCAACTGTAAATGCTTAGAGAAAGAGGGACTAGACACTAATTTGGATTTGGTCCAGTATACTCCTGTGAAAAGCTGCCAGGACGTGGTGGGTTTGGGCATAGGTTGGCCACAAAACAAAGGAGAAGCACTCATGGACTTGTTTTTTACCACATCGATGCATTTGTTTCCTGAACTATATGAAAACAAAACAAAAAAACACCTCATGTCCAGAAGGGGTATAAGAAATAATTGATTCCGACAAAGTCATAGAATTGTAGAGTATTTTGAGTTGGAAGGGACCCATAGGAAACATTGAATCAAGTCCTCAGGGACCTTCGGGTAGAAGCAAAGGCAAAAACATATATTTGTACTTCTGATGCATCTTTTCTTAACTCAGCAGCTGTTCTATTATAAATATTTATCCTACAACTCTGGCTGCTCTGGAAGAATACAATAAAACATCATTTAATGAATTCACTTTAAACTAAAATCAAAAAACATGCTTTCAGTCTTGCCACAGCCCAGGGATTTTCTTTGCAAGGCACAGGTCATGTGGGCAGAAGGAAGAGGGCTCTCATGCTCCAGAGCACCCATCTTCCTGGCTAACACTTTTCCAGCCCTAATGGGATGGGATTCATAGCACTGCATGCCCTGAGCTTAAAAATAACCACTGAAGGTGGTTAGAGAGATTTATGCCTTTCAGCAAGTATCTTGCTTCCTTCCAGCCTGTGTTTGAGCGATCTCCTGACACAGCACAGAAACATGTTTATTTTAGGAACAGCGTGTCGTCACCCTTTTCACAAGGGCCATCCTAAATCTGATCAGGTGCCTTTGCTCCACCATTTGTCTCAAATGCCAGGCTGATCATGCAGCCCCAGTGGCCAGAAAGCTCCAGGCTGGCCAGGTCTCCATAGCCCACTGCTGGGTGTAGGTTGGGGTTTTGCTGGGGTAACTACACTGCAGGGGTAAGGGCAGAGACAGGTAAGTGACCTTGGTTTGTTTCACCATGTGGCCAAATGAGGCTACTTGTGAGAGACCCCACCTGGCATTTTACATTTGTAACCATTTTGCCCTTCCAGGGGGCAGACAGAGTTCCCTTTAAGATTCAGGCTGCATGCTGGTGGGCACTC
Source organism: Leptocoma aspasia (assembly GCA_013399835.1). NCBI lineage: Eukaryota > Metazoa > Chordata > Aves > Passeriformes > Nectariniidae > Leptocoma > Leptocoma aspasia. The sequence goes on along the minus strand of VXAX01006627.1, from coordinate 229,070 downwards.
CGAATCCGTGAGAGCTTACATTTCCCACGGAAAATGAAAATGCCTGAGTCACCATTTTATCAGGTGCTAAATAAGAACAGATTTATTTTTTCATGCCTATAATTATATGTTTGGAAGGGGCTAGAGCAAGCAGCTCTCAGAATGAGGAGGGAAGATGCTTGAGCGAGCTGTGCTAATGGAGAGGGCCTTTGGTTGGACAGAGCAGGGGGAAGAGCAGTGCTAGGGCCAGCAGAAACTGATGCTCACTGGCAAAACATGTTCTGCTTGTTCCTTTCCAAAGTTCTCCCTCACAGCACAATAAATGTTTGTGCTTTGGGAAGGATCACAAAGACTGGGCAGGAAAAAACCAAAGGTTTTGATTGGCTTGGGGGACTTTTTGGAAAGGATACTACATTCCTTTAATTAAATGAGTCTCAACCCAGGCCAGGAACAAGCAAGTACAAAAAAGAACCATCTTCCCCTTAATTTAAATTAAATTCATTAACTTTGCAGCGTTTCTTAGCTAGCAGACAGGCCGTGATCAACATATTTAATGTCTCATCCCTAGAAATTGTTTCTTCTCAACAAGGAGATAGAGCACAGAAGAAAAGAACAAAATACACTGCCAGTATCATTCCTGACATATTGTTGTATCTGGGTTTTTGTTCTTGGCAGTTCAGTGCCTGCCACATAGCACGACCCCTCCACCAGGCAGCTGTCAATACTGGGAAAATTGAGTTTACTCTTAATGAAAGGCCACAGCCAATAAGCAATCAGGCAGTATGTGCTCTCCATCCCATCATTAATGAGCCAGGGGATATTTGTCTTCTGTACACTGCCATGGCTCTCCCACCTCTGCAGCTGCAGGTCTGAGTCACACCCCAGACTAGAAGGTACACCTAATCTTTAGATCTGACTTAGTTGTTCCTCAGGAGGGAGAACATTTCAGGAACAATGAACGCGATGTGAATGTCTGCAGCAGTGGGGCAGTGCCCCATTGCTTCAAACCCAGGTACGTGTGAGTAGCTGTGAAGAGGAGCAATTCCACCTATTCCTCTCCCTGCCTCAGGCTGATTTCTTGCTGATTCCCTCCTGATAGCAGCAGCACTTGTGTAGTGACATGATGACTCAGGTAAGGCTGGTTTGATTAAAAGCAATTAATTTTTAAAATACCAATAATAAGAATAGGTTAGTTTCCCACTGGCAATATCCCCAGCACCAGCAGGGAATAAGAGTATTGCCCCCAGAGGCTGGGTTCATAAGCTCATTCCCTTCTCTTACCCAGCAGTGAAGCCACTGAGGAACTGCAGTCTTGATACCATGCTCCTACAAAAAGGAGTCCAAGTCATCTCAAAGATGTCTTGAGCTGACATGCCCTTCAAATCACTAACCTGAACCAGGTTTCTCAGCTTCTCTGAAGGGGATACTCTAGAGACTCGTCTGTCTTACCTTTTTAATTCACCACATGTTTAAAACAAAGCAAAATGAAACAATTCCACATTGTCACCAATAAATATCCCCTGCGAGCACAGGTTTCCTCAGGAGGAAGCAAGAGACCTGACAGATGAGAGCTGTAATCCTTTGTGCATACCTGGAAACTACTTAAATATTACTATGGCCACGTAAGAGTCTATAGAGTTGTCAGTGAGATCTGACTCTCTAAATTGCAAGATCAACAACTTAGATGAAAGAACCTCTTTTACATTGCATCAAGTGGACTTGAGAAGGAAGCAGAAGGGAATAATCATTCTCAGCCTTTTAACAAACACCTGAAAGTGGAGAGGTAAAAGATGAAAGGATATTAATAAACATATTACCAAATTAAACTTCCATGGGTAATATTTAGACATCATAGAAGTTGGCACCTTAAGGAGGAGAGAGAGAAAACAGATCAGAAAAAGATGTGAGTCTCCAACAGTCTGTTCTCAGATGGCCATTTCCAGTGGCAATCACACTAATTGCACACACAAATTAGGCAAACGATCATGAATGTATTTTTCAAAATCAAGCCCCATTTATGTTAGTCTCACAAGAATTTCCAATCAACAGTTTTCAATTGCAAATACAGAACAGTTTAGTCATCAAAAAGCAAAAGGATGAAGAATGTACTGAACAGGAAAGGAAAACAATCTCTTCTCTCTCTTTCCCATATTTCTGTAATCAATTTCTTCTGAACATTTAAAAGAACATTTTCTATTGACAGAAGACATAAAAATACTTTGGTTTAATGAGCTCTGCTCATCTTAAAATTACAGAGATAAAAATGTAAGTGCACAATACAGTATTTCAAGTAGCTTTGCGGGGGTTATTAGCAAAGTATGAACATGGCTATCAATCATCAGACATACTGACTGATACTAATGCTCATCATGGGAATGCAAATAATTGTTTCAAAGCATAGTATGCCCCTTCATCACTAAAATCACTTAGATGTTATAATTCATCTAGCTCGAGCAATGAAAATACAATCAGCTTGCTTTCTCTGAATAAGCACAGTTTTAGCAAATCACTTAAGCACGGGCTTAAAATTAACTAGCTGATTGAGGTCACAGCCCACTTTGCCTGTGCGTTAGCACACTGCTGAAGGTAATGCAGGGAGGATAAGCAAACCCCAAATAACAATGAAAAAAACCTTTTTCCTCTGAAATCTACCTTCTGAGATACCACCATTAACCTTTAGTGTGCGGAAGCCATTAACTCTGAGAGAGCCCTCTGTGCTGTTGCTGATTCAGCATTGAAACCTTCACTGAGCAAGGCTCTCTTTGGAGGAATAGAAGGACAGGGCACTTGTTATCCATCACTGAGCTATTCCAGCTGCTGGCTGGCACTTACTAACGCTGCAGGCCTTGCCTTACCAGGTCATACTTAACCCTTAGAAAGCAATTGCCTTCATCTGTTTCTCTTAATAGGTAGCCAGCATATTTTCCCTGGCAAGCTGCACTCCTACTGAACATTAAATATTTTTACGTGAGAAACTTGTAATGCGTATGCTTTTAATGGGAGCTTACTGAATGGGTGGGAGTCTCAAATGCCTCTTAAAGGACAAATGAGGAACTTCAACTGTACTATAAAATTCTCATGGTGCATCTTCTCTTAAATACCTAAAATCCTAGCCCCTTTCCCCAGTTCTAGTGTACAGACAGAGTAACATTAAACAGCTTTGAGACTTACAGTCCTTCAGTTGTCCACACAGGTCCTGGGTTAGCCCCACAGGTACTTGGAAAAGAAGGCAGCATTGTTTCCACACTACAGACAGGCAATAAGGCAGAGGAAGGTGTGGTGGAACCCAGGGTGGAGTTATGTGCAGGTACTCACAGCCTAAATGTCAGGCTGAGCAACTCTCCCTTGCTTCCCCTACACTTGGTGGAGATCTTGTCAATGTAATCAATGGGGTTTAAGCTGCAGTTCATCTCACCATGAAGATGTTTCACTCCATGAAACAGGAGTTGGATTTCTGTGGTCCTTGTGAGTCCCTTCCAACTCGGGATATGCTATGAAAGGAGTTCAGTTATGGCCCAGGTATGCTGGTTTCTCTCCTCTGGATGCGAGTGGCAGCATCTCACATCAGAGTGGAACCAGCTCCCCCACTCTTGCTCTGGTCCATGGGCAGCCAGCTGCCAGCACAGCTCATCAGGCAGAACGGAGCTCAAAGCACCCAAAAGCTGAAATTGTGTCTCAAGGTGATCCCCCACGCTTCGTCACACACAGAGCTTCCGGCACGGCCATCCTCATCTCCTGACGTGGCTAAATGGCTCACTGAGGCTGTGTCCACCCACAGCCTGAGATGCCACTTTAATCACAAGCTTGTAGGGACTGACAGCTGCAGAACTCATCATTTGGCCATAACAGCCTACTCACCAGCCTGCTTTCCTTTCTGTACCCCACATAACAACTGCTGTCTCTCCAGCTGAATTGACCCCACTGGGCATAAAGAAAAGCAATGCCTTACTTGAGGCAAGTGTGTGATGTTCTGCTCCTCTCATTGCAACAAGTATTTACTAGAACTGGGACTGGTTTAGAGAGAGGCAACAAGAAGATCCAAGACTCTTCAAACTGTGAGAGACAGCTTAGCAGGAGTATGCTTGTGGTTTCTGCAGTCACAAGTAGCATGAGAGAAGGATGGATACTGAACTATCTCGTTCAGTACTGATCTCTGGAAAGCATCAATCCAAGCTAGCAGGAATCAAGTTCAAAACAAAGGAACAGAGAGGCTTTTTCATGTAACAGGTCTGGGGAAATCCTTTCCACAGGACACTATGATGCTAAAAATGTACGTGTACTCAAGGGGAGACTGGTCAAGTACACAAAAGAAACATCCACTGAGAATTCTTAAGTACATTGAACCATGTCTGACTCAGATAATTTTCTAAGCTGAAAATAGCTAGCAGCTGAGAGAGCATTTGGGGGACAGATAATATTTTCTTACTTTTTCCTAACTGTTTGATGTGGATGGAGGAAGGCTATTGGGCTAGATGGACACTTTATTCTGGCCCAGAATAATTGCTCTCATATTTTTCTGTTAATTGATGCTACTTCCCTGTATCTTTCTATTGGTGCCTTTTTTTAGAGGTTTCCTTCATTTTTTCCAAATAATCATTTCCAGGCTACACTAAACCCACTGAAGATCTGTCTCTATAACACAACACCGTTGTGGATAAAGCAGAGATGAAGTAGGGAGTAAGACATATTGGCTCTTAGTCTCAAAGCTTAACGAGCGATTACAGAAGTGCTAAAACAGACGACTGTCCTTTGGCACTTAGTGAGGCAACATGTGCTCACTTAGTAACAAGCACATCATTCCTCTAAGACTTAATCCCAGCAGCGTTTTACCAGCCAAATGAACATTCCCATAAATAATAGAGATTCAATGCCTTTCTCTCCTCCCCAACACTGTGCTGTCCTCCCCTTCTACAGACCAGTAGCAAAGAAGCAGCAGGGAAAATCTAGTGAGTCTGAGACTTGCAGTGAATCTGGAGCTCACACAAGTGAGCAGGGCAACAGGAGAGAAAGAGAAGTGATGCCTTTGGGCCAAGTGAGCAGGATTTACCAGTCCTTTGTCCCTGCCCTGGGTGGGAATTAGACCCGTAACTATCCTCCCAGCACACTTTAGGGCTCTGCATTTCTCTTTCTGCACCCTGACAGTCTCTTGTCAAAACTTGACGTTCTTATTGAAACACTTTTCTTCAGTGGCCATGCACATAAGCAACAAACTCTGCCCACTGAGTGGACACAGCCTTATGCCAGGACAGCCCTTAGCAGAGTCCCCAAGAGGCACCCGTGGCTATTTAACAAAGCAGTGTGCCTGTCTGGATCTTTCTGCCGGTTTGGAGTTGGTTTTTTTCTCACTACTAACAAAGAAAAGCCTCTGGTTTGGATATTTTTACACTTAGCAGACTATCATTTAGAAAGTGTATTGCCTGACCTTCTCTGGGAGGTGGGAGCATCCCTTGCCAAACAGCATGTTAGACATAGAAGTATCGACCCAAAGGGCACGAGCTGTGGATGAGTAGGAGAGAAGCTCTCACGGGAGCACTCTCAGCAAGACCCACCACCTGCCAGAAATGCCAAACAAGTGTGAAATTCATTCACTAAAGTGTTTCCTCAGGAAAGGACATGCTCCCATTTAATGGCCCTCCTTATTCATGCTTCACACACCATCTGAAGGAATTTGATTGTTCTATCTCTAACCTTTTCTAACCTCGAAAACAAAGCCCCAAACCAACCCTAAAACACAGTCGCATCACCTTCTCAGCCAAGGTGCTGTAAATGAGCTGCAGGGCAGAAACAGATCTCCAGCAAGATGTTTTAAGATGTGTGTCAGCCATTTAGCAGGGAAGGCGGGGCAGGGAAAGTGCATTTCATTGCTGAGCCTGCAAGCATCTGGGAGTATGATTTATATTCCCACAACTGCCTCTTCAGGTTAAGGGTGAGCACAGTAAAGGATTCATCACAGAAACACCAGCAAACGCAGAAATGGAGGAAAAAGCAAACCAGGTTTCTTTGTCTTATCCATTAAAGGTAAATTAGAGTTATTAGAGAGGAGCACCCAAGTACAGCCACAGAACATTAAGCCATATGTGAATATTTATATACATATTTGTCTGATCAACCAACTGAATATTTACAAAGATTATACCTTGCTTGCACTGAGCATAAAAACCTGGGGAAATCAGCCTTTCAAAAGCATCTAAGAGTCCCTCCAGCCTCACAAATACACCACCCAGGATACATCTATGCTATTTCTAAACTGAAGCAGCAGGGAAGTAAAGGGCTTAGCCACACAGAACTGACAGAAAGGGGAGCACCACACACTGGGCCATAGGAAAGGGGTCTGCACTTGAATTTCACTGCTGTGATTCAACACGGGCTCACATGCCACTCTCTCCACCACCAAAATGCCACAGAAGAGGATAAACAATGGCAACACTAAGTCACAGGAACTCAGAAAAGTAATGGCAGCACGTTGGCTGTCCAGTCCCAGCAGCAGTAGAATCATTATTTTCCTTGGTTTGGTTTTCATGTCACATTGCAACAAAAGAGGAAATCCAGAATTTGAGAAGGAATTTGCAGCATGGAGGACGTTGCAATACCATTCCAGTGGTTATCTGTAGACACACCAACATCACAGAGAGGCTTGAGCATAGTGGAGTGTCATGGACACTTTTGATCCTTGTGCTTTTCCAGTTTGAATGCTCTGTGCAAGTATGTCCAGCTCCACCCTCAGCCCCACAAGGAAGATTGCTTTCCCTGTCCCTCCCTCCAGATACAGTTTGGATCCTCCCAGCAGACTTCCCATCCTGAAAATTAGTAAGGCAGAGGAGGGAACACCAGATTGGGTACTCCTGTCCACAAAGCAAGCACATCATGTTTAACTACATTTTTAAGCCACTTTCACTAGAAGTTCCCCTTTCTCCGTTCCTCTTTTTTGGTGCTCTCAGCTCCTTATTCCACTCCCATGCTCATATAGGCCTCCTACTCTGTCCATGTTTTTTCCACCCACTGTATGTTGAAGTTTTGAATTTTAATCACTTCTATATGCTTCTGTATGCCCACACACATGAATTTTCCTTCTCCTGGACCTTTCCTCTGCAGGACCCAGCATTTCCTCTGCATCCTACCCACAGTCCCTGCAGGTACACTTGCATGGTCCATGGCACATCAAAGAAGTCTATTTGAGAGAACAGCCTGAAACAAGGGCTAAAAGTTGGGAACAAACTGACTGTTTGTCACAATCCCAGCACAGGGCAGGGGCTTTTGTTCTCTCAACACCTTGTCCTATCTCCCCAAGGACCAGCAACCCCAGCAAGTGGACATCAGGTGTAAGACGCTGGGCATCAGGCAGTGCACTCCTCAGATCAAAGACTCCTGACCTACAGCAAATGGATGCCCCAGCTGTGGCTTCATAAAAACACCCGCTGAGAAACCAGCAAGGCAAACAGAAGAAGGGACAGCAGAAACTCCCCACCTCAGCTCTTCCAGAGCCAAACAATGACTTCAGTCAAGTTGCCTCATCCTACTGTACTTACTGTTGTCCCCCCCATCGCCTTGGCAGCACAAAGCAAACTGATTAGGACCGAGCAGCAACTGCTGGGCCATGCACAAGTGAGTTTTCAAGTGAACAAATGGCTGTGAGTGCACATTAAAAGCAGGAAGAGAACACTAATAAGGAAGCAATTATTTCATTTTTTTTAAAACAGATTTTTTTTCCTATTCTTTCCTCTTATCTGGAACAAACAAAGCTTTGAGGGAACAAATACAATTCCAGAGATAATCCATGCTTTGGATCCTGGAAGCATTTGGTACCAACTTCTGGAAAACAAAACAATGATAATGACTCATGCTGGGCCTGGGGGTGGCTCGTCACAAATTTAGCAGCAGCTTCCATGCTCCCAGCTGAGAGTGGCTTTGCTGGGTTGTTTTCACAGATCCCCAGGACTGCAATTTAGCACATGCAAATCGGCCCAGCAGCCAATTGCAGCCACCATGCTAGAAAGGCATAAACATGACATTTAGAAAAATGCTTTGCCATACAAAACATGATTACATCCTTCCATGCCATTTTAGGCTATGGGAAGAAACACTATTTTTATTATTAAACATTACACATCTTTTTTCTTCCAAGGGGAAGAAGAATTATTTAAAGGCCTATTAAGCAAACATTTATTCCCACAATTGACAGCTTTGTGCACTACCATTGCATCTGGGGAGGTGATCATCCCCTGTACTGGATGCTTATGAGGCCACAGCTCAATTCCTGTGTCCAGTTTTGGGCCCCTTACTTCAAGAAAGACACTGAGGTGCTCTGTCCAGCTCCAGAACAGAGTTGGGGGAGAGTCCAGAGAACAAGTCCTATGAGGAGTGGCTGAGGGAACTGGGCGTGCTTAACCTGGAGAAAGGGAGAATCAGAGGGGACCTTACTGCTCTCCACAACTCCCTGACAGAAGGCTGTAGCAACGTAAAGGTCAGTCTCTTAAAGTAACAAGTGACAGGACAAGAGGAAATGGCCTCAAATTGCATCAGGGGAGCTTTAGATTGCATATTAGGAAAAATTTCTTCACTGAAAGAGTTGCCAAGCATTAGAAAAGGCTGCCCAGGGAAGTAGTGCAATCATCATCCCTTGAGGTATTTAAGACATGCAGATGTGGCACTTAGTGGTGGATTTGGCAGTGCTGTGTTATCAGGTGTACTCAATAATCTTAGAGGTCTTTTACAACTGAAAAAATTCTGTATTCTACAAGAAATCTCATCTAGTTTTCAGACCATACAGAACTTCTGATTATATATGTACAACCTGGACTAAAAAATTTAAAACTAGCATCAGTTTGGTAAAAAATTAAACAGTTTACTTCTAGAAGGCAGCAGAAAGGGCTACGGGAAGACAAGTGGCTTGGTTTTGAGATGAAGTTCAGTGAGACAGAAGTAGATTGCTCTCACAAACAAAGCAGGAAGATTTCAATTTCTTTAATGAACAGGGCTTTCCATCTGGGAATTGATGGCTGTGAAATACCTCCAGAGGGATCTGCTGGAAGCAGAAAACAAGCCTACTGTCAATGCCCTGTGGACAGGGAAAACAAGAAGAATTTTAGGGATGATAGATACCACTCATCTAAAACAATGGGTCTGGTTGGGACTAGGTGCATGCATAGAGTTAAATATGCACTCAGATGGTTCAGTGAGCTGAGACTGTCTCCGGAAATACTCCTTGGTCTTCGATGGACATGACCTAACAACAGTCACACAGCCCTTAAGCTGAAAGCATCTGCTCTGGAAGTCATCAACTTTAAATATCTCCCTTTGACCCTGGATTCTTTTGTTACTCTTCAAGTGGAAAAACAGCAACACAGAATTTTATACACACAGTCATTCAGGAACACCAATGGAAAAGCTGAAAAATTATTTCATTGTATTGTTAGTCATAATTTCCCATAAATCTTTCCATTTATAATGCATGACAATTGTACATGGTGTTTAACCTCAGACAAACTCTTACTCTTTTCTTGGCTGAGACTGGGAAGTGAAGGAAGTTAAGCTTTATTCCTGTACAAAACCATGCAAATCTTCAGGTGAGAAGTGTCATAAACCAGCCAACCTCTGCTTCAAAATACTGTTTATCATCCTGATTACAGATACTTAAGAAAATTCAAATGACTCTTATTTTGCTTGTATTTGCTCATTCACAGAAAGTAAAACATTTTTCAAATATGATTCAGTATCAGTGACACTCTGGGAGGACCCAGACAAGTTTCAATGTTCAGAAGACTGAGTGAAGATCCAGCAATTCCAGATACCCAGCTCTGTAACCTCAGACATCTGGCTGACAGCTCTGCATTGCTAAGCCACTTTACACCCAGGGAGTTCCTGGACTTGCACTTCTTTTGAAGATTTATGAAATACTTTATTGCAAACTGAAAAATAAAATCATGCATAATATCAAAGACTTTCCTTTGCATAACTATACAGAACTGGCTGCAAGTGCTTAAAGAAGCTATATGCATATAACTAAGTTCATTATCATTTATATCTCTGGATTTTTTGTATAATAGAAACCAAGTAATTTCACCAGATAAAAACACTAAAAAACTCATCATTTCTAGAACAGATTTTTTACAAAGATGCACAAGCACTACGGGTTTCCAGGAGAGATGCTTAGCCAATGACTGCATGAGAGGGTTACTTCAGAATAAAGGAAATTGTGGATTTAAAATGCTATAGCTATTCTTGAATAATACCCCTGAGGAGTGCTCCTGTTATAATAAAAAAGATTTCTCAGAGTTTTGTTTAATTCATTTCCCAGGTGAATTAAACTAAATCAGACAAAGGTATTCTTTCCACTAGCATATGAGTGTCAACAATAGGCATTATCCCAGAACAGCACAGGTACTTAACTTCCACTGGTCAGCAAGTGTTACTTTTCCAAAAATACAAAACAGAAAGAGGGAGCCTGAACAAAATATGTGTCGTAACAGTGGCAGAGAATGGCAGGCAAGACACCTGATGTGGGAAGGAAAATGTACTGATGACCCCCAGTCAGATCCCAGTGCTTCTCAGCCTTGTGACCCACTCCCAGCTCCAGCTCAGCATCCCTAAGCCACCATTCCCATCTCCCACCAGCAATCCACATTCACATTCTGAGCTGCCACAGATCAAAGCCTCTCTGTGCTCCCTGAACTCAGCAAGGAACTGCAGGCTTCACTATCTGTCATTACATACACAGACCTGGTGCTTCCAGTAATTTGAACCTGAACTGTGCAGTATTTGCTGTACACTGTAACTTGCTGTTTACTTGAATAAACAGCAGTGGGAAAATTTTCAAGAACTAGTGTATGTAAATAAAATGTAGGTGGATGCATAGCTGAATAACTGCACAAGCAAACAAAGAAGTGCCTGTTCCACTCATAAGCCAAATGCTATTCTTGAATATGCAGTTGTACCTCCTATGTGTGTGATTCCATTTGCATCTGAAGATGTCTTGCACGTGCAGACACATTATGACAGTGCCCCAAATAGTCTTAGGGAAAATGCAAAGATGTATATGGGCAGCAAGAGACTGGCTAGTTAATGGCAGAGGCACAGCTTGACCCCGCCTAAAAGACAGAATGCTTGTTCCTGCTGCCCCAAATATCAAACTTATTGTTGTGATGCCTGGAGAAATATGAAGACCTACTGTGCCAGACATCATTTTGATTTGCCATAAAGCCAGCATCAATCAGTGTATTTCCAGGAGCATCTCCAAATTTCACCAATGTGAGACTCCCATGGAAGCCAAGTTCAGGATTTACTTTCAATATGAGCTTAATTTGTACTGAAGGCATCAATTTGAAAAATAGGGACTTAAACTGAGAAGTACTCTTATGAATGTTTGAGAATAGATCAGTCTCTGGATACAACTAAACCTCTACTACTGAAAATGAAGCTGAAAATGCATTGAGGCTGAATGCTCTTGCTGGTCGATGTGAGAAGTATCTGTGGTTTTAGCAATGATGCATCCCACAGGAGAGTCTGTACAGGAGCCAAGGGGAGGACAGGCATGAGACAGAATCACTCATAGAGCCAAGTAAGAAATCCTTATGGAAGAAGACTAAAACACACTCACTAGCAGAACTCTCCATGCTGCTATTATGCAGTCTATGGGTACAGGGCCTTTTACACCAAACCAGGTACAGGTCACCCAAAACAGTTTTTCACAACTCTATTCACAGCTACAACAACAATGCAGTCATTATTTAATGTTTACCTTGAACTTAACAGTGTAGTAGCTATCTGTTTCATCATTTTGGCTAGGAAGCCAAAAGCAAAAAAAATATATCTGGACTGGCAAACCACATCTCCTAAGCAAAGAGGGAAAGAGCGTTAGCAGAGAAAATAAATTAAAGAAAAAAACACTTAACAAAATTAACTGTGGTTGCACCATCACAACGGGAAATATCTCTGCGCATGCAATACCATCAGTCAGCTTGCAAACTCTGAAACTAAGATAACAAGTGAAGCACCTGAAAGATGATACAGGATGTCGCTGTGCTAAAATACTTGTAAAGAATTCACAAAGGAAGAGGATAAATCTCTTACTCTGCATCGCTGTGAATTACTTGCACTTTTGTGGTGTCTTTGAGACCCATTAAGCCCCATTTTGCAAGGTGCTGTTCAAACAACCACAGCCTGCCCCTAAGACAAGGTCTGCACACCTCAGAAGCTGAGCATAAGAAAACAGGCTAGAGTTAGCTGAAGTAAAGAGGTGAGAGGTTTTTGCACAATAATAAAAAAATCCTGCTAGTATTTTTGCTAACATCACAATAGAGCTGTACAGTACCACACAACTACCTTCAGTATTTCACTGTTTCTCTTTGAAGTGTCATGCATTAACTTCTGACAGAATCAGTAGTAGTCTAAGGCTCTGAGTCAGCACAACACACAAATATAAATCTGACTTTAAATGTGTGCTTACATCCTTATGAGTTGTTTGCATTAAAGAAAACATAGATATGAGGAAGGCAAAAGGCTTGGTCAATCTGTCAGAATAACTTCAGATCAGAGAATCAAGGACATGTAGCTCACAACACTCTGTGCCACCGCTGTTGTAGTTGATGTTCCCACAGTCCTTCCACTCCCATAATTTTATATTCCTTTTGCTGGTTTACATCTCTGGCTTGGGCCCACACTGCCACGCTGGGCACAGCACCACACCTTTAGGTCTGTTGCCAGAGTACACACCTGTCTCCTGGGGCATGCTCACCTTTTGAAGAAGTAGCAAGGAGATTTATCCTCCAGCACAGGATCCACCTGTAAAGCCAAACCAGTTCAGCCTGGAAACTATTTTAGGACACTATCATTGACTTCTAGTGCAGTAAAGTTACAGCCTAGCATCCCCCATGGCCTGAGCACCACCCCACTTTTACCAGTAGCTTACTGTTCTCTTTACTGCTCTTACAAAAGACACAAAACAAACATTCACACATAGCGCTACAGTGAAAACTCCATTATAGCTTTTCACTGAAAAGAGACTAGGTGTGTGTACAGCTTCCACGTGGAGCCACAATTTATTCTATTTATTTATCACATTGTTCTTCAAAGCAGGGCAAAACACTCTTTGAAGGGAGTCCAGTGTTCTCTCCCAAAGATTCCCCTGTTGCCATGACCTTATCACAGACTTGCACACAAGAGTGTCGTGGGAGGGAAGAGGCTACTGAGGCATAAACGGGTGGCTGTAACCATTAACAGCTTTTCCTTAGCAAGGCCATAAGGGAATCCAGGCTACCTCAGCAACAGTGTTCCCCTAAGAACAGCCTTTCTGTTCAAGAGAACACCGAGCATTTGCACTGGAGGTGTGAACATTTTTCTCTTCTAGGACCAAGATCTCACAAAAAAACCCAATACAAGCATTAGGAAAGAATACTCTAAAAGACCTCATAAGCATCCAATCAGTAGTTTCTACAGATCTTAATAATAACAAGAGTAACACAGAATTTAATTCCATAGGCGTTTACCCAGTGTTCTAGGGAGGGAAAGTCAGATTCATGGAAGAAAAAGAAATTGTAAAAACACCGCTTTAAAAGCTTCAACAAGATCATCCTAAAACTCAGGGGTAGTACCACACCAAACCAAGGCGCTCACGCACTTATTCCCCTCTTCAAAAAGTGCTCAGGGGAAAGTGTTTAGGATCACAAATATTGTTCAGAAATTCACCCCACTGCACTTCCTTCCCATCCTAGTGAAATGCTCTCCCCCCAACAGGCTAGGAGCTGAGAGAAGAGTTGGGAGTCTCCTCAGGCCCCCCAGCAGGAGCAGGCAGGGATTTCTCTTTGCTTCTAAGTACATCACCATTCAAAAACACATTCAGCACCCTCCACCAGAAAACCACTACAACATTACTACTACCAGAAGCAAAAAGTATAGAGAGCTCTTACAGAGGGGCCAACCCTAGAGTTGTGTGGGGCCATTGGCACTCTGGGGAAAGTTATTCCCATATTGGCCAGGTGGTAACAGAAGGCACAATTGGGGGTTCCAGGTGGGATGAGAAATACAGGAGTCCCATACAAAGGAAAAGGAGCTGAGTGGGCTGGAGGTGGGATGGGGAACAATAATGAGGGTCATGTGTAAGGTAGGAATCTCTGCGAGGACAAAGGACACGCGTGGGGGTTCTGTGTGGGTGGGGGCTCCAGGCGGGATTAAGCACAGGATGGGGTGGGGGCCAGGCCTCGGGCAGAGGAGGGCCGGGTTGGGAATCCAGCGGGTGAGGATGCTGGGGGCGGAGGGGACCCGGGTGCGGGAGATGCCGAATCAAGGGGACTCGGTCCCGGGGATGCGCGGCGGGGTCAGCACCGCGGACAGCGCCCGGCCCATCCCGGCCACCTGTGCGCGGCGCCGGCGAGGCGGAGGCGCAGGGGAGGACGGCGGGGAAACGGGGCCAGCCCGGGCCGAGCGGCGCCCGGGCGGAGGGGACAAGGACGCGCGCTCCCCACCTGGGCTGTGGCTGGATCTCAGGCGCCTTCCACAGAGACACTGCAGCATATGCGAGCCTTTCTCCAGGAGAAGCCCGAGAATCCTCATGGATTTCACTTTGTGGCGCCCTCCCGCTCCTCGGAAAAGGGACCGGCCCCGGAGCGGCCGGCTCTCAG
>VXAX01006627.1:135108-214444 GCA_013399835.1 Leptocoma aspasia | reverse complement strand
GGCGCCGGGCCCCCTCGCCGCCAAACTTCCCGGCCCATCGCCGCGGCCCCGCCGCGCCCGCGGGAGGGAGGGGGACCCCGCCGCCACTTCTCGGGACTTGTCCGCCGGCGGAGGGCCGGCCGTGCCGGGAAGCGGGGCGGGCTGGCTGGAAGGACGTCAAGCCCTAGAAACACGCGCGGCCGGCTCCCAGCCCTGCCCCCTGCCGGCACAGCCCCCGCCGGGCCGGGCAGCGCCGCCGGGACCCCCCCGCCGCCGGGGCCCGGTCCCGCCACGCTCAAGTTGTGCGAGTCCCGGCGGGGAGGGAGGAAGGGAGGAAACAGCCCCGCCGCCCGCCCCACCAGCGCCGGGGCCGCCGTGCGGGGCCTGGCAGGGCCGGTGCCCGCGGGTGCCCGGCGACAGAAGGCACCACGGGCGGGGGCACCGAGCGCGGCCCTCCCGGGGCTCCCGGGGGCTGGAACCACGGAACCGGCAACGTGGCCGGGAAGAAGAGACACCTCTGGTCTTAAATCACCGGCGGGTGCGGATGCCCAGACAGGGGTGTTCCCTTATGAACGCGCCGTAAACGAGGAAGCCTCCGTCTTTCCACCTACCCCAAGGCACCAGCCTCCTGGCCAAGGGCGCTCCATTGAAATTCAGGGTACCTTCTTTTTTACCAATTTTTAAACTATCACCGTTACAGCGCTGCAGACTCAAGTCTCGGTGTTGGTGCTGCACAGAGAAAGGTAGAGCACGTATTTCACATGCAAGGATGGTTAGGGAAACTAACCAGAACAGTCTCCAATTCATGAAATTACACAAAACCCACAACACAAGGCTAGAAAGCACAGGAGCACAGAAAAACTCGACAAAACTACTATAATATACAAAAGCCGTTCAAAAGAACTCTTTCACCTGAGTAAACTCTTAATAGTGCACGAAAAATCAGCTCCATCTGGGACAAATAGGAACCCAGCACAAGGGTGAATTTCTAACTGTATTACCTTGTGCTCAAGCAGGGTTACCTGTTCACACACCACCTTTCAAAACCTTCTCTGCTTTTGTATCTCCTAATACCTGGAAGAAGTGACCAGGTGTCTCTGACCAGCTCATGAGATGAATATATTTCCAGAGACTGCACTCTAGGATGTAACAAGCTTCTGGCCAGCACTTCAGTGGGATGAAAGAGTGGGGATACAGACTTAGATGTTAACATGTAGATCAGAATACTAAGGCACATAAACCAGGCATAACAAAAGAAATGCTGTTAAGGTGTGATAACCTATCAAGTATGTGTAGCAAAACTAGTGGTTTTGAGAGCATTTGGAGTCTTTCATGCCCTCAATAAATACTCCACAGTTCCAGTTTTACTCTTGAATAGAAAAGGAAAAAAAAAGAAAAAACAAACCAGTTAAAATGCTAAACATTTCATGAAATGGTAGCTCTTATTTTCCAGTCAACCCTACTTCACATGCTGAAGAACAGCACTTAGCTAGAAGCAAAGCCAGTAATGTCCAGTTCAGGACTGTTAAAAGGATGGAAGATATTACTAACATCCCTGGGATTCATGCTAAACTCAGTTTTTGTTGTCTGCTGTGACTTAGGCTGAAAAATCATCACTCTGTCTTAATTTATAAGCTATTTTAGACAGGACCTTGCACATGTACCAAGTCATAGCAAAAAGCTTAATGAAACTGCCCTTCTCCATATCCCCAGTTACCTGGGATCATTGCAGTATCACACTCCTCAGCAATCCCTGCTCCACACACAGCCATCATGAAAGACTACAGTGCCATGTCAGGGCACATACCAAACTGAGACTACAGCTGTTACCTCTCCCCTTCACCCAGAGTTGTCCTTCAGTCCTCTGCTACACCTGATCATCAGAGAGCAAGCCTGTAGCCCTGCTGGAACAAGGCCAGAAGTAGTGTGCACAGTGAAGCCCTAAAACAGAACTGGTGGTTCTCCAGTACTTCAGTAACAGCACAAAAAAATAATAGTCCTCTTTCTGCAAATGCTTCAGCAGCATGTTTGAGACAAGAACAATTCTGGATCTGGCTGATCAAGGACAGTACAGTGAGATCCAAAGTCAAGGTGCCCTCCTTGCTTAGCAGCCAACATGCAGCTGCAAATGAGGGGTTCTCATTTAGAGAAGCCAGGACTGAAGTGCAGCACTAGGTACGAGGCAAGAGTTGCACTTAGATGTTATATGTATCAAGCTAAGGTGGGAATGGGCAGATTTGTCCCATGAACATGCAAGGGCAAGTGTCTTGGACACGATACAGATGTTTGTAAGAATAAAAAGTGAAAATGCAACAGGTAGCTGAATTTTGAGACTTCTTTTCATTAAACTAAACACAGTTGTTCCTGGCAAATCTACTTAAAATAACCCATAAAAACCACTAATAAAATAATCCCCATTTCTTTGGGGAGTTTCCATCACCTTGCAGCAAGTCTGATAATCCAGCCTTTGTGGGGCACACTCCAAGGGGTCAGTTCCTGAGTCACATTAGAGGGAAAGAGGGCAGACTCAAACCAGTGAAAAGAATGAATATTACCTAACATTTCCAAAGAAGGGCCGTAAGGACTGCAACAAGCACGTGCTTTTTCAAACTGAGTAGGTTTAAGTAAGTTTAGACAGCAAAATGGAAGCATAAAAATGGTAAAGGAAGAACTGTGATGCATATGACTCAAGTGTTTACATGCCACAAAATACTCAGCAATATCATGTACCCAATTAGGTAAATCTTAGCCCAGTAAACAAAGCTTAAAGAATTTGAAAAGATAAATGGAGCTGACATAAATCAAGACATTGCTAGATGTGTTAACTCATTTTAATCTGAAAACAAGGTAAACCAAAATAAAATTTATTTCAGTGCAGAGAGACAGCATGTACCCGAACAATGCTTCAACACAGTGGTGCATAAATCTCACTATGGCTCCACTGATGAGCTCACACTACTAAATAATGACACAAATAACATCTCAAAAGTTACCCTGAAAATGCTAGAGATATTTAAATTTTTAGCCACTGGTAGAACACAGGTATTAGAAATGATAGTGTGCTTGAATAAAAGCAGGGATTTCATTTGCTGGAACACAAAGCAAGCTGTGAAAGCCTCATTGAGGTCAGAAGACATTTACAGGGAACACAGTGTCATGTGTGTTTCTCCCTTATTAAATTAAAATGCCATTGGCCTTCTGAAGCACTGAACAGAAACGAGAATATGTTTAGGATTATGGAATTTAAATTAATACCTTCTGCTAAAAAGAGGAACGTACTGCACTCTGATCAGAGAAAAATAAGGTGATTTAGCCGACAAGGCTCTTTGCTAGGTATTAAAATAGCATAATGTGTATTAGTTCACCGATTACAAAAGCCAAAAAAGAAAGAAAATCTACAAAAGCTCCAAGAAGAGACTAGCCAAGAAAGGTAATTCCTTGCGTTCATACAAAGGCAGTAATAATCTTTCAAGGTGCTGGGTCTATGCTGTTCTGTTTTCACCCATACTGACTGGTAGTTCTTTGAACACTGTGATGGGTAGACATACAAACAGCTTGTGCAGGTGTGTTATTTCTGGCTGGTTGGTTTGTGGATTTTTGCAAGTCTCTGCCCTTGTTGTATTTTCTGGCCAAACACAGGCGGATATGATGAGAAAGGGCCCATTAACCTTAAGAGCTTTGTCCAAGCTGGTGCTGACGCAGAGCTTGCACCTTGTCCCTCTCGCTGTAAATTTACAAAACTCCTTGCACTTGGTGCTCATTTCTCAAAGCTCACTCCATGGGTCCATATGTGATCAGTGACTGTACATTCTTCAGTGGTGGCAGAGAACCACTCCACAACACCTCTCCTTGCAAGAGCAAGATCTACCAAGATGGGCCAAGCCCTTTTCAGTGCAAACCACTGTCACCACTGTGCTCTCTGGGTATTTCTGCTTACCCCTTTCCCCTTCTTTATGAAGTTGGCAAGGGGTCTACTTCAGGGACATACCAGCCATGTACAGCTCCACCAAAGCACAGCACAATCACACCAGAGACAGTGGGAACTGCAGCACAAAGTTGAGAGGTTTGCTGAAGGTCACACAATAAATTTGTGAACAAGTAGGAAGTCATCTGTCAGTCCTCATTCTGATGATTTAATGAGAGGATTAGCCTCTTCCTGATCAGTATAAAACTGCACTCATTATAAGGCAAAGATTCTGCTGAAAACTCTACCATGGATAAAGTATACCACACACCTTTTGAGAGCAAACGGAAGGTGAGACCAAAAAAAAAAACAACGCACAGAGCTTGATTTTGTACATCAGACAAGTAAGATTAATTTCTTAGTTGCTTTTCTAAACAACAGTGAACAGAAACCACCAACTCCAGGTCCTGCTGGAGAGACTGACTTGGTAAAATCTCAGTCCCTCTGAGCTCAAAGCAGGTTCCGGAGCAAAAGAAAAGATGTCCTGTAGCCTTGATCATTTAATAGGTTTATCCTCAGACACATAAAAAGCTTATAGTAATGAGCACTCCGAAGCTGAATTTCCTGACATTAAGAAGAAATCTAATATTACATGTAAAGAAGGCTTTGTGTATCAAATGGCTCCCATCTGAATTAGGGAGAAGTGGCTGTTCTGAATATTTTTCACTACAGTGACACTTCCTCAGAACCTGAACTTCTAGGGCATCTCCAAACATTTTGGCAGTAATACGAGCAGCACAGAACAGATACTCTGGAAAAAGAGGCAGCCAGACACTCTTCCTTCCACTCACTTCCACTGCCCAGCAGATGCCCTCATCTACAGGATGTCTCACAATGTGTTTAAGAACCCTTGATGGATTTCTCCCCAGCTACTTTTTAGACTCATTTTTGGAAACCAGTTGGCCATTGGGCTCCTAACCATCTCTTGGCAAGGGGTTCTACAGGTTAATCACGTGGCAGGAAGAAAGCTTTTATTAGTTTAAAATTCCTTCTCAACAGCTCCATTTAATGTTCACCTTAACTAATAAGGTGAGCATTATAAGATTATATTGTGAAATAGTAATTTTATGTTCTCCATAACAGTCATGGTTTTATACACCTCTGTCGTATTTCCTTCCTCAATTGTTTCATTTCTGAAGGCACCTGAAAATGCCTAATCTGTTCGATCATTCCCTGGGCAGCAGCTACTCTTCACGCTCCACTGACTTTGTCACTGTTTCCTGTGCCTTTCTAGTTCTGTCACATCTTTTCTGAGGCAGGATAACTGGAGCTGCACACAGTACTCAAGGTGCGACTGCTTCAGGGATTTCTAGCACAGCGGGATCATAGCTCCTATTTGCTTTCTGTACCTTTTCCAATAATTTCTGCTTGCATCTGCTGAGCTAGCACTTCAGAGAGATTCATGCTTTGTCTGTGGTCTTTTTCCTTTTCCAGAAGAAATGGACCCCGGTAGCACCCCTTACCCCGAGTGACCATAATATATATATATATAATATTTATATATACACCCCCCCATATATTTGGGTTTCATCAATGGGTGCATTACCCTGCACTCCTCCCCAGTTTATACTGTTGTTAGTTCAGCAGATGCTCCATATCAGATGCTCCTTCTGCTCCTTCTCTTTTGTGTCCACTTCTGTTTCTCTTACTCCAAAGATTTTGTCTCTTCTTCATCCCCTCACTCTTCAAGATCATTTAAGAGCATGTCCAGGACTGCACAGCTCAGTCCCTCTTCACTGGCAATTTCTCCACTGATGAGACCTGCCCTTTTTTCTTTAAGGGAAACACCCAGTGAGGAAGCATCTTAGAAATCCAGACTTCTGCCTCACCTTTATCCAGTTCCTCAGGGAACATTAAGGAATTTGGGGGGATGTTGCCCCCACTAAGAGCCATGCAGGCCCTTACCCAGATGACCAAACCTGACTTCCAGTCCCCCACAGGGTGGCTGCTGTGATTTTTTGCAGATGTAGTTCGTGGCAAACCTCCAGATGTTGCCACATTTGTCCTTTGAACCTGAGAGCTGCAGAAGCACCTTCTAGGTGCATCTCTTTGGGGGGTTCAAGTCCCCTGCCAGCTGTGGTTGCTATTTCACATCTGCAGCCCTTCCAAGGGAAAAGACACTGGAAGGCAGATCTCCCCTGCCTGCTGATCCCTCCAGGCTCAGAGGTTATGAGAGAGGAAAGCAGATTAAAGGGCTGTAATGCAGCCAGCACGGGGAAGATCTGACCCACAGGGCTCCGGTAATTGAGGTTATTAATCCACAGTAGGTAATGATGGCTTTGCCTGAGGCATGACCCAAGTTTTGAGGGCAGCAGATCACAGTTGAGCCAGGGTTTGGAGGTGGGCAGCAAGCCAGCCTGCTGGCCAGCAGAGCTCCTGGGCTCTGCCCACCAACAGCCCCATGGCTCCTCTGCTTTCAGCAGGCAGTCACCAAGGCAAAGCCACAGCTGGAACAGGTGCAGCTTCCAAATTCAGGATGTGCTCCTGGCTTTCCCCCAGTTCCCTGCATGAAACATGAACAACTGGCAGGCTGCTTTCCTCATCTAGGAATGCGACCAATCCATCCACCTCACAGGGAAAAGTTGTCAGGCTTAATAAAGGGGATTTTCTGAGGGTAAAATACAATAGACCAACCATGCAAGAAGCCATCTCTCCTTCCCCTCCAGCAAGCTCACTCCTAATGTTCCAGAGGGCATCTGAGGTTGGGAGCAGCATCTGTGGAAGCACGAGCCTCCCCATCTGCCTACTTCCAGTGACACTTACAGAGCCTTTTACTGTTGTCTAGACCTGAAGTGTATTTATTCTGGCATGCTAATACAACACATGTGGCACAGCCTCATCAAGACAAGCAAGTACTTGCCTAACTGCTTGCCTTGGGAATGATGGTACAAGAAAAGCTTTCTGCTCAAAGTCACAGCTGCTCCAATGACAGAAAAGCCACTATCAGGACACCACAGTTCAGACCCTCACTCATTACATGGCCACCATGGCTGAAGAGGGCACAGAGACACATCTAAAACAGATTTCTCTGGAAAGACCACTATTCTGGGACATGCAATTCCCAGTGCCTGCAGTGTAGCTCAGCGAAGGTTCTTTATGAGACCTACACACAGACTTGTCCCTGCTGGTTCTGAAAGGAAGAAAATGACAAAAGCTAGGTATTAAATAATAATATTACAGCACAGTTATGAAGGGTCTATGTAGGTAAAGGAAAATTAATGTTTCAAGAGATTTGAAGATGGGATTTACAAGACCTTTATAAGAGCCACCCTTGAAATCCTGGGTTGTTAGGACAGAACTTCCTACTGGGTACATTTTTTTCCAGGTAAACTTAAGAAGACTTTTTGTCTGGAAAATTTCTTTTTCTGAGACTTATGTTGTGTAGTCCTCACCAGAATGCAAGAGAGATAAGAAAAAAAAAACTGTCTCAAAGCACACTATTACTTTGGGGAAGTTGTAAAAAAAAAAATTTACATGTTACTTTCCTTAAAATGACTTTTTCTAAAGTATCTCAACTTTGCTGACGTATTTTAGCAACATCATGAAAATAAAATTGCAAGGAGAGGCTTTGACCTCATCAAAACAAAACATTTCTGTAAGATTCTCAAACACAGACAGACAGCTGAGGAATACCAGGAGGGTTTGGCTGACAGTGGTGTGAACAGAGACAAACTTGACTCGTTCCCCATTAGGCCATGAGCCCCCCACTGCTCTGCAGCCCCCTGCACATGGATATATATGTACCACACACTGGCTTCATGGGATAGAGAAGATTTTTTTGCTGTTAATAGTTTCAGAACAAATGGTGAAGACAGTTGATATGACCAGGCTCAGACCCTGCCAGCTACAAGGCAGAACCACTTTCTCCACCCTCTGCTGTAAGAGAAAACCCAAACCTGAGTAACACATTTTGGATTCCTTTTTGCATTTGACTCATGGTCCAGCATCTTTAAAGGTTTCTATTGTTAGCTTTTCTCTGCAGCCATTAAAACAAGGTAATCTAAATATGCCAAGTTACCATTCTTACATAATGGCTCAGGGATTTAAGAAAGGCCCCAAATCTTCTAGAAGTTAGCAACACCAGTTTGCAATAACCACACCAGTGACAGGTAACATGGCTGGCTCCCAGGGACAGGAATCACTGCTGACATGTGACATACTCAGTAATGGCCTTACCCTGCTTTTGCTGAAAACACAGCAGTGCCAGCCCACAGGCAGCTCAGAGTGATTATCAGCCCCTGTAAAACTGCTCCCCTATGAGAGAGTAAAAATCCTACTTTCCTCAGCAGCTGAAGATGTTTTATTTAAGATGGAATAAAGATTCTAGCAAATCCCATTCCAAAACATGCATAATCTAGCAAATCAGGGAGGAATAAGAAGTGTTCAAGTCAAAGATGAAGCACTATTATGTGAATATTGCTGTGGAGCACAGCAAGAAAGAGGAAATCACAAAAGATGGATGACCAATGGGTGGAATTTCGAAAGACGAGTAAAATACAGGAGGAAAATGCTTCTGTGTGTGAGCAGATAAATCAGCCAGGCATTTCTTTATCAGACATTACCAGAGGCCTTGAAGGCCAAGCACTGCAATGATTATCTATCCATAGGCAAAGTTCAAAACCTGGGCCACACCACACACATGGCACATGTGATGGACCTGGCACAGCACAAAATGCAGCTCAGCACAAGCTAAAGCTGTAACTGCAACCACAGAATAGACTGAGGAAGGGTTAGAGGAGAGAGGGGTGGGTGCAGAGGATTTTCCAATAATGTTAAAGAGATGGGGCTGGATTCTGACCTGCTGTAACTGATACTGCTCCAGGAAGTCTGAATTTAGCCCATACATTTCAGGCACTGATATTTTATGTTTTTTCTAACAAGCGCTTTAGGGATGCTGAAATTATAAAGCTGAGCTGCTGCTCCGTCAGCATGTGCTAAGCTATTTATGAGTCACTAAAACACACCTTTTCTAATTCTCACCTTAGCTTGTGAATAGCATGTGGCCAGGATGCCTTTTCCAGCTACTTGAGAAAAGTCACCAGTGTGCTGTGTGCCAGGCTGTTGGCAGAGCCATTGCACTGGCTCTGCTACAGGACATGTTTGACCTCCAGCCAGACCTGCATTAGCCCTCTGCCTGTTTATATTGGGACAGTCACAGACATTATCTAAATAAGTGTCACCTAATGGCAGCAATAAATTTTAGGAATTTCCCTCAAATGAGAAAGCTTCTGCAGAATCAAAAAACACAACTGCAGGCTTGAGTCATCCTAAGTCCCCAGTGCTGCCTTAGCCCTGCACACCATTTCTGTCCCTGCACAAATTATCCTACCAGGCAGAGGGGCTCACAAGTGAGTGGAACCACAGCCATCACTTTCCACTCCCAAAAAGCTGCATCCTGCAACTCAGCAGTGAAACAGTAGTTACAATGGAGAAAAATGTCCAATTAAAGCACAGCTGTTGTGAGCCAGTTCTCATGTGTCATGCATCCACATCCTCAGACCACTGACAAAATTATTTCCTTTCAGCTGGCATTTGCTTAAACCCCCAACACAGAGGCACTCAACTATGCAGCATTCAGGTTCACACAAACCCTCCTTAGATGTTACATCCCAGCAGTGAGGATTCCCTTTGCTCTATCTAGATGTCTTGAAGGCCAGCCCCACATTCAAATCCCTACGCTCAGAGGCTTGACTTATTTTTTCTCCACCATTTTGGTTCCTTGACTGTTATCCTGATTCTAAAGGGGATTTTCCATCTCCCACTCCCCTTCTCAGCCAGCTGCTGTGCACAGATTTAGCAGGATGACTCAGAACCAGGGAATGACAGCTCAACATTTTCCTGCTATAGAGCAATCACTGCCTATCTCCAGAAGGTCCTTGGGTCAGGATTGGTTCTGTGCAAGGGAAAGGGAAACAATGGTTGCTTTCTGAGGACAAAAAGGACCCACTCTGTGGGACCTCCTGCTGCTTCCCTGTGTCACAGCTTCAACTTGTCCTTGCTTAAGTCTCACAGGAGCAACTTGTTGTAAAACACAAGTTTAGCTATTTTCTTTTCATGACAGCACAGCCTCAGAGCTCCTGAGGTCAGCGCCAGGCACTCTGTGAGGCAGCACATGACACTGGAAGCTGTGAGGAATGGGAAGGCAGGTTCCCAAGGCGGTGTCTTTTCTTTTTCCCTGATGAGTTACAGCACGTGTCACAGCCACATCATCTATTTTTCATTCCCCAGTGCTCAGTGTCAAGCCATAATGAAGCCATAAGGAATCCAGCACCACTCAGCAGTGCACAAAAGCACTCTGGCTCAGCTCTGCAGAGCTGTATGGCATAGTGTGCAGCGTTGCAGGAAGGAGAAGAGTCTGACACCAAGAATGCTCCCCATTTTTATATGCTACGCTCCCAGAACTGCAGCAATAGCAAGTGAGAGCGAGGCAGGGCAGAGAAAAGCCTTGCTCCTCACCCTGCTCCCTCAGCCACCACCCTGGGAACAGCAAGAGCTGTCAGGCAAGGCCACAAATGTCCAAGGTGGTTAATGTCAACAGCCAACTACACGAAGGCAAGCAGGCGGAAGCAGAATGATCCATCTCAGGATGATGCTCTCAGAAGACAGATGGTCAAAGATAACTTCTGAAAGAGTGCATAAGTGGGACTCCTGAGCCTCCACACAGCTGCAGTAACTCAGCTGCCTTTCCCCAGACCTGAGGCATCACTAAATCTGGCAGCTGGGGAGCAGAGCTTTGCTGCCAGGATCCATGGATGTGCACTGGACACAGCAGGGCCATGGGTCAGACTGTCCATGCAGAGGAGCAGGCATCACTCATGGGGAGACCCGGGGATTCCTCCTGGTACTTGGCCACCTCCACTCTCACCCCCTGCCCCTTGGCTCAGGCAGGGCACCTGAGCTGTCTCTTTGTCCATTTATCCAGACCAGAAGTGGGGTCAGTTCCCAACAAGCACAGAACCTGGCAGCCCTAGTCTGCAGGTAAAACATGCAGTGCTTTTGATGAGACAGAACAGACAACAGCTTTACTTGTACCATTGGGGCAAGCATCTGGTGATGGGCCTACATTACCACAAAGTAAATTAACAATCAGGTACAACCTCGGAGCTGACATCTGCTCCAGCCTATGGGATAGCCTGAGCAGCTAAAACTGGAACAGAGCAATTCCTGGGGAGCAACACATAGGGGAAAGCCTGCGTGGTCTGTCAGGGATGCAGGCAGCAGCACTTGGATAATCTCATTTTAAGGTATTGTTCCGCTCTTCCACAACTTGATTTACCAGTTAGGTACTCAACAGTAAAAACTGTTGGATCATGTCTCTGGTACCCCATAATTTTTCTTCCACAGTTCCACTCTCACCAAGGAAGGTTTCATGGAAGATGCCTGCTGAGGCCAATTATCATTTTTCTTGGGGGTGTTTACACCAACTAGGATTGATGGAAGTGGGCACTTGGCCATCCTGCCACACAGCAGCTGTGTTTGCACTGCACTTCACTGAGACCCAGCTATTTACATCTAATAATCCAACTTTTCAAACTTCCTTTTACTCCATGTTACAAGTTTCATATTTCCTCACTATCTCTTTGTAAGTCCTGTTCAGATCCTAGTGTTCCTATTAAGATTTCACACACCAGAAAAATCCTGCTGAAAAGAGAGCTCAAATAAGCAGGTGATGGCTCAGCCCAGGGTCAGGGTAGCTAACACAGACATGAAATGCTGTGTGCAGACCAGTATGAGGCTCTTCTCTTAACACATCACAAGGCATTACAGAAGACATGGCAGCTGTCATCCACTTTCCTGAGGGCCTTGAACACCTTTCATATTCTTATTGCTGTCAGGATTTTCCTACCCCACAACTGCTCTTGAAAAACCAGAGATTCCTGGTGGCTGGGACCAAGCAGGAGCACAAGGATGCTGTTTCTGCACATGGTGCAGTACAGCAGTTTTGTCATGTGGGAGGCCCAACAGGTCAGCATGCCTCCCCACTCTTCCTTGGAAAAGGAAGAATAGGCTTTTCTGAAGGCTCTGGCTGATTCTTGTTCTTTACACAAACACTGTATCCACAATCTAAGCATCACAAGGGTTTACAGAAGCTTTCCTCTTTGGTGGTGTAGCATTTAGCAGGAGACTTTCTGCATACTTAAGGGTTATAAATGATACTATCTGTTTTTAAGACTACAGGCAATACTTTCCCATAGTTTCATGGCTGTACTAAGATGGGTCCTTGACTGCTGGCAGCAGAAGGGGTCACTGTAGTGTGTGTTAAGTGGGAGAATTCAACTAAAAATAAAAATCTAAGGGAAAAAAAACCAACAAGCTGAAGCACCTTGTGACAACTCACCCCAGAAGCCCTGTCAATCTGCCAGGACTGCATTACCCAGGAGTTGGGAGTGAAGCTAAACCATCCACCATCTAATGCTCAAGAGCTCTTTAACCCACTCCATCTTCAGCTGCTTTCTGTTGCTGGCTGCTTTTAACCTAGTTTTCAACCTCCAGAACTCTTATTTCTGGCTGCAGTTTTCATTAGCAGAGACATACTCTCCATTCAATTCCTTCCAGAGATGTAGGCTACATCCCCAAAGTGCCTTTTTGGGAAAGTTGTCTGATGCACTTGCAGCCAGAGGGTGCAGTGCCCTGGAAACCAGGGAGGAATGTAGCTTCCAAAGTGCATTTTTTGCCTCAGTAATAAGAAGCCAAACCCCACTGGTGAATTTTGTAGATGGGATTGTTCTTTCCTAACCATTGCCAGTTTTGTTTCTAAAACTGATGAGAAAGATTGTTTTTAAGGACTTGGAGGGCTCTTCTCCCTTTGTCTCTTTCCCTATCCTTTCGGAGTGGTGGGTGACTCATTGCTTCTTTCTCTACTTTTTTCACACCTCCATTACTGATGCCCTCTTATACAGGCAGCTGGGGAAGAAAGAGCTTTCAGGAAGTCCCAGTGATCACAGATATGCCCTCATCCTCAGCTTGCAAAGTGCTTTCTTGCTGAACTGCCAGAAATACTGATTTCCTGAAATACTCGTGATTTCCTGCAGGAAAATCATCTCCTGTCACTACACAGGCAGGCTGTATAAGGGGGAATGCAGCAGTCTGGGGTCCCCCTGCAGAGGTGCTCACATACATACCTCGTGACCTCCCTTGCTGCCTGACTTAAGAGGCTGTCAGTCTGCATCTTGTCTTCCTCCAGAACTAGCTGTGGTCTGACAAGATCAAGATGGACATTGAAAGAAAAGTGATTTTAAAGTGTACAACACTTCAGTTGAAGCTTTCTCAGTTTCATACTCTATGCCATCCCCTTAGTCTTCCTGGGAAGAGGGTACAGGGCTGTCAAAGGCCGGGGCACATACTTTCTTTTCAGAAGTGTCCACACTCTTTTATTGTCAAGTGACAGGTTTCCCTAAGAGGGAGGGATGTAAACTGTCTCCAGTCCCAAAGCCTTGGGTAATCACGTCAGCAAAGCACCACACTTGGCTGTTAAGGTCTGCTGGGAGACTGGATTTATCAGCTCAGACACCCTGGCTGTGTAATCACACAGCCTGCAATCTTGAAGCAAACTGAGTCCAGCCAGCCCAAAACACAGCCCAAACAAGTTTGCATCTGGCTGCAAAAGATCTTGTAAGACATACCCATGACTACTGGCATCAGCTCAAAACACTGCTTTGATTTAGAAAGCATCAATGCCAGAAGATGGATTGGGTGTGCTGAACATCAGGAGCAGAGCTGTCCCCACAACAGCTGTGTACGTTAACAAACCCTTACAGCCCGCCTTGGCAGAGACGCTGAGGTTGGCATTTCTGTCCCCACTTCACAGGCAGGGATATTGCAGCAGGACTGGAATAAGCAGCTCCCAGAGCCTCACAAGCAGCCCACAAGGCCATGGGAGGAGCTGTTTGACAAGAGGCTTTGCACTGAGGACTGCTGGTGCCATGTGCTGGGCTCAGCACCCTGCCAAGAAGAGGGAAGACTCTGAAACCTAAAAGCCTGTCCCACACCTCCACACTGACTAAGTTCCCACCATCTCCTGTGGGGTTTTGAGTGGCTTTAAAAACAGCAAGTTTTGCTTGATAGAGGTCAAGCCACAGAAAAAGTTTGGTCATCTGCTGTCACAGCATATTCTGTGGTTGAAGTAAGCCAAATCTACTGCATCCCTTTCCTCTGCCTGAACCACAAAAAGCTGTTTTCCTTTAAGATGGCCTTATAGCTGGGCTTACTGCCTGCCAGCCTTGTGGTCATACTCTCTCTCAAGCTAATTCAGCACAAAAGGCACTGGCTGCTCTCCACTCCAAACCTCTGCCAAGTTGTGAGATAGATGGAGCTGCTTATAAAACATATCATAAATTGGAACAGCGTAAGAAGCTAACAGCAATTGTTGTGCTGAATGTAGCAGCCTACATCCCAAAGGACCTCAGCACAGCTGAATTACAAAAAAAAACCACACTCAAAACAACAAATGTTTTTGTAATTCAAGAAATTTCTCGTAAAACTCAACCTCTGCAAGACTTTTGCAATAAGATCTCATTTGAAAACCTGCATAAATCATCCTTAAGTGTTTGTTTTAAGTATGTAAACACTAGAAATACCCAGTGCAGACATACACTGGGTAAAAGCACACACACTCCCCACTGTGCCCTTTTATTGCTTTTTTCATTCTGGGTGATGAATTTGTGATTTCACATCCCACCCCATACCTACCCAGTCAGTAACATTAATAACTTTTCACTTCTTACAGCCAAGGTACCTCTCAGAGCTCCACCTGGTTGGCAACTCCATCAAGACCTTGAGTCCTACATAGGACAGAGTTATGGCAATACATGGCTTCACAAATGCCCAAAGCAACAAAAAAAACCCAAAGCTGGAAGCTGAAAATAAACAAAGCAAAGTTCAAAAGTATTTAATGTTGAGGAAATAGGTGATAAAGCACTGGAAAAAGGTGATAAAGTACTGGAACAATTTAACAAGGTGAATCTTCCATCACTGGAAAGTTTTAAAGCAAAAGGGGGTGTTTTCTTTATTCAGTGCTGCACTTCAAGCAGGAGTCAATTGAGGGCAGTCCTGTGACTTGCACTCCACAGGAGGTCAGACTGAAAGATCACAAGAGCCTCTCTGACCCCGTAACCCAGGAATTAATACCTGGGAGGAGTTCCTTGTAAAATCTGTCAAACCACTGCCCTTTAAATCCCTACCTACAGCTTCTCTGCTATGAAGCCACAATGGAAAATCAATTAAAGAACAGGGAAAATGGAAAAGGGAAAAAACAAGAAGCTACTGACTGATGAAGGCACAGTGAAGGATGATGGAGGTTTGAACATTGCCCCTGCACCAGGCTGAGCAGGACCTGTTGTAAACTCCTGGAGATTATGGGAGTTTGGCTGTTACTGATTTCACTGGTACTTGTGTCCTCTGCAGGTAAGTAGAGGACAAGGGTTTGCATTCTGCAGGATACGAAACCCGTGTCACTCCCAAACACTGAACAGCCCCACTACAGACAACCAAGCTACAAAGCTATTATTCTTTCATCTGAACATCCCAACAAAGCTACCTTTGTGATTATAAACTGTAGACCAAAAGAGAGTGCATACAAACAACAGGGAAAAAAAACCAACCCAAACCAGAAATCCAACAAAAAAACCCAAAACCACAAAACTGCTGTTTCATTACTATTGTACTGCTGCTTTGGAATCAGAGAAAATATAAACCTCCATCAGCAGATCTGGGTTCCTCAATGCATCTCAAAAAGTTGGCAGGGGACTGTACAAGGAATGGGAACTAGACTGCTCAGATCCTCAGGAAGCCACCAGAGGGTAGCAAAGCATTTTAGAGAGCAGCTGACAGAAGCCCAGGCAAAGCAGCGTGATCTGTACCTGCTTCTCCCTCCTCACTTTCTGGTTGCTATTTCAGTTATGCAGGAAAATTACAATTTTATTCATCCCTATCCATTCCATTTTCAATTGCTGCCTTGCTTTCTTCACAGTTGAGAAGGAAATTTTATATTTCAATTATTCCTACCCTTCTCCCTGAAAGAAGCTTGTTTCTCCCTTATTTTCTTCATAGTGTCTGCATCCCTCCCCAGCCAACTCTCCCCTGCAGTAGTGGGCAGCAAGCCGTGTCCTATGGGGATGGCCTATGGTTCAGCAGTGGGGTACCACCCTGTGGGGAGGCAAGAGGAGGGGAAGAGGGTCAGGAGGGCAAATAGCTGTTTCCAGCAGTTTCAAGAAACTGGTTACACCAGTAGCTCCCCACATTAGGAGTCTGGATTAGCCCAGCACCCTTGCTGGTACAATGTTCAGATAACACTCTGAATTGTTGATGGGCGGTCCTTGATTGTTTCAAAGCTGTTAAAAGTACAGGAGAGGAAGAGACATAATATTTTTGTAATGCTTTCCTTGCCACTCCAAAAGTCTCCATTCTCCACTTTGCAGATTCCCACCCCAGTCATATGGAAAGCCCTCAGCTCCACAAGCACCTCAAGAAGCCAATAAACCAACCTCATCCTGATCCCCCTCATGCCCTCTGCTGAGTGTAAGAGTAGGAAGACTTCCAGTAACTTTTTTTTTATTATTATTATTTTAAGGTTCCTGCATGTTAAGTCTCAAGCCAGGACGCAGAGAGTCCTGTTGCCCTGCTCTGGGAAGATTATATGGGGAAAGGAGACCAGACAGTAGCACAGGAGAGGGGGTGGGTGGACAAGAGTCTGGCTTTTAAATAGCTAACTTTTTCATGCACAGTCTGCAGGAACCAAAAATAGCTCCTGAATATTTCAGCAAATCATTCCCAATAATTAAAATTGTGATGTGTTTTCTGTCAATCCCAAATGCAGTGAAAGCCTTGAGATATATTATTCACTACAAATTATTCATCCAGCTGCACTTGCAGAGTTGAAAATTTCCGTTCACTCAGACCTAAGCACAAAGAAATTCCCCAGCCCCTAAATGACAAAGTCTTTCATATCTGCCCATTGCTAAAAGAGACAACAAACTAACCTCCCCTGATCTATCCTATTTATTTATTACAGGTATGTCTTACACAGTAGGTTAACACTGTAGTGCAGCTGACACTTAGCACTGATTAAGTTGTATCTGTTCAGTGCAGCTCCTTTCAGTCCCTATAACAGATAGATGAAAGTCACTAAATACATTTTCCACAAATTGTACTCCTAATTGGACTATCCCACTTGCTTTACCCAGTGCTGTGCCAGACCTGAGGGCCAGCCCTTTACCACATTGTCAGGAAGCAATGGGAGGTAGAGGAAAGGCTCTTGCAGACCTCCAGTTCTGGGGAAAAGCTTCTAGTAGAGTGCTTGATTATCAGTCCTGCCCCACCAACAGCAGACACCTTTGTTCACAGGCTCCTCAAAACAGACACCAAAGCTAAACATGCCAGAAGCATCACCCTCTTGTAGTGCTATGAAAGATCTGTGGCATCATTTAAATCCAGCCCAGCAGCTCACTCCTCCATTACAGCCTCTGCATGAATTACAAATGTGAAGCAGCAGACACTCAGCACAAGAGCACAGTCTGGGCAAGATCTGTTTATAGACCTTTTTAAAGAAAGTACCCAATATATAAAGGTGTTTTCATTCTCTTGTAGCTGGGGTCAGGAAATCTTAAAGGGACAATATATTTTGGAGGCATTGAGCATCCTTGATAGGGTAGTCAGAGCATGGCTATCTCAGTTTGAGATTCCCCGTCTGTCCAGTATGTCTGGACATTTGATATAAATTAATCTGTTATGACAAATCATTGAACCAAGTTCTCCTTGACCTGCAGTCTGAGACATCCTGGGACAAGACAGGGAGCTAAAACAGGCCCTTTCTCAGTCTGTTTGAAGGTACAGCTGTTAAGAGGATACAACTTCTCTTCATGATTAAAAGGATGGTTATTAGGAGTGATGCCACAGGAAACCCTGGAGAATCACAAACATTCCCCTTTGCAAAAGACTGGCAAGATGGGGAAACATCACACTGAAATCGCAGTTCCTTGTTGAGCACTTCTCCTCCTCCTCAGTAACGTGTCACACTGTCATTCCAGAATGTCACCTTGATGAAAAGAACAACTTCTTGAGAGGAGTCATCAGCGTGGAGCAACAAAAGCCACCTCCTTCAGAAATACACCCACAGAAGTGTGCAAGGCCAGGACAGTAACGTCACTTCGGGGTGTAATTAAAACCCCTGGATAGTTACAGCTCCTCATTGACAGTCTTTTACGTAATGACTGAGCACACTTAGGGTAAGGACCTGCCCATACTGACATGTCTGCACAAACATACAGTTACCACAGAGATGGAAAGCAGCCTGACAAACATTTTGCTCAGGGAACAAGACAGCCAGCTAGGAGGTCCCAAGCCCTTTTCCAGCCTTGCTGCTCTTGACTTCTTCAGGACATTGCATTCAAGCCCTGAAGGCAGGGACAGAGGCCAGAAGGTGCTTGTACATTAATAAGTCCTCCTCACCCAGCAGATGCCCTTTCTTGGCAAAACACTCCCTTTCTATAGAAGACTGAGCACGTGTTCTTGCACAACTGACTGGCAATTTTACAGAACAAGCTTGGACTGGCTTTCTGGGGGCTCACAGACATGAGACAAGAGAGAGATTGACAACATCCTAATAAACAAACAAAAGAATTATCAAGACAAAAGCTAACTGTGGTTTCTCACTCAAGAAACATCCATCCTTAGAAGCCTGTTTTTTTCCTAGTCTTTTTAGTTCTTGCAGGGTCAAAGTGGATAATCAATAGTAAGCATGGAAAGATGATCAAATCAACAGAAAGAGAAGAGTTAAACTCAAGTTTGCATGACAGAAGTTGCACAGAAGTGCTGTGGGAAGACAAAGGCATTCATATTCAGATCTGAATTAGTGAGAACTATATGAAATCTGGACCAAAGGATAATAAAAGCAAAAGTCTGCTAACAGTGGTTAGATCGCATGTGTTCTCATGGAGCCTGTCTGGGTGACTCAGACAGCAAGACTTTAGACAAAGAGAGTTTAGAACAAGCCTCAGTAAAGACAAAAACCAGCAGCAATACAACACACAGCACTCTTGCACAACATCATACCTGTCCCATTACCCTCCGTCTTGTCCTGCAAACTGTGGCACACAGAGCTAAGGCCTCTGTGTCATGGAGCACAGCTCTGCCCAGGTGGACCAGCAGGTATGGACTGGTCATGAGGGCCAGGGACTGGCACTGTGAGCTCTTTGGGAGTCCTCTCCTGTAAAACTTCTAAGATCTCATCATAATGGAGGTTACCCAGCCAGAAAAGTCCCAAAACACACAGCAAGAACACAGCCTTTACAACATTTTTAGTCCTTGCACATTTGCATCACTGTACTAATAAAGATTCTCCAAGTAAAATGCTTACCACCAGCTTAATATCCAGTGCTAGACTCAGTTTTCACTCATGCTGGTCTGCAGGCTGTACTAGCCCTGCTTGCACTGGTGCTCCATCTGCCCATCCTAGCACCCTACATTTCTTGGGGAGACTGAAATGGCACTAAACATCAGTGCTTGGCAACTGAACTTCACCATAAAGTCTTTCTGGACAGGCCTGGTTTTGCCTTCAGGCAGTCAATGTGCAACTGAAGCCATTTTGCCAGCATTGCCAGCAAACACTTGTGCTCCTGCTGAAAGCCTTGTGTCAGGCTGGACAGTGAAGTGCTAAGGACCTCACAATCCTTGTTTCATTATGACATTCTCTACAAAAATATGCCACTGGGCCTGGGTCCCCCCTCCCCAGCTTGGAAGAAGTACAGTAGTTTGTCTGGTTGGGGAAAAATGTTCACATCTCCCACTAGGAAAAACTGTGAGAAAAAAGCATTTGCAGAGCATATAACAGGAAAGGATTGATCAGATTACCTGGAGAACTGATACTTGCCTCTACTAAAACTCTATTTTTGTTCAAAGCCCTGCTTGCAAATTCTGAGAGGAGATAATACAGGATTTTCTTATGGTATTTCAGATTAAATGCTGCATAAGAAACGCACTAGCCTCAAAATATCCTATCTATAAGCTTCTGATTCACACATTTGCCATTTGGGGATATTAGGTATGATTCTATTTTTTAATGAAGATATAAAACATCAGAAGGAAAAAAAAATCCAATTCACAATTGTATCCATCGAGTTTAGTGTGCACTGACTCCAGGCTCCACAATAACATCACGCTGTGAGCGAGCTTTCAGCAGCAGCTCCAAGTGCATTCAGGCAGTGGGGAAGGCACAGGCTGAGACAGATGACACCCAAAGCTCTTCTAATGCATTAAAAACCTTTTTGTCTTAAATTGATCTCATCTCAGATATGCTGAGTGTTCAGTCTCTTCTTTTTCTGGCTGATTTAATTATAACTTTCAAACTGGTAAAAACTGTGATATGAAGCTTGGTAAATGAGCATTTTAAAGAGACAGTGGGATAGAAAAAGACTTTAAAATTTGGAGACAAAACACACTGGCTACATCCACACAGTTTAACACAGTCTCAAACACAGGCACAAGGCTCTGCATCACTTGAAATGTGAGTTACAGTTTAACCTCTGACCACCCAAGCCACTAAGCCAGTCTGGCACACTACATGGTGGGCATAAAACTGACCCAGAGCACCCAAAGAAAACACCTCCTGTATTCACAGTCCCAGACCCCACATCTACATGAATAAACTGTGTCAAAATTCCCTTCACACCTCCCACCCCTCCTTTTCCCTAGGTGCCAGTTTTACTTCAGGAGCTTTTCCAGAACAGGTTTTTTTTTTTTTTTCCAGTATCTGTTTGTACAAGCAACAATTTTCCTGTGTTTTCTTATTCAAGGATGAACTTAAAAGAACAAAGGTTGGTCTTTCAGAATGCATCATCTTCCTGAACAGACCAAACAAGGTCTCAATGAAAAACCACAAGCTTTTAGTCGTACCCATGAACAGACCAATAAATGCACAGAGAATAACCACAGAAATAAGGAGCTTGCCACCCTTGAAACCTTCCTGAGTGCCTTCCAGAGATGTGGTGTACTCCCTTACACCAGTGGTGGTCTTCAGAGCACAGTATAAATCATTTGGTGTGTGAGACAATGGGAAGGGCATCTTCAGAAATGCATGTTCAAAGCAATTAGGAAAGCTGATAAAGCATGACAGCCACAGAGATTTTCTTCCTACTTCTCAGTGGAGACAGAATTGACTCATTTTAGTACAGCACCACAGTCCAAAATATTATACCTATAGGTTTTTTTCTAGCTGTATGCTTTACATGTAGAAAGAAAGCATGGAAATAAACATGAAAAAAGTAATTTCATGGCCCCAGCTCAAACTTTTTTTCCTTCACCAGACGTAGGCATGCAAAGTGGGATCCCAATTTAACCAAGAGCCAACCTTGGCATCAAACAAGTGCTGATACAACCATATGGTTTGAGAGAGTTTTCTCTCCTTCTGCTAAGTACCCCCTCACATCTTGTAGAGGACGTGTCTTACAACCATTATCAGCAGCAATTATAAAAGGCATCTGCCTTTGGTGACAAAGAGCTGGAACTGCTGTGATGAGGTGCAGGGAAGGCTCCAGGCTTTCAGTGCTTCCTGCAATTCCCACTGCTCAATGAGGACACCAGCACATGGCAAGGGATCTATTTAAGCAACCCTGCTGCAGGCAGTGAGATGTGGGGTAGGGAGAGGTGACTGAGCTGCAGGGGAAGGGGGGGAAATGGAAGGGATGGGGTTTTGGGGAACAGCAGAGGGAAGTGAGCAGGGAGTCAGACAGAGAAAAAACATGGGATTGGGGATGCAGAGACACTCCAGACATTTTCCTGGCCTGTTTCAACTGCTGCCCCACCAACCCTGTCTGTCTCACACAGCCAAGGAGGAGGCTGCCCTGCCCTTTTTCTCAGCATGAACTCTTTTCTAACTTCAAGACTAAATTCATTAATGTAATCCCAACACTGACACAATACCTCCTGCACGAAATCATCAAGACTTTTAAATAATTTACAAGGGACATGAAAACTCTGCCATCTGCACACAAAGGAACTGCTCACTCTACAGCACCCATGCATGTATTGGTACCTCTGGGGAAGGGAGAAGGTGAGATGGGGACAGCTGTAGGGTCATGCTGGGAAGTTGTTGTTATGTGGTGGCTCTTTGGTGATTTAGGTAACATAAACTGGATATATCCAACTTAATCAACCAAAGCAGTGGGTGCTAACAGGAGTCCCTGCTGGCAGGTGCAGCAGAGAGGACAAGCATCAGCAAACAGGTATAATAAAGCAAGGTCTCACCCCAAAAGAGCCCAGACAAAGGCTGCACATCACCTCTGACAGTCTGGTGTCACAGTGGTGGGACATGAAGCCTCAGGACTTTCAACCCATGTCTCTGTGCAGCCATGACTAGCCTAGACTGGAATAAGTGAGATGGTTTTCCTTGACTTTGGGGCTCCAGAAAGCATGAAGTTTCAAGGAAAATTAAAGAGAAATCAAGGTATCACTTTGCAGAATCTCAT
Source organism: Leptocoma aspasia (assembly GCA_013399835.1). Taxonomy (NCBI): domain Eukaryota; kingdom Metazoa; phylum Chordata; class Aves; order Passeriformes; family Nectariniidae; genus Leptocoma; species Leptocoma aspasia. The sequence goes on along the minus strand of VXAX01006627.1, from coordinate 192,043 downwards.
TCTGCTCTTCACTTTCAAAACCTTTAAAATCTCAGGTACAGTGTAGGAAGCATCTGCCTTGATTTCCAACACAGAGCAGAGAACTACCACCAAGCCAGATAAAAAGCAATAGGCTTCTGAATGGATGCCACAGGCTAAATTAACTGAGCCACAGATTACACAGACAAGTACACAAGGCCAGATCTCATACCAGTAGATTGCACCATTTGAGTGGCAGTATCAGCATCTGGAGGGTGTGTGAATTCAGCTCTGCAATAACAAACCTGTGCAGAACTCAGCAGGTCGAGGCCATTAGGGGCCAGGGCATGAGTCCCAGGCAAGTTGTTCAGCCTCTGACACCTGCAGCACAGAGTTACATCACTCACAAGGTACACTTCATAAAGTTTATGAACCTTGCAGGATTGACAGAGCTCTACTGCAGCACAAACAACTTTTCAGAGCTTGTATTGGCAGAGATGGGCCCGTTTTCAGTAGGAATTTTAACTGCAGTCTTGACCAAATATTTCTGCACATAAAGCAAATACATACAAATCATAACTACTTACATACCCTAAATGCAGCAATATCATCACATATTTAGTCACACGTGCCACTTTTAAAGGAAAACAGTCTTTTTTCCTGATATATTTACTGAATTAGTGGAAGACTTCCATCTGAAATTCTTGTGCAGGGACTTTTTTCCATCCAACTCCAATAATTTAACTTATTTTTTAGAATTATTTTTGAAAGGCTTGTTGCTTTGATAGGGAGCAGGAGTTACAGAAGTGTGTCTTCCTCTGGAGACTCTCTCTCCAAACAGATTTCAACAGGGACAAGGAAAATGGTCATCATTATAGGCTTAGGACTACTTTTTCTTGGGTGCTGCCCAACTCCCAGTACTTATGCTGGTAGTACTCCTAGACACAGTAGGACTACAGCATCAAATCAGACAGAATATATAAAGGAGAACAAATTTGGAGGCCTATCCTAGGAGGCTCAGGAATCGGTTTGCCATTTCACAATGCTTAATAGAGTGAGGACAAAGGAATGAAGAGATGACAGACTGAGACAAACTTTGGTGTGAAGTGGGACAGACCAATAACAGCTGTCACTAATTGCCATTCCCCTTGGGCACCCCTTAGAAACATCATGAGTGGCTTGAATTGGTTTACTGATATTTACTCTGCCTTCACCCTTGGTGATTTATACAAATAAGAGATTAGAAGAAGGAAGGCAGGAAGAGCAGCAGTAGCAGGAGGGAGGAGGAAGGTAATTAGTGCTGTGAGGATTCAGAAGATCAGTAGGGTCCTAGTGATGAGGGAAAAGACAAGAGAAAAGAAAGAGACTGACACGCATTTAGTATTTCAGGCACAGAAAGGTTCTTGCAGCCAGGGATGCTGAAGCGAGACTTGCTTATTATTATGACTATGACAAAGCAGAAAAAAAATGGAACACACATTGATTAAAGCAGCAGGCATCTCCCTTGGATGCTTGAGACTCAGCAAGGGGCTGCAGCTTCCCAAGGAGGCAAGCATTTAGATTTCAGCTATTCCGAGACGTGGGCCATATGCTGGGGCCATCTGGAGACTGCTTTATTTGATGGATGTTGGATGCCTCCAAAGGCACCAGGGAAGGGAGATGAAATATTGGTAACTGATTGATGCTGAGGGCACTTAACTAAAGATGACCCCACTTCTACACAACTCACACCTGCTCCACAGGAGAAGCTCACAAATTGTCTTCCCAGTGGAGATGATCACTTGTATGGCTTCCAGAAGGCAGTGGCTCCCAACCAAGCGTGCAGCCACCACTTCACTGGCACAGCTGGTGAGCTCAGTGGGATGGCCCTACCTGTGCTCAGCCAGCACTCAGCAGCTGATCCGTGGCACCAGCTGGACTGTCCCATCCAGCACCAGCCCTGAACTATCACTGCACCATCCAAAGATGTGTTGTGTCAATGGATGAAACCCACGATGCAAAGCCCTCCATGCCTTCAGGGGCTGCCCTGCCCTTTCAGCACCTCTTGAGAAGCCTTGCCAGGAAGAGAAGCTCCACTGGAGCACCATCACAGTGCAATGCAAAGATGCAGAGGAGAGGACACCCATGCAGCAACTCCTGGCTGATAGCTCTGCAGCACAGCTCATGAGGGACATTTTTCTTTCATCCCCACAAGACAGGAAGCCAAGGCCCTGACATGGACAGGTCAGATAGAAAAGGAAAAGGCATGCCCCTATCCAAGCCACAGCAAACCCCTGTTTTGCAGATAAAAAACCAAAATGAACAGCAGCAAAAAACACCACGAAAAAAACCCCAAAACCCAGACACTCTTGAAGGCAGGCAGTGTTCCTCTGTGTGAATATGCTTCATATCTAGCAGACACCAGAAGAATTTACAAAGACCAGCACGTAGAAATCCACCTGCCAAATCATAACCAGGCCTTTCATGGAGACCTGTGCAGAAAATCAGGTTTTGTCTTGCACCAACAGCAAGTGGAAAGCAGAATGTCTCTATACAAGCAGAGAACAAGCAAAAGAACCCAATAAACACATCTCTAAGAGCAGCTTTCAGAAAGCAGCTCACTAGACCACCCTGCACTTTGTCTCTGCCTGAAAAAACAACAGCAATCACTTTCTTCCACAGCATTCAACACCAGAGCTTGGGAAATCATCTAAATACAAATGCTTACTACCCTCAGAACATGGATTTTGCATCCAAGGGCAGAGTGTAAAACATGCTTTTATAGCTCTTCCTAGCAGCCTCCCACCAACCCAATGCAGAGTTTAGTAGTCACTGGCATTATGGTGCAGGAATTGCTGAATTATAACCTAAGGCTTGGCCTTGGGATGCTGTCCTGCTTTGTGCTCTGTTTCTCAGGGAGAAGAGGGACCCTTTCAGAGGAAGCCATGAAGCTGTCAGCACCCTCACTGCCACAGCCTGAGCCTCAGACACTCAGCAGGCTTTGCTCACTGCTTGGGGCTGCATGACTGCAATTTCCCCAGTGTGAGCAGAGACTGGGAGCTGACAAACCCCGATTTCTCATTCATTGCCAAACAGTGAGCATGAGTCCTTTGGGAGGGCAACTGAACCAGGTAATGGAGCTGACACAGTCAACACTGGCTGAGAGTTGGCCTCTGCTCTGCAATCTCTTAGGAGTACACCTCTGGAAAGAATGTGGAGGCAGCCCCCCCCTCTGTTGGGGGACTTTTCCATTTATTGTTTGCCCACAGAAGACCTCAGATAACTGTGCAGTGACAGTCTGCTGGGTGTCCTGGAGTTGGAGGGATTTGAATAAGAACAGGCTACATTCCACTGAACGTCTTCATTAGCAGGCAGCAAAACAGTGCCCCTTTACACATTTGGAGCTCACAGAGTAAACAGTGCCCCTTTACACATTTGGAGAACAGAGTAAAAGCAGAGCAAGAGAGAAGAGAGTCCTTCCAGTCCTCAACCCCACTCAGGCTGCAGCTTGTGCTTTGTATCCCCAGCTCAGACAAGGACTGGGATTGGGTTAAGTCAAGGGAGAAGAAAGTACAGAGGAAGCGTTATAAATATGCATCAGTGTCTCAAGGCTGGAGATCAAGGGCAATTTTATGAGAAAATAATTTTAGAATAAAAAAAAAGTGGTGGTGAGGGTGTATGTGAATGTGTAAAGCCTCATAATGGCAAAGGAACAATCCCATCCTTCCTCCTGGACAGGAGGAACGGAGTACATTAACTGCTACCTGACACAGGAACTTTGGAGGCTTAAACCTCCCTTTGCCCTCTCCAAGTCATAAGCTTTTTGGGATGAAGGATGTCTTTAGCATGCAATTATGCACCTGATAAAATCAGTGGAATCTATTTCAGTTTCTGACAAACCAGAGCAGTAACACAGGTTTGGATGTAGCTGCATGTCTCTGTCAGGCACCACAGTCCCCTGCTGAGCATGGAAACCAATAATTCATCAGTAAGTGAAGGCTCTTGAGACCCCAATGTTAGAAGTGAGGAGGTATTGATGCACTAAGACCTGACCAACCTCGATACTCCAGAACAGGGACTACTTAATCAGGTTTAGAAAAACTGTAAAATAAAATGCACAGCAATAGTCTTTGTGGGATAATTTACTTGAACAGACTTTTGGTTGGTCAGCAGATCAGATGGTGATTTATTACCCCTTGGCCTAGGAAACAAAGAATCAGCACAAAAGGTGTAAACTGATAGTAGTGCTTAGACCTAATCTACTAACAGAACAGAGAAACATTATTCCACTTGCCAGAAATACTCCACTTGGTGACACCAGTTACCACAAAACACATCAGATAAAGTATGCAACATTAGCTTACCTTTTCAGAAGAGCCAGCCAGACCACTGCAATGCACAGGAGGCAACGCAGAGCAGCCAGAGGTGCTGCACTCATTTCCATGGTGCTGGGACTGATAACTCCTCTAGCTCAGCATTATGAACCAGTGAGTCAGTGTTCAGCTTTATCTTTGCAAGTAGCTTCTGCATCCTTAAAAGACAACTAGCTTGGAGGAATGCATGAGGAAAACAAGGCACAGGACAGAACCCTGCTCAGCCAGGAACTCTCCCCATACTACATTTGCTCAACCACACGTAGTGTTAAGGTGTAGCACTCACCTGTCTCAGTGAATTTTTGATGAATTTGGGTCTTGGATTTCTTCCAAATTTCACTCCCCTACTCCCACCTTTCCCCAGGTGCTCCAGCAGCACCTGGACCAGGTGAGACCACACACACACACAGCAGCAGCTCAAGGAGGGTCAACAGCTGCTGTTCTCCAGCTGAATTGTGATCCCTTACTGTCCACGTGAGCCATCCACTCTCGAGCATATGTGGCTTGTACCTGGGCCCATATATTAAAACAAATAGTATCTGTCTCCCTTCTGCAACATCCTTTCATCCAGACACTTCAAACAGTGCATCTGGTCTTCCCCCCATTGCAAGGAGAGCCACTAAGTTCAGCAGGTGCAGCAACAGAGTCCATTAAAGCTTACTGTGTACAATTGCTGACATTAGTGGGAGGTAAACTGAGACACAGGAGGACACATTTTCCTCCAAGGTCATACAGTAAATCTACTGCAGAGCAGAAACAGAAATCAGTGCTTCTCATTTCCAGCCCAGGCTTTGACCATAATTACAAGTGAGAGATGAAATTTGGCTCCCATTCTAGAGGTTGGGGAAGTTCAGGACCCTGAATCTATTCTTGGCTTTTGCTTCCCGCTTCAACGTGTGACTTTGTGAATAGGTCAAATTTTGATGCCTGTGCATTTGGAGTGACTGGTCATGCTTAGGTTCCCATATATGCAAGATGTATCCATTAATACTGGGTTGGGCAGTTTGTATGCAAATAAAAGCACTTTGTGCACACGGGGTCTCATTTTGACACTGTCACCTTCTGGTGACAACTAGTTCTTAGTCTGCTGCCCCACAGCAGAGAGCACTAACAGCCCTGTCCCTCACTTAGCAGATACCTGATGAGGGAGGTGAGTTCAAGCAAACCAGGGAAACCTCAAGAACACAGATCCCCTTTGTCCTCTCACTGTGCACTGGGGAACATGCACACCAAAGCAAGGAGCACCTTCCCATCCCTACACAGCTGACCTGCCCCAAATCATCTCCCTCCCTGTGAGAGGCTGCAGACTTCCAAGGGTCCTCCCCCTCCCTTGACCAGGGACCATTCTGGTGTTAGCAAGACTCAGATAAAAATGCCACTGTTACAAAACTCTAGTTCACTCACGCTAAACTGTTTCAGTGGAATTGCTGTTAAAAAGAGAGCTTACAGTTTAAACAAAACACTGCAGAACAGAAACACATACACACAAACAAAAAGCCACAACAAGCAAAAACAAAAAAGAAGAAACAAACAAAATAATCAAAACCAAATCAAACAAAAAAATTCCAAGAAAATAGGAAGAAGTGATGCTTGAGTCTCCTCCTGCAGCACTGCATGTCCAGAGTCCTGCTCTGCCCAGCTTGGAGCAGTGCTCAGATGCAACACACACATCCTCTCCTCAGGTTTTTACACAGAACGCTTACAGACAACACACACCAGATCCTGACTGGTTTTTTTTTTTTCTTTTTGCAAGACAGCCCTCGTGTTTCCTGGCCAGACAGCAGGTCAGCTCAGCAGCAGGTCAGCCCAGCACTCTGCGTCAGGCAGCGCTGCGAGCGTCAGACACCGGGGGGGGCGGGTGCAAGTGCAGCCACCCTTCCGTGAGACTTGTTCCAAAAGCTCACGAGGTCACATAGGTGTCCTTGGGAGACAATGGTCAACATTAACTCTGGTTTCACAGGAACCTAAACTTGTCCTCACAGCAAGGGTAAAGCAAAATTTGTACATGTGGGTTAACCATGAAGACACGGTTCTTCTTGACCTCCAGCTCTGGAGACATTCAGTTTTCCAGCTGACTGCTGTATTTTCACAGCTGCTGAACAAACTCCTGTTGAAATGAAGAGACTTTGGAGGATTCAACACTCTTACAAGTCAGCATCGGAGAAACCTTGACCCTGGCAATTTCAGTCATAATTTTGCCTTTGAACAAGGCCTAGAGCTTTGACTTCATTGACAGCACTTAAAATTACAACACCCCCCATTAAACCTGCCCAAAGCAACACAGTGAATGAATAAAGCCACTGTTGTTATCTGTTTGGTCTTGTACCTTACACAGACCAAGACACAGTCCTGAATCAATTTTGATAAAAGCTGGAGTAGAAAAGCATTCAATCTTTATTTTAACATTTCTAGAAATGAAGAGGTCACCATAATCCTCAGCATCAGATACAGTTCCCATGGCTAATTAGCTTCACAGTTAAACCTCATTTTATTTCTGGTCGGAATGTGCCCACCTTTCCTTTCAACCACTGGATCTTGCAGTACATTAAAAACTGTTCTCCATCTAGATACCAGACAGACCAAATCAGTCTTCAATTAATCAAATTCCTGCAGCTTCTCATTATAAGTCATGCCTTATGATCATTCACATGCTATTCTCTGACTTATCTCTGATATGTTTTTCCCCCCAGTATGTTTTTTCTAATTACAGATATCAGAACTGCCTCAGGTATTTTACAAGAGATCTCACCAGTGCTAATTTCGGAGAAAACATATTCACCTTCCTACTTCTCCAGATTTCTGTGCCTGCCCTCCCACAGACAGCATTTGCTGTGCTCAGTTCCCAGTAGAGCTCCCTGGGCTGGACTCGGCTGCTGGGGCAGCAGTTGCCCCATCACTCCCCCACCACAGGCACAAGGGATGGGAACACAGTCCTCAGGTCAAGTCCTGAGGGCTCTGCTTCACCTGGCTAGTGAGTGAGTGGTCCTGTGCCTTTGCATGCTTTCTGCTTCCCAAAAATAGGCCATGCCCTCAGTTCTCTGTGTCCAAATGCCTGCTCTTGCAAGTTCCACTCTTCATACCACTCCTTGTGCTAATTCACCAAGCAACTCAATGGCTCTCCGTGAAAGACCTGTCCTCATCTTCCTTTTACCTTCCTCCAGGTCACTCATACTGAGCAGTAAACAGCCACAAGCTAACCTCAGACAGATCCCACTAAAAAGCCCCAAGAGCTGAACCAAACATCCTGAATTGGAGTTTGCTACTCTAGCAGCCACATCATGGTCCCACTTGTAATTCTAAAGAATGGACTCAATTTCATAGATTAAGCTATTACTTTTCAAGACTGCCATAATAATGATACTTAACATTCCTGGAGCAATTTACATTTTCAAAGCACTGCAAAATGTTAATTAACAGCATGCTTATACCAGCTTGGGAAAGCAGTCACCTCAAAACTGCTGCTCTGCTGCTTCGTTCACATTCACTCATTCCACACAAGTATCAGAAATCATTTAACTCCCATGTTCCTGGTAAATCTTTTATTCTACCAATTATTTAAGCTTAATTTAAGGTTCAGTAACAAAGTGGAACTAAGTTATTAACATAAGCCTTAATAAATTCATGTAATTCTGGTTGTCTATTAAACGACCAAAGAAAAACTTGTATTACAAAAATCTCAGCCTTCAGTGAACGTGTTGCACAATACTATGTGCAACTATGTTTTTTAATAAAAATTCATTTAAAGAAGTCTGACTTATAACTGGATCACAGCATTTCCAAGATGCACCATATTTTCTCTTTGCACGATTCAGCTCTAACAACCTTTGAAACTCAATGTAATAGTGCCTTATATTGGAAGAGACTGGCACGAATCCACAAAGGATCATCTATTTATAAGAAAAAACATCCAAAGGTACTGGCTGACACATTTTATAAAGAATAACACTCCTGCTTTAGGGAATAAGCCAAGTATTGGAGGTTGGGAAGAGCCTTTTCCTACAGAGGCATTGATCTGTGGCTGCTTTGTGAGAGGTCTGGTGAGGCATTGGCCCTTGGACACGGTCGGAGAGATAATGGACAAAACCAACCATAAATCTCAGCTACTGTGACAGCTTCCATTAGTTGGCACTTGCCAGACTCATAGCTGGATCTGAACTTCATAAACCCTTTAAGGTATTTGGATCCAAGTGTTTCTACATTCCTCAGCCTCTCTGCAGGTTGGCAGAGCTAAACAAGCACTTTAAGAAGGGATGGCACAAGAGTTGAAAATGAAATCACCAAAAAACATCCCCTGCCACAGATCTGGGAAAGAGTTACCAGTAACTCTTGAAGCCTAATTTCATCCATCACTGAGAGCAATACACAACAGAAAGCCGCTTATGCAGTGCCCTGCTGAGCATCATCTGTTTACTGTGTATACTGCAATTTTTTTAAAATGTGTGAAAAATGAAAAACTATTTAAGTCCAAATGATGAACTTGCAGACTCCAGCCTTATGCCAGACAAGATGTTGATCTTTAAGCCTATCAACCTGAAAGACTTTTATATTTAAAGAAGTGGCTTTCTTGCATTGCAGTGCTCGGGTGAGATGGAGCCCATCTGGAGCAGGAGCAGAGCAGGGTCAGCTGCAAGCAGAGCTCTGCACAACAGGGACTAAAGCAGCTTGGCCCACTTAAACCCAGCAAAGAAGAATGCAAGAGGGAATATGATCCTCCCTGAGGTATTTATAGGACAGCATTGGAGCCCAGTGCAGATAAATATGGCCAAGAATACACATAACCTAGAAATAAGCAAGGTTTGACCGGCACAAGATGGCTTCAAAGCAGGTTCCCAGCAGGAGTATGGATTTTAAGAGGGCACTTGAAGTTCATGAACATGATGTACAATGAGGTTTTCAGCAAGTGGAGGAAGAAAGGGCAGCTGGCCAGGGAGTTGTTTTTCCCCTCCTTGGCTGGCAGAATGGCAGGTTGTGAAGACGGAGGGGGATTTTAATCAGACCCCTTTTTATAAATGTGTTTCTTTTTTCCCCCTATGGCCCAGCCACTGTCTAAACATTTTCCCTTGGTTTTGAAATACAAATACCTTGAGGGAAGATTCACGTTGACGTTTCTCTCAAGATAATAACAGCTGCTCTCAATTAGTGTTTCTTACAGATTTACTCTTGCTAAATGCTCCGTCAGCTCAGCACAGGTTTGACAGGAAAAAGAACAAACAAGGAACTCAAGAATTTGTTTAACAGAGGGCTAGAACCAGCTGCAAGTACGAGCAGCACTGTAGACTTGCATGCATGCATGCAGCAGTGAGCTTTACTTATGTAAAAGCTCTGCTGTCCTCAATCCTGTGCAGGGGAAAAAAAATAGCTACTGCATCTGTTGGCAGTATTTGCAGACTCTGGACAAAATTCAGGCAGCCAGCAGAAAAGCAGCCATGACTGAGGAAGTCATCTGCAGCAGAAGCACCTGCAACAGCCTTTGCTGCATGAATGAAGCAAAAACCCAGCCATGACACTGTCCCTGCCCACAGAGCACTTCACCTCTAACTCAGGTCAAATTCTAAAGCAGCACTTCAGTCCAGCAAGAACTCCCCAGGCAGGAGAGGACACCAGCTGGATGGTACGTGACAGACGTCTGGGCACACAGGCGGTCGTATTTTCTACTTAAGTGCCTGCAAAATAAGGGATCTTCCACTTGGAGACACACTTTCATGCTAGGATTATTCTCTGTGCTTCCTCAGGAGACAATTCCAAACATCTGGATCTCAAAATCCCAAATATCCATTGCAGATGAGGTCACTGCACAACAGGCTGCACTTGCAGAGAACATTTAAAATCACTGGGTTACTCCATCATGACTCTCCTTCAGAGAGGCCAGACTGGGACAAAACCAGGGGGACAGAGTAAACCAAGAAAGAAGAGTATTTGGGATTTGTGCTGAGAAACTAAAGTATCACCTATTCAGTCTAGAGAGAGATTTTTCTGGAAAAGTGTCCAGGCAACATTATTTGTTTTTTCTACCACTAGCCCATGTTCCTTCCCACTATCCAGTCTGTCCCACTTCCCTAGGCAAGTTACAGTATAGGCAGAAAACTGACTTTTCTGTCACATTTACAATGACCTAAAGTAAGCATGCTTGACCCCAGGCAGTCTAACTTATTCATAAGATACTCTCACACCACGTATCACAGCTATGACTTATTTATAAAGCATTCTTGATCTGACACATTACCAGAATATGTTCCACTTAGCTCTGAAGTGCCTGTTTATTGGAAATCAATCCATATAATTGCCCTGTACATATCTATGGAAGTCATGATATCACACACATTTAGAGACCTGTGGCTTTACATTAACACCTGCACCATGGACTAAGGAGAAAAAGAGAAGCAACCACGGGCATGATAAGCCTGTTGGGTAAGTACCAGCAGTACCTGGTTTCTCCCACCTGAGGGGCATGATGTTTTTCCTCAGATGAGTTCATCAGAAGAACAGATGAGTTCACAATATGTATATTTCAGCCATGCACTGGAAGGCTGTACATGCAGTGCTGGATCAGACCCATCCTCAACTGGGCCAGTTATCTAAACATTATATAATTACAGTATTACTTTACAAAACAAGTCTTTATACTATTGGCTTCACTGACCCTTTGCTTTTCCCCATTGTCCTGTGTACACACCATAGCTCTTGATGCTGTAAGAACAAGTAGGTCAGAGAAGATAGACATGGAATGAGGAAAAAAGTCTGGGTTTTCATCAGCCTTGAGTAAATCCTCCATTAAACCTAGGATGGCCTAGGAGGTGCACCACAGTGACTCCTGACAGGCCTCTTTGGGCACATTAAACATGCCTGCTATGTTCCCCCTTTCCTCATCTTCAGGCTCACCAGCAGGGCTGGTGCTGGCCACCTGCACTGGCAGGAAAGGATTGTCTCATGAACAGTCCCCCAACATCTGCGACTGCACAACCTCTGGTGGTTACAGGGTTTTGTGAAACAGAGCTTGAGAAACCCTAAATGCTTTTGTGTTTTTTATTGGCTCATAAAATGCAACAATTAAAGAGGAAAATAGATGCCTTCTAACATCCTGCTGGAGAGCTAGAGTTATCAGAGCTCAAGAAAACCTTCCATCTGTTTGTTCTTTTACCTCTTGCAACATAAAAGTCTCTTTGGCTGCATTAAGAATGGACTCTTTCTTCTCCTCCTTCAGACAATTTTTCCAAACTTCCCTAGCAGTCAGTACAGAAGCAATGGCAAGCATATTCAAAAACCCTGGCAGGTATTTGAAAGAACAATAGGGAGAAAACTCTACTGATGCCCAACAGCATCAGGACCTGAGCAGGTGATCCTGAGCTCACAGGAGAAATGCTGCAGCTAAGAACATGTGTCCCTTCTGGTTCAGTGTGCCCCTTCTCTGCCAACATCATACAGAAGTTCACATGTGACATTTAGGAGGACTGTCAGGGCTTGAAACTACCATCAGATTATAATGAGTCTGCCACCACAAGCCTGCAAACTGGTACCAGCAACACCAGCAGAAAGATGCTTTTGTCAAGATACGTTGAGGGATGGTGTGGGGAAGGGGACAGGGTCTCTGAACTCTGGTATTTTCATCCAGTAAACCTGTCACATGCCTGAGAGTCCTGGAAGAAGAATCACCCTTGTTTTTTCATGAAGTTGTGGATATGTTTATCCCAGCAATGAGGCCTGCCAAGACCACAGAGGGGAAACAGCTGAACTTGGCAAAAGGCAGCTCATATCAAGCTCCATTTTTACCACGTCATTAGGAGGCTGGCTCTGCAACACAGTGAGCAGCCAGCAATCAGTGTGAGATGGGATGATAGGTAGGAGAGCAGCAGCTGGTATCAGAGAGGTTTAAGCACTCTGAGATCTTTCAGTCCTGAGCCATCACACCCACAGCAACAGATTTTCAGCTGCTGTCACACCTTTTCCTGGATGGGCTTGTGGTGCTGGCCTGATGGAGAAGAAAGCCAGGAAGCTCAAGGCCCTTTCATCCTCAACTGCCCAAGCAGCATGGAATGAACAACTCAAATAGTTTTGAGCCCTTCTGGCCCTTGCCAGAGGCAGAGCTTTCTCCACAGTCCCCTGAAATCAGGAACCACTACTGTACAAACTGTTCATGTCAACTGAGTTATGGTTTCACCCATCAAGGACAGGACCAAGGAACTCAAACACCAAACCCATTCTGAATCCCCAAGGCTCAGGGCTGCAAATAACTATTATATTTTGTATATCACGTGCCTTGGCTTGGCTCAATGTGGGGTCAGCCAGAGACTTTTACCCTGTGTTTGTTCCTGCCCTTCTCAAGAAAAAAAAAAAAATTCCTTGAAACGATTAGTTGTCCTCAGCGGTAATTAATTATCCCCAAGTAGTGAACTGAAATGACAGTGATATTTCTGCTTGAATCCTCAGGGGAAAATCGGGTTGTCTTGCTATGCTCTCTAAACCTGACATAAAGTTAAAAATAGGAAGTTTAATATGCAGTCTGCAGGACTTTTTCTGCCTGTAAGGCAATCCCAAGGGATGTCTCAGTTCAACTGCAAGCTCACAAAGTCCCGCTGTCCTAGAGAAGGCAGTGACATTTCTTTCCCTCTTAGGCAGCTCAGGCTCAGTGAAACACTAGCAAGAACTATAGAACTTGTCAATTAATACAGCTGAAGATAATTTACAGGACAAGCTTTTAAACATGTTAATCTCCAGTGAAGCCTGCTTAGAGCTACGTGACAGAAACAGCATGAGGAAAAGCGGAGATTTTGGCTTCCAGTGACTGGGAGCAGATGTCATACCTACAGATGAGTGGCAGCTGGGTGGGCAAGAACAAACACAAATTCATGTTTCTGCTGTGTAAGTAGCCATGGTGGGTTGGAAGCTGTAACTTGGGGTGCAAGTTGGGTTTGTCTTAAGGTGATTTTCCAGCTCAGGTTTCTGGTCCTGATGTAGATCCATGCTTGTTACCTTTCCCACAGTGATCAAAAATCAAGACTACTTAACAAATATTTTGGTTAATTCATATCAGTTCTTCATTCAAAGTTAAAAGTTGTTATAATCTTGTTTTATCACTTTTTTTTTAAAGGAAAAAAGTCTAAAATCCCCTATTTTCCTCTGTTTCATTAATGAAGCAATATCTTGGAGTAAGAACAAGAAAATCCCCAAAGGATTAGTCTAATTTCCCTCCCTGCAGAACTGACAGTGCATTTCCCCAGCACAATCCTAATGAGAATGCAACCACTGAAAGTGAACCAAGCCTTCACTCAGCATTGAGTCCCAGTGTGCTGTAAAAGCCAGGCTGGTTGTCAGGTGTTCTTTAAAGAACTAGGCGTTTATTTAGGCAAGATTTATTTTCAGAAAACAGGAAACCAACTCTCTTTTTCTAGATCATCTTCAGTAAGAGCACCTCTGTCTCCCTGGTGTCTGCACAGCTCTGCCAGAGAAACCCAAACTCTGCCCTGGGCAGGCTCCCCAGGCCCAGATCAGTGGCAGCACAATCCCCAACTCCTTTTGGGAGGCCAGTTCACATCTCAGCAGGGTTTGTCACAACTGCCATGATTTGTAGCCTAACTTACCAGGTACAGAAATATCTGACCCATCAGCCAAACCTTCAGCACCGTGCTGATTTAATAAGCCCTCCCAGAAGATGGAACAACAAGAAACACAGTGCAAAGACAACCAGCTGACGTTCAGAAACCCTCTAGCAGCCAGAGTCTTATTTTGCTTGGAGAGGGGTTCTGGTGGATTTTTGTTGGTTTTTGGGTTTTTTTTTTCCTTTCTATTATTCATAATATCCTATATTCCCATTACTCTCAACCACAGCTCTTTACGGCAATTATACAAATTGTTTCCATAACTCTGTAAGTTTATATCTGTAGCCATTCCAGGTAAAAATTCTCCTGACTCCTTTAAGCAAAAGATCATCCTGGCACAGGCATGAAGATAGTTCTCCCACTCAGCTTTCCCCAGTCCACTCCTAGCTGTGGCAAGGGTGTTGCTACAAGCTAACACTGATCTTCTGTATGGTATCTGCACCAGCTCTGCTTTGTCAGAGAGAAAAAACATTGCCACGCTTTTTGCTCCTGCCACAGGGCTTGGATATGCTTGCTTAAAAAACACAGCAGGCCCTGCACGGTCTGGTTAAAAGCCTGCCTATAATCCCAGGCTCTGGGCAGGCTCAGTCTAAGCCAGGGCAGGCAGTTTGCAATGCTTATTTCCCCAGGAGGATGGATGGGACCCCGGCCCAGCCGCAGCACCCTGAGAGCGGCCAGTGACACGCTGTCCCATGTGCCACTGCCATGGGCGTGTTGGAGCTGCTCCAGTGTCCATGGCCAGCCCAGCCCGTGCCTGGGTCACGCTGCAGGTGCAAACACACCATCATGGAACAGCAAAACTGACCACAAACATGGGCCCCCACCCACATCCAAGTGCTTCCCTCTCTCTCCCCTCACCTTGCTCAGCTTCCAGATGCATTGTTGAGAAGCCTGCAAGGTGGCTGCAGCCTCTTGGAGCAGAACCCTTCCACCAGCCCCATTCTCTACCTTGTGCTGCCCTGTCCTCTGCATTAACCTCCTTTCTGGAAACACAGGATTACAGATGTTACCTGTGCTTTCAGATTTTATGTTTTGTCCCCTAAAATGAAAGCAGTGGTGGGAGGCATAAGCCTTGAGCTGAACTTTACTGCCTAATGTATGATAAATTGTCTGTGCATCCCTTGTTTCATGTGAAAACACCACTATGCTCACAGCTCACAGCCAACTTGGTTGGCTTTATTTAATCTGCTTAATGAACTGATGTGTAACAGAAATTTTGTGCTCACAGATGAGAAATAAATCTCTTACTAATCAAAAAGCTTACAACCCCCCCAAGCTTTTTAATACATGCCTTTCCAGGGCCATCATACTGCCACCACTAAAACCCTTGCAAGTAATGAATAAGAGGTGTTTTTTTTGTTTCAGTTACATGCTAAGGCAGTAAACGTAAGAGCACAAGAGGAGACAGATCAATTTTGCAAATGGAAGTGGCTTATATTATGCTTAAATAGCTCTGCTTGTGATACAAACACCAGACCAGAGCAAAAGCTGTGTCTTAGTGCAAATGGCACTTTGCTCTTACATCCAAGCGATTTAGGCTACATAGCACAAATGCAAATAACACGCAGGGCCACCTTTTGGTAGGTGCCATCCTGTAACACGGGCAGAGAGATCTGTATTCCAGAAATAGACACTCAGCACCTTGACTACACGCAGCCTGGAAACCTTAAATAAATAATCAAATTCCAGCCCATATTTCAAACCTGCTGAGCCCCCAGAACCCCAAAGTCCCTGCATCTGGTGCTGGAGGTGCCTTGCATTCTCACAGCCTTTCGCAGAGGGAATGACAACAAACCTCTTACACAGCTCAGCCCAGTGGCTACTTTTGAAAACCTCCTTGCAAGACGCTCACTGCAGGTTGCTGCCCACACAGGAGCTCGGCAGAATTAAATCCTTGAACCAGCTAGAAACTGCTGTTGTCCCTCATAAGCACAACAGCAGCACTGCATCGTTTACTACAGATTTCCTGCAGCCACTGCCAAATACGGCACTTTGGGGACATTTATTTTAAGCGTCATTGTTCTCTGTGCATTAACATATGCTCCAGTCAAACCCTTTATTCATCATTGCCAGATATGATGAGCCTTGTTACAGCCCCAATTAAAGAGTTTTGAAAGCACTGCCTTAATTTATTAACTAGGAGAAGAAAAGAAGATTTTAATAAATATAAGGAACCTGAAACCAGTCAAAATTCCTTTCTTGATAAGCATACCTGACTTGGCTTTTAGCTCTTCAAGGAAACACCAAGTCCCTCGCGGGACTGTGCCAAGCAGCTGAGATGGGACATGGACAGCCCCTCTTGCCACTCTCCCAGGAAGGGACATGAAGTCCCCCTGGATTCTCTGGGCCTCCTCACCATTCCTCATATCTTCAAGGGGAAGCTTTATCAAGCCATCTTTCTTGAGGGCAGATGAGCTTGCTGATGGCAGTATGGCAGTAAATCCTCAACAGAGGCAACACCATTTTAAATTGCTTGAAGCGTCAAGGCTCCAGGCAATCAGAGTTATTTTATCAGCTAAACTAAAATTACTAGAAAAACTGAGGCACAGGACATCCTCCCTTTCCCAGAGCAGCCTCCAGCACTTTTAAGTTCAGTAACATGAAGTCTTCCTGAAAAACTCACACTCACAGGATCCATGTGCCTCACCTCAGGTCAGTTGGCAAATTTCACTGACAGCCCTGGGACCCATCACCCTGAGTGACAGGTCCAAATTGTGCACACAATTCCATTTGTGTGCACATGAAAAGCCCCATAAACCACCACAGCTAATATCAGCCTAAGGGAGGGAAATCTAGTTAACAGCACATTAAAAAGTTAAATTCCATTATTAATGAAAATACCTCCAGCAGAGCAATTATGCAGTACCCTTAGAGAAAGCTGCCAGGAGACAGAGCACAAACAGAAGCAGGGCTGGCAATAGGGTGTCTGCACATTGACTGGCTGAGCTGCTGCCACCCTGCACCTACTGCAACCTCCCCAGGTAGAAAATACTATTGCAAACATTCCTTCTGTAGCTGATTATTGATCTGCAGCAGCAGGCCAATAAAAAGTCTTGTGTAGGGGAAGAAAAAGAGATATTTGGTGCTTACAGAATTAAAATTCTCCACTCTGGGGGAATGTAGGATAAATAAGCCAATTTCATGCAGAAGCCTAAGTGCTGAGAAAGAAAAATTCCACAGTAGAGGCTGAAAAACGATTTGGGGTTAATTAACATCCATGAGTCAAAGCTTGCCTGACAGCATGAGCAGGGGAGATGGCACAGCCTCCCTGAGTTAAGCCAGAGCACTGCACAGCAGCCCTCCACTACCTGCCAAGTCCTGCACTGAAGTAGCATACACATGGAAATCCTAAGCAATCCTGGAAATCTTTTTCTCCTTCTGTGAAGAAAAGGGAGACAGTGGACATATCTAGTGGAACATTTAAACAGTACTTTGAACATTTATTCCACAATTAAATGTTTTCATAACTAGTGACCGGTGACACCATGTGCTTCCCCTTCTCTTCCATCTTTCTTGGGTGTCCAAGCAAAACCAAAGTCTCCATAATCAGGTGCTAAAAGCATAAATTCCACTATGGGTCTAGAGGAAAGAAAAGTGATGACTATCTGGGACAATGACAGATCAAGAAATAACTGGCATTAAGTAGTTGTCACAAAACCCCTCTGAGTGAGGTATAAGAAAAGCTGGCTTTGCAGTTGTTTGATTTTCACACTAATGAACAAATTAAAGTTTATTTCTATCATCTTTAAAATTCATAGTGGCAGGCAGCTGAGGAAGCACTTGCATTTTCAATGCATCAGCTTATAAGCATGTATGCAATTTTTATGGCTAAGCATTATGTCTCCTACTGTTACTTGTGATCCACACCAGCTTCGTGTTTTTCCTCTCTCGATGTGAAGAGTCTAGCTTTAAGGAGTTTTTGTTGAGCAGGTTGTGAACAAAATTGAAATAACCACAGCAAATTAATTGGCAGAGACAGAAAAGCTCCCTGGGGTGCTACAAAATGTTGTAGAGATTAGAAAACTTCCTAGAGGACAATAAAGATGTACATAAATGACCAGGTATTCCTCAGCCTGGTATCCTATAAAGGCGGTTGTGAAAGCTGCAGTCCTGCAGGTCTTTAGTCTGACCTTTGTACAAGTACAAAAATTAAGATGTGGGCATGGAGAAAACCTGCCACTCAGGAGAACCACCACCATTCTGCTTTGGATCATGACTCCCATTGCACAGCAGCCCTTGGAGTCACCTGGCACCCACTGTGCTGACGTGCAAACGCTGATCTCTGACCCGACAATGTTTCCCTGAAATGGCAACAAGGAAGGTGTGATTGGGGTGTTCAGGTCTCTGCTTCTCTCAAGATGACCCCTGAAATGCTTAGCTCGTCATGTTATTAGCATCAGCAAGCAAGGAAGCCAGCCAAGAGCAAAATGTATTTTATCTTTCCATCAGCAGTTGAAGTGGGCCAGCATTCAACAGCACAGTGTGCCAGTATTTCTTCGAACGCCAAATCCATCCTCCAACCTCCGGCTGCAGAGGAACAGGCTGAACACCGCAGCTTCTACATTGCAACTCCAAGGCAGATTTTGCCTCTACATTACATGCACAGATAGTTTTCCTGCTCTGGGCCGATTTTCACCATCAAGAAGATAAGAACAGGCTACTCAAGTCAAATTCAGACAGAGCAAGAGGGAGCCTGAACCTGACTAAGTATCTCGGAGGTTGTTTAACCCAGATGAACGCACATCAGGCCAGTCATGCAATGTTTGCAGTCTGGAGAGACAAAAGCACAAGTTCACTGCTTTCAGAAAGCTAATCTGCTCTTCAGAACAAAATATTCCAGAAAGAAACAAGCTACCATCATAAAAATAGATGAAATCGGGATTTTTTTGATTCTGTTCCAATCTATGGAATAGCACAGGACATGGAAAGGACTCCTCTAGGTATGTGGGTACACCAGTGAGACCATGACCATCTTTCACCAATAGACTGATCCAGATGCTGCTTTTGCTGAGCAATTCAATGCACAAACCCCAAACCCACCTATATCTGGTCCCTGTGGAACTGGCAGCTATTTTACTGTAACACTGTCCTCACAAAAGCCCTGACGCATTTCCAGCTCTGGAGCAAAGCAGATCCCAAGCAGCACTCCAGCACTGAGGCAGGAGCTATTCCCAACTGCAGCCATCAAGGACACAGATGTTCTGTGCCTGGCAGCTTGCAGCAGCCCAAGCAGAGGGGCAGCATTCTGCAGGCACACCAAAGGAGAGGCAGGAGAGTCCTCCACAGCTTCCATGCTCTAAGAAGTCTATGCAGGCAGCCCTCAGGCACTGCACACTTCAGCCACAATGATCTTTAAACCTTTAAACACACACCAGAAGTGCTGCTGCTCAGAGGCTACAAGCCATATATCATGCACTAAATGACTTTTGTCTCAACAGAACTGTCACTTCATGTTGTAAGAGCAAAAGAGCCAGGTAATGCAGGTCTTTCTGAGTGCTTATAGTCTGCAAAAAAAGGTACATATTGATGAACCCAAGATACTGAACAAAACATAGTATAATATCCATGTCCATTCCCAAAGAAAAACAAACTTTCATTTCTGCAAAAAGTACTGAAAGCTGTTCACTTAGGAGGCTTATTTTGTTTACAAAGCCTGCTTTTAGCTTTTCCAGACTTCTCAGCTATTGTACGTTTTTCTTTAATCAGTTTAGCTCAACCAGCAAAGAGCAGAGTTGAGAAACAAGGGTCTGCACATAAAAGCATTTGAAATCTCTGGCTGGCTAATACAGTCTAAATATACACTGCATCTGCCTGTCAGACTTTAATATTAGAGGGCAGCATTGTGTTCTGTATACTACATTACTATTATTGTGTTTTCCAGGAGAAGGAGTTATCCACTGATAGTGATTTCATGTGGGTAAATGAGGCTGCTGGGTTTGGCTCATTAGCATCTTTTCTGCAGTCACCAGCATTTAAATTAGAGATTCCCCTGGACCATACAAAGGAACAAGTGTTTACTCAAGTGTTTCATCACCTTGTCAACACAAGGACCTCTCCTACATCCCACACTCCTGCCTTTGCTGGGGCTTGTGGAAGCTACAGAAACAGGTACCTCAGAACTGAGCAGCTCCTGACAGAGATGGAGTTCATTCCCCACATTTCATGTCAGGAGATATCCTGATACAACTTTCGAAGCAGACCAAAACTAATATTAAGGGGGTTTTGGGTGCAAGTTGCCACACTAACTGCCCTATGAGCAATTCTGGGATTTCCCACCAAAGTCTCACACTTACTTCTGCCCTCAGACCCAGTCAAGGGGCTGGCACAGCTCCTGCTGCCCTGCCTAAAGCCCATTTTGCTCAACAGGGCAGGGCTGTGGGGAAGGCTCCCAGGCCCCAGGGAGCACAGTACTGGGATGCTCAGGGCTGACATTACCTTTGTAGCCTCCTGAACCACCAGTCTCCCTCCAGCACCCAAGCTTGGTTATTTCTACTGCCCCAAAACCCCATACAGCCAACAGCACAAGGTGAGATGCAGGCAGCACTCAGCATATGAAACACTGCAGGCAAACTCAAAGCAAATAAGGAGGGAAAGAAAAATGGATTTATCCCCTCTGATGGCTTGGCTGGCAGCAGGGAGAAGAGAGGGAGGATCCTTCTGCTCCGGCTTTGTCCCCATCTCCAAGACTTCTCCATGTTGAGTCACTCACACTTGAATGAAGCAACACTGAAGTCAGTGACAGGACTGGGTAGGGAGAACTTTGTGACAGGATATGGCATGGTGCAAAACCACATGTGAGATCAAACAGGCTGCTGGTGGGAACAGGAACATGGGCATATGGAAAAATCCACCTCCTGGAATGACTTATTAGACAAAAATAATTTTAAAGGTTGCTTTAAATTCAGCACTTTAATGCCCTTCTGCTCTCTTAGTGAGGCTGTAACACTAGATTAGAAAACTTAATTCCTTTCACATACAGAACTATGTGAAATAGTGCTAGTTGTGACTCAAAAGGCCCCTTCCAGTACATGATTGGGTAAGTAGCTGGTGTATTCCCAAGGAAAGTTTACTTCACCAGTGCTCCCCATGTCATCAGCTAATCATAGAAGCACTGCAGCTACCTGTGGTGTCGTGGTAATTGTGGCTGGTGTGCACAAAGCACAAAAGGAGCAATAGCCATAAAACTGCTTTTCACTACCACTTCACAGGAAAGGTTCCCAGAGCACTGCAGTTATTTGCACCTTCACAGCTCTACAATTTATCAGTCATTTCACAGTCATGGAAATCCAGGCAGAGATGAAGTGAGGCAAGCATGAAAGGCTCATGAGAACTCCCCCTTCCCAGAGAGGGGTTCATTCTTGCTTGGACACAGCACTAAGGCAGCTCTCAAACCCCACTAGCATCAAACAGAGAGCTAGGCTACAAATTACAGGCAAATCAGTTGGTTTTTAATCCAAAAAATGCCTTAGAGTAGACAGGAAACCCCTATATTTAAAGGTTTAAGCTTTAGAAACAACTTCAGAGGTAGGACAGGGAGGCTCTGTACAGCAGGTCCATATATCTAATGAGACAATAATTAAACATCAAATTTTCTAATCATGTTTTTGATCTGGTAAGCAGTGCTCTGGGTTAGAAGCACCCTCAAACTTACAGATGCAAAATAAAACGAGCTTAGCATGGATACCAGCTCTTCAGTTCTGACAGCAACAGTGAGGACAGGTGTCTGTTCTATATCACGCTTCTAGCTCAAGAATCCACCTTTTCCAACAGATTTAGATCTTCCCCAAGAACACTTGGCTTCAACTCCAAGCTGAATCCTGACTTTTCCAAAAATTACAGCGCTGATTAGCTTTATGAGATGATTAAGACGCTTTCCAAGTCCAAAATTCAGGTAGTTACACTATAACAGGCTGTTCCACTACAAACCCCTGAAGGCAAAGCCAGTCCCAGGTCTGGTTTCCAAGAACAGGGTGTACTCAAGCCACACTGCAAGCTGTGCCTGCCAGCCTCAGGAAGCCACACCTGCAGTCACATGCCATCAGCTGCTGTGGGGCTGATGGACCTGACCTTTAGAGCTCTTACACAGCCTCAGTCACTGCAGCACCTCTGACTCCAACTCCAGACATCATCTGTGAGGTAGCCAAAGCAAAGCTCAGCAGTGACTGACTCTCACACCTGGACCATCCCAGGCACAGCAAGATGTGCCCCCACACAGCACCAAAAGCCTGCCTGGGGATGCATCCCAGCCAGACAAGCGAGCCCCAAAGCACTGAGCTAAGGACACACAGCAGGTTCAGCAAGGACCGAGTAAAACTCAGCACAGACTTAACAAAACCAGCCTAAAAAACCCTTTGTGGCTCTAACCAGGCCTCTGAGCTGCTGCTGACACAAGCTGTGGTGCAATAAACTGAGCTGTGGCATCATGATGATGCAGGGTAAACCCAGACCCTCGGCTGCACCAGCAGCAGAAAACCCTCCCTTGGCTGCAAATGGCTCTGAAAAAGTAATTAGTTTCCCCAGAGTTATTAGGAAAGTGAGTAATTGTATGCACAGTTACAGCACTGCTGTAGACACTACACTCCAAATGAGGGAAAGGCAGAGTTGAAGAGGGATTTGTTTACAGTTGTAATTGTTCTCTGCCCTGACTTTGCTCAAGCAGCTACAATTATTAATTTAATGTTGTAAATTCAACATCAAAAGCTGAGATAACTAAATAGAGGCAAGGTCAGATGGAAAAAATAATCTAATTTTTTACATTACATTAATCTTTTTCCAGCTGAGATGGCTTTCTTTCTGAGCTGATATTAAGAACATACATATTTTAAATAAGTCCCACTGGCCACACACACCATCAGCAGAGCGCAGCATAGCAGAAATAATTGAAGTAATTGTTTTTAAGGACAAAGTATATTCCCTTTAGCCAAGATAACAGTTTTCATAGCTGAAATCAGACATGAAACTCCACGCTGAATTTATTTCCTTGCTACAAGTAATTCTTTAGATTCTTTCCTGTCAAGAGAGATGCTCCAGTTTAGAAGGGGGGTGAGCCCTGAATACCTGTGTTGTAGATCAAAATAGCTTGGTGGAAAAAAGCCCTATTGATGCTAAAGCCTGCCCACAGGGAAAAAGCTGAAAAACACAAGAGACAAGACTCCAAGATCCAAGTTCAACTAAAATGATGAGGACAGGAAAATATTCTTGGCCTGGAGACAAAAATAAATTAATATAGTTACTCCAAACAACAAAAAATATCTATTACAAAACAGAAGGGAAATTTGTGTCTTTGTCAACTAAAGCAAAACAGTTTAATTTCTCCTACATTCTGGTTCAAATGTAAAGTAAAAAAAAAGAAAGGAAGGAGAAGCTAAGCAAAAAAAAAAAAAAAATAAAATCACCTTTTACTCCCAAATCCTAAAACTAGAAACTATTTCCAAACATTAAAAGCTTTTCAAGGAGCACAGTGTCTGGGACCATTTCACACTGAAATCACATTAGCACATCTCTTTCATAGTGCAGCCAGACTGGTTCTCACTTCTTTAATAACTAAGCTGTAAAACCTTTTCTATCCAGCAAATAAGCAAGTTTGTGCTGTTACAGAAAGATAACACTATAAGGACAACAAATCTGTCTTGTGATTTACTCCACACTGGCAGATTCCCACCAGAGATGAATTAAAATAGGTCATTTTTCCACCTTTTCCAAAATGAGGACTCAGGTATTTTCAAAATCCTTTTCTATTCATCTCTGCTCACAGCATATGCAGCATGTGAAAAAGTTCCCATGTTCTGCAATTAATTTTCTCTGAGGTGGACAGCAGAAAACAACAGACCCATGAGAACCTCGTGCTTGGTCTGCAGGGAACTGCAGCACCACATTCCTGAAGTGGCCTCAGCAGACTTGGCATATTGCTGCACTGATTCATTGTCCTGTCAATGAATGTAACTGGATGTTTATTAACAGTGAAAACAAATACATTTTATCTTCCATGCCAAGAACTGTCTTTTTGAACAACAGAGAATGGCAAAGAAGCAGCTGAGATATTAATATGCTTAAAATAAAAATACATAGTTGCCATCACGCTATTTAATTTAATGTTTAGCACATGAGGAACATGAAATTTAACATAAAATTTGAACTGTCACAAACAACTCCAGTTTGTTTAGATTTCTCCATTCTCAGCATAAAGATGGGCCATATATAGATCAGTATCCTGTTTCTACAGGGTCTTAGCGGAGGGAGGGAGAGGTATCTAGGTACACACCACATATTAGCTCCTTCCACATATTCTTATATTCACTGATGATTTTACACTTTTTAGAGTTTCCTGAACCAATGATTCTGTGATTTGATAAAACTCAGGGAACTCAGTGTTCACTAATCCCATTGACCTCTCCTTTGACAAGTGCAGCTGGCCTGGGATGGGGCAGGCACCACCACACCCCCCTCAGGGGAGCCCACGCCCCTTGCAGGGTAGCTCAGGGGAATTTCCTTCCTGAGCCATTTCCTGCAACAATCTCAGGCCAGGATCTCATCTCCAAAATCACCTGTAGTATCAAGGATTTAGAAGCACAGAAGAGATGTGGGAGTGAAGGTTCTGGCCACAGTTAGCAGAGGTCTGCAGCAGGAACCTGGTGATACTCAGAGACACCCACTCTCTCTGGGGGATACAGACCTGCAGCACCCAAAGCCACCTGCTCTGCTGACAGGACACACATCCTTGGAGCCAACAGCTGCTCTAGCAACAAGAGCTCCTTGAACCTCAGTGCTGGGTGGCTTTGTGACATCAAGCACACAGTAGCTTTGAGACTGAACGCCAGGAACAAATGCTCCAGCTTCCTGATAAAGACAGGCAGAATCCCAGTGTCAACTGTGTCTGACCAGCCCCTGAGCACATCTTGTGCACAACACTCAGCCTCCATCCTGCTCCAGCAGGAAACATCCCACAAATGTGATCTCAAGCTTCGAACATTAAGCATAGTGAAAATACAGCTCTTGAAGGCGACCTGGATCATTTACCATAAGTCACTTCTGAGGTGACTCAAATAACATCTCCCCTGCAATGAATTCACAGCCCACTGCCAGCAGGGTGTCAGAGGGACTTGCTTATGGGCACAGAGTACCTTCTCTGAAGCAGACAGGAGCCATCTCTCATAAATCATCATACACCACACACACCATCTGCAATAACAAATGAGACCTCTGAGGCATCTTTAAAGTCTTGGGTTTGCTACATTAAGTTTAAAGCATATAGATGTGTCTTTGGTAGAAGAAAAATTTCCAACAGCATACTACTGTGCATGCCACTATTCAGAGAATGAAGAGATCCTGCCACACTGCTCTAATTAATAGAGGCTCAGTATCTCCAGCCCATGGCCAACTGGACAATTGAGGCTGCCTTCTCCAATTACTGCTTTGGAAGTTTAGGGCACAAGCGGATGAAGCAGACTTACAGCACAGTAAAAACACTGTAAAGCAAAAGGGTAAAAAATGCTGTTTGTTATTGCCATCTGCACAAAACTACAACTTAAAGCATCAGTTCCTAACCACCCACAACCTGTTTTCCAAAGGACATCTTCTCTTTTGCAGGTACAGTGTGTGCTTGGCAACACCTGCAGCTACTCTCAAGGGCTCTGACTTGCGAGTGCACCTCAGTAGCATTGACAAGGGCCATATTTCATTCTGTGTGTTTTTACTGATTAACAGCTACATTACAGCAGAGTGCAGAAGGCAGACATACCTGTAATACAGAACTAACAGACCTGCCCACTGTGGGACATTCAGACTTACAGAGAATCTTCAGCAGTATCAAGCAGGTAGGTCTCAGGACTTGAGTTCATCACATCTCAATTCTGCCCAATTGAGATGGGAGGGTCAAAATTAAAGGGGGAAAAAAATGCATACAATTTTGAACATTTGTTTTTCTGGCAACAACATTAACAGTATTTGCAGTTATCAAGTGTAACAATTCCCATCGTCATTCCCATCACATCGTGGCACAGGGAGAGAATTAAAGAAGTCACATTTGCCAGCAGCCCATATTGAAATCACATGGCTGCTGTATAAACTTTCAATTATGGAGGATAGAGGCTGAGGGTAGAGGAGATAATCCTTGTAAGAACTGCTTCAAAGGTAGAGTATGGATGAGATTTCAGAAAGGCTAACTTAGAAGCTGTGTGATGTGTCTGTTGTTTCACTATCAAGGTCATCCATAATGCTTAGATGGGGTTTTCATAAAGGAAGCCTTTTAAAAATATTTTCTTTATTTGTTTCCACAAATCAGCTGATTCTAGTTATAAAAATCCCATTAACTGAGTGCCACACAAATCATCAAAGAATTCCTTCACTGTTTAAAGAATAAGACAAACGAGGCACAAGACAAACAAGGAACCCTGTTTACAAGCTGAGGAAACCCTAAGCTCAAGCCCAACACAAAACAACTTGAATAATTTCAGCTTTCAGTGAAAGCAAGCTAATCATGCCTGAGTTGCTTTGCATTTGCTCCCCTGCCCCAATGCTCTGCACTCAGATGCTATGGATTAGCTGATTTTCTCACTATGCACTGCACAGTCCTGTGCATACAGGTGAGCTCAACCTACATATTTTTGGAATAATGCACTATTCTGTCCTTGTGAAATCTGTCTTTAGCTATTAACTATGCATGGCACTTTTGTAATGCGTGTACTTGGGAGGAATTTTCATCCCCACAAGCCCTCTGCACTAACATCTTTCAAACTTTGCATGGAGACAGCTTGCTGTCCTACCAGATCCAGAACAAGAGGAAAATTTCAGAGCTTCTGAAGTTTGCTGGCAAATATCCCAAGGGCCTAATAGTGCTTCACTGCGTACAGCCACATCTGAGCAGTTCACTGGAAGGCAACACCTCTCTTTTTCAAACATATCTAACTTTCTCAGCTAGCAAGTGCTCCACCAGGGAGCCCTGCGGGGCACAGAGAACGTCCACTTTGTGCAACGATGCTCCACCAACTGTTAGAGCCAGGTGTACAATTTAGTAGAGGAAAGGTTTTCTTCAGGGTTTCTCACTGGAAACCAACAGCAAAGCATAGCTTCCCAAAGAAAAAACTTGAAACAAACCTCAGATTTGCCTCCTCTTTGTCTCTCATATGGTTAATTTGTTTTATCTGTCTAGGCAGCAGAAGACTACAACATACCAGAGAAGCCAGAATTGCTCATTTCTGAAACTCCACTCCTCAGTGGTGCTGCATGCTGGCAAACATGGAATGTGGAGAAATAAATGGCCTTAATGTATTTGTGAATGGCAAATAGAGAAGAAATGGAACAATTCTCAGTATTTCCTTGAGTCAATGATAGCTCAGATAAAAGATAAAGCCGAGATTTTATTCTTGTTCTTTAACCATCATCAAGGATGGATAGAGAATAAAACCTGAGATACTGCAGGGGGTTTCAACATGGAAAAACTGGAGGTCCCACATGGCTGCCACCAAAATGCCCTCCAAACATTATCACCACCACCCAGATGACAATGCACTAATTCAAAAATGCTGTGTCCAACAATCAGCCACTTGGAAGCACAGGATTAAACACACATCACCCTGGAGAAAGGGAAAGGTGATGACAAGAGACCAAAAACTAGCAACTGTAAGTTTAATAAGGGAAGGCTCAGAGGCAAATTTAGCTAGGGAAATTAAGAACTATATAGGTGGAGTTTAAGGCAATTGAAGATTATTCCCCTGCTGTTTCAATCAGTTCCACATGGTAGGGGTCAAAAAAATTGTAAGATATTTTTAATGCTTTTCATTGCAGAGTGACAGTAGTTAAGTGGTGTCTGCATGTGTTACATCATCAGTTCCACACTCCTTATTCTACTACCAACTAAGCAGAATCTGAAAGTGCAGCTAATTAAACAGAACCTAAATTCAGCAGGTTTGGATGACTTGCACCACAGTTTTAAAAGAACATCCTGAAACACTCTATTATTGATATCAATTTTAAATATGTTGGGTACATGGAAGTCACAGTAGCTGGGAAAAAAAGCGCTGCTGTGCCAAGTATTTTAAGAATTAAATAGAAAATCCTAAGAATGATCTCCAGTAAATGAGTGTGATAAAATTAATCTGTATAAATTGGAAATTCTCCAGAATACACAGTACCTGGTATTATAGATCTTTAAAGTATAAAATAATACACTTTAACATGATTTTAGTCAATAAAATGACACTGTGGACTTTCCATAAAGAATTTAGCTTCATGCTACACAATGATTTGATTGAGATGAGGAAATAATATGACATGTATTAATGGATGAAAATTATTTCATGCAGTAGTGACTGAATAATCACAGGTATACATGCATGTTCCTATTGAGGACTTGGCAGAGGCTGCTCCTTGGCCCTGTGGTGTAAATGAGTGGAAGAGAATCTAAAATCATTACTTATCAAGCCTGAGGATGGGAAACATTGTAGGACTGCTAAATAACTGAGAAAGGAACAATAGATCCACATGGCTAAATAACGTCCACCGAAGAACACAGCACAGATTTCAGTGCTGTCACACACACAACAGGGCAGCATCCTGTGAAGCTACTGATTTTGGCAGGAACTCCATGGTCAACATGCAGTTAGGGAAGCTGAGCACACTGTGATGGAATGGTCTTCTGCTCAAGGGAGGCTCAGAGAACTTTGGATGTGGGATGCTCAAAATAAAAAAGTAAGTCACCATGTGGGATTAGCACTGTCAAAATTATAGTAAATTTTAATGCCTGCAAATCAAGAAGAATATTGAAAAACTGAATCCAGTGCAAAGAACTTCCAAGAGGATGATTAAAGGACCAAAAGCTCAGCTTAGAAAAAAGGCTCCAGAAGCACCATCTGTTCTCCTTAATGAAGGGAGAAGGTTAATAGGACAATCTGATCACAGTTTGCAAGTACCTACGTAAGGAGCAGAAATTTGATCAAAGAGCTCTGTCCTTTAGTAAATCTGGTCTAACAAGAGGTAATACAAAATTTAGACAAACTCAAGCCCAAACAAAGATATGTTTAAGATGGTTAACCAGTTAAAGATGATGTTGACAGTATTACCAGTATGGATACCTGTCAGTAAGGCTGAATGCAGGGCAGTAAAAGCTGTCATGGATTTTCAATCACACATTAAAAACATGATGGCACAATTTTTTTTCCCCCTACTCAGAGGCAACTTCCTAGCTAAGAAAGAATTAATTCAGAGCAGCCAGGGAATTTTACAGCACAGACTTTACACGAGCAGCCCTGTGTGTCCCATGAGGCCCCTACAGCAGGAACATCACTCCAAGGTAGGGACTGTGATGTGCGCCGGGGACAGGCTCTGTCATTCTGCCATCTATCAGGAATTAAAGTTTTAAGACTGAAGCTTCTCTGCTGTACCATGAGCTGGCCAACATTCCCACACCAAGCTGGTATTTATCACAGTACCTCATCCCTCAGCATCTCCCACAAAATGTGACTGTTTGGGATAGAACATGCACATTCAAATTGAGCCTGAACTCCATGGACCTTCAGCCCAGGTCACATCCTGCAGCACCCTGAGCCTTGCAGAAAGGTAACATCTGTATCAGGCATAAAGTGAAGAATCCAATCCTTATTTAATCCCATTTTAAAATTAAATATTCATTGCTTACTGTGGGGGTTGTTTTTAGAAGGACTGGGGGATGTGCTGTTCTTTCAAATGTTCTTTGGCTCTGGAAGCTGAGGGAGCAGAGCATCAGCTGCAGGACCCCCAGCTGCTGCTGGTTCAATAGATTTTACTGAGAAAAGCCTTTAGTATAAAAACACCCCAGTCACAGGCCTGGGCAGCCTGTTCAAGAGTCACCTTGTTATTAACCCAGCAGCACTAAGGAATAAGTAGAATTACAGAAGGGCTTGGGCTGTAGGGGACCTTAAAGATCATCTAGTTTAGTGGAAGACCAGGTTGCTCAGAACCCCATCCAGCCTGATCTTGAACACATCCATGGGTGGGCAGTCCACCACCTCTCTGGTAATTTAAGCTCTTCAGCATGTTTTCTTAACAAGCTCTTTGACTCCTAGGTGCCAGAGGTTTGTTTCCTCAGGGCTTGCACTGCAGTGTCTACACCCTGAGAAAGTCCTAAGGACGCAAGAGGGGCCTTGGACTCCCCAAGTTAAGCCTCAGTTCTCTCACCACATGCTATGAAAGCATTTGCAGCTCCAACCTTTTGGTACAAACCTATTCCTCCTCTTCTGTCCCTTACATTTAAGTACAAATCAATGTTTCCTGCCCTACACACGGCATTCAGGCACTGTTTTTAAGGGACACAACTACAGAACAGAACCTAATACCTCAAATCAGAAGTACAAAACACAAAAGCTGCTGGTAGATTTCTAGGAATAAGGGCTGGGGGAAAAGGGGAGAGAGGCAAAAGCAGCCTATAGAACAACCAGCAGCAGGCTGGCTATGTGTAACCATTTATTAATGCAGTTCATAAGAGCCACAGCCCAGGGCAGAACTGAGCTCCTCACTGCAGGTAGGTGCATCATGCAGCAGCCTTCACAGAAAAGGCTCTGCTGAAAAATTCCCAGCCCTGTCCCTCTGCTGAGCCTGCTGCTCCACTCCTCGTTCCTGCACGGAGCCGCTGATGTTTTGGAGGGGGCGGGAGCCCGTCCCTTTCTGGCAACGCAGGCACCTCATGTAAATTCATTGAATAAATGCAGTCATTTCTCTCAGCTGATCCATCCCCACGTGCGTGTGCTGAAGCTGTGCCAGACCCTCAACGCAGCCAACTCTCCCACAGTTCATCACTCCTGAAGGTGAAACTGTTCGTCACCCTTATCAGCATTTCCCCCTTCCCTTCTCCTCCCCAAATGCCTTTTCTGAATTTCCTGGCCCTCCTTTCTCACAGGAGCCTGACTCCGCACAAGTCAAAACCAAACCCAGGCACAGCCTTGAAAGAGACCTTGGAGAGTAAAGGACATTATAAAGTTATTTTAAGCTGAGGAAAACTGCATTTCCCCTTAGAGGTTGATTTCAGTCTCTAGAGCCCTTGAATTTTTAGGCTTAAATCTGTCTCCTTGATAAGGCTCCATAGTAGCTGAGACCCACAAAGAAGTTTCCAAAGCATGAGCAGACATAAATAACTAGAAACAAAACTGGAGCATCATCACTAGATGCTCACATGAGCTCTGGCTTCTGCAGTCAGTCCATGTGAGCCTTTAGTCATCTGAAACAGCACAACCCTCAGCTCTTCATGGACAAGGAAAGCTGTGCTGGATCAGCTGGAGCCAATTCTTTCCCCCGTCTATACTGGAGTAGAGACCAACTCCTAGTCCCAGCCTGACTGAAGAAATTACTCCAATTAAATGAGGGTCTGATGAGCAGAGCTGCAGTGTGGAGCCCACCCCACCTGCTACTGACTCCAAGCTCCATGCAGGTCAGCAACACCTTATCACAGCCCACAGGGCTGGACAGAACATGGAACAGATCATCTTCCTGCAAGGGATGCTTGTCAGCTCTGGTGCTGCTCTGAGCAGAACCCTCCACACTAACCATGGACATCCAGGGCTTGCCTTGTGGCTGTTTTGCCTTGTGCACTGTAACTACTAGAAGCTAAAAACACATGGGCAAAACAGACTTCAAAATTCACAGACTAAAAGCTTCTATCCAGCTGTGGAAGCTCTATGGGCTTAGGTTTACATCATCACTTTTTTTAACTTCAGCTGCTGTAGAAGCCTTCTCAAACAAGAAAATGAGGGTTTGGTTCTCCTATATTAAGAACCTTGGAGAGTAAAGCAAGGGAGGTTTTCAGAGCATGCAGAGAGATCTGTCAGAAAAGAAGATGAAAATAATGTATTATTTTAAAGAACACACAAGCAGTCAGCCAGCTAAGGAACCTTTTAATTTTTTAATTAGAAATGTTTTTCTGTCTTTTTTGAATTTGGGGAGGGAGGGATAGAAATTTTTATCAGACTCTTTTCCAGAGTCAGTTACATAGCTCTAGCTCTGTATGCACTTCTAAAGAAATTAAACATTACTTACTTTCCAGAAATGACTGGTGATTGAGGATGCCTTAAATTGAGACTTTGAGACTCTTCATATGGCTTTTAATTGCATTTAAAAGAGTGTGCAGTCATTTATCAAATCTGTTACCTTTCAAAGCATCATCAACTTCATTTCTTAAAAGAGGCACTACAGTTCCCAACCACCAAAAAATTCCTGCCCATACCTTGCCAGGTATTCAGTGTTCATTTTCACACCCAGGATAGCAATGCCAGAAGTAATCCCATGGGGACATCCATAATACTTTTAAAAACAGGGTGCATCAGACTCATTCCTTGCAAAAAGGAGCTCTACATTTGGAACCTACACACAATTCAAACCTGAGAACAGCCAAAAATTTGGCATTACGGCTCAGATCCATTTGGTTCCCTCCCTGACTCCCTCTGCTCAGACAAGCAGTTTTTTGCATCTGCTCAGCACATGCAACCCTGCCATGCTGCCAGAGCCAGGAGCCACACGCCCCTGCCAGTGGCAAGCAGCCCATCGGTGGCATCTCACTCCTGGCAAGGCACAGCTTCAGGCCCAGCTGAGCTCCAGACTATGGGGGAACAGCCAACAGCAAGAGGAGAGAAGCTCCTTGCCTTTTCTCCATGTGTGTTGTACCAGCTAAGCTGTCTGTCCCTGGATTTTTTGGAATCAAGTCCACATCATCATCTGAAAACCTAGACCCTGAATCCAGCTAAAGGTCTCCTGGTAAACCAGAGATGCTCCTTTACCACAGCATGTTGACACAGTAAGTTCCTGCACACATGGTGCTCTCACAGGGCATACTCTGACACACTGGAAGCCAAGCCACAGTCACTTCTTAGCCTGAGAGTCCAAGAGAAGCTGCTGCAGTAATTGGGTTTAACCTGCACTACAAAGCATAGCACTGCATGTCTGGGTTGCACATATTGAAGCAAAGCTGTGTTTTGATCTCATTAGCCTGAGATCAGCACTACCTTCTCCCCAAGCAAAGGTAATGCCTGCTTAGCTCTCTGCAGTCCTCACCCTCCAATGTGGACAGCACCAAGTTTACCTCCCTCTGCATGTGGCTCCATCTGCAAGCTTGGGGCTCAGATGTGACACGCCTGCTTTAGCATCTGTAGCTCCACCAGAAGTTCTTAGTGAGATTTAGGAGGCAGTAATTCAACACAGCCAGAAATACTTGACCAGTGAGTCCAGGCTGTGAGGCTGCCACAGCATAATTGTGCTGCAGCTCTAAGGACACTGAAGGGAGGCAGAACATCTGCAAGGAGGAGCAGAGCCACCTGCAGAGCTTTACAAACCACTTCTGCTTGGAGCTGCTTTGAATGAGCCACAGCCACCTCTGCCTGGCCTCAGGCTACAAGGATGAAGAGGCCTGAGCTTGCAGCAGTTCTGGAACTTAAAGGTGTCGAAGTTTTTCCCATTGTTTTCTATGCTCCCCTATTTCATGCATCAGTAAGATCAAACCACCACCTCCAGATTTCTCCTCAGCTTTAGAGAGCTGGTTATTAGACATTGCAGAAACATATAAACCATTTTTGAACTCTCTAAAGGCATATTCCCTGAAGGAGGAAAAATTTCCCTAGATGGTCACATTCATCTCCTTTAAGGACCATAACTGCTACTTGATCCTTTCCAGCAGGAATGCCCTGAAGGGATGACTGGAACCTGGACTGAAAGCACCAGGTATCAGACACAGACACACAAAAGGGACAGAGCTTGTCAAGCATTTGCAGTTTAACAAATAAATAAAAAATCCTGACTGCACATCAAAAGCATGGTAAAGGGACAAAACCTGATCAAGATGTCAGAGCAAATAGGTGGACAGGCAAGACTATTACCACCATGTCCTGAAACCCTTCCAGCAGATTTTTCTCCTTCCCTGCCCAGCTGCCTACCTGCTGAACTAGACCCTTGGCTGTAATTTCTGTGTAGACCTATCTCATTGATGCAGAAATGTAAACAGTAAGTGGAGCTGCACCACAGCTGCAGTCATCATCAGATATTCTTCTCAGCAGCCACAGGATGATTTGTCACTTCTGCATCAACATTCATTTTGGGTGCTCAGCTCCACAAACAGTCCAAACAGTAGTCATTCATTGACCATTTGATCCAAAAATAGACTTGGGTTGGCAAGAAACAGGTCACCAGGAAAATGTAATTCAGCAGACAGAATCAGCAGCTATCACTACCCCCAGTAAACCAAAGTCACCCCTGGCAACTTCAAATCAGTGAGTGCACAAGAATAACCAGCCCAGTTCCTGATGCCAACTTGTTCATCATAAATACACTTCCATTCATTTTCCCGTCTCCACTGTTGAGACCCAACTCAAAGTCATTGTCCAGATCTCAAGTACAGGCAGAATAGTTATTTTCTAGCACAACTCAGAAGGTCCAACTTTGTTTCTGCTTCCAGGTCAGGTTATTTCTCACACCCCCACAATGTCTGTGCTAGATCAACTGAATGTTGTTGGAGTTGCACTCCCAGCTCTGAAGTGCTTATAGAGAGATTAGCTTTGAATTGTGTAACTTTATAAATGCTAGAAGCGACTTAGAAAAAAGCCAAAAACCAACTCCTGCAATGTAGCCCTAAATAAGCTAATTTGCTATCAGAGTTCAGGTAACATTTGCCATCACTACTTCCTATCAGTGGCAGAGACCGCATGATAAACAGCTACTGTTGTAGTTAATAAGCACCTGTGTGCTATCACTCCCGCCCCAAATTCAAAAAAGTGCTTATAACTACAAAAGTTAATAAAAAAAGGTATTTTTTGCACCTGTGTGTAGACACAAACATAAAAATGCAGAGTGTGTATGTTCTTGTCCATAGTCACTGGCCAAATAGAGCTGCTGTTTGGTACTACCAGAGAAAATTCTTAATACAGGAGGACAAAACTGCAGACCTGGACCAACTCATGGTACCATCCAACAGTACTGAAGCAGCTCAGTGTACTGCTGGTGCACTTCTGACATTTAACACAGACAACATCTGGAACTGCTGGCTCCCAGGAGCTCCTAGGGGGAGAACAGTGCTCCCAGCTGGTTCTTAAAGAAGTTTTCTGGTCATAAATGCATTTTAATTGAAGCTTAATTAGAAGAAGCAATCTTGATTAAATTTACTTGAGGAAAAGGTTTCTCAGGTCCAGGTTAGAAATAGAGACTAGTACTGTAAACAGATGGTATCCAGGTATCCAGACCATTTCACTCTGTGTAAATAAGGAGTGGGAAAGCATCTATAACCAAGAAAAAGCAGCAGAGAAAAAAAATACTTAATTTAAACTGCCAGTAACATAACCTGCAGCAGTTGCTGTATATGTGGCTGCAAAAAGGCAAGATAATTCCCAAGATCTTAACTTGGATTTAGCAGACAAGAGACCAGCATTTGATTCCCTGCTCACCAAACACTCAAGGAGCCAGAAAACTAAGAACTGTTTCTGTGAAGCATATTGTTATTGCAAGGCTGTGCTGGCCAGAGTCCCCACTGAGAGGGCGACTTTGGAGAACTGGCTCCCTGATCTGGGCCAGGCTTCCAACACTGCAGCAACTGGCATGAAAACCCTCCTCCCAGGCTGCTATGGAGAAAGCAGAGATTTATGCTTGTCATGTCCACAAAAAAAGTGTGATGGCTCTGTGCTTACATGTCAACAGCTATATTAAGAATAAATATTAAGAAGATATATTAAGAAGTATGAAGAATTTCCCAAACAGCTTTTATTATTCAGGCACTAATCTCAACCCAGTATTTTACTAGGTATTATCTGCTATTTTCTTTTTCATTCTCACAACACCTGCAGGTGATAACTGGCAGATTAATCTTAAATGTTTGGTTTAGAAGTGTCTGACTTTTACTTGCGAGTAATTCCAGTATCTCTTTGTTCTCTGCACTAGGAAGATGCCAGTGTTTTTATGTGCCTGCTGTGTCAACAAAGCCATCTGGGGACCATTGTAAGTGCCCTCTACAGCGTGCACCATCCTAAAGTTCAGAACACTTCATAAACACTAACTAAGCCTTAAGGCACCCACAGTGAAATATTATGAGCTCCCTTTCACAGATGGACACACTGAGGTTGTGACTTGCCAGTGGGCAATGTTATTTCTATTTCTGCTTCTGGCTCCAGCTTACAGAGCACCCTGGCACAGGTCCCTGCACCAAGCACCTCCCTGGTGTGGGCAGAACTTCTCCACATGCTTCCAAAAGCTTGCACCAGGCCTGCTCCTAATTTAACAAAAACACAGGATTAGCTCATGGGGAAAGGAGCACAGCTTTGGCAGCTCCCATAATGACTTTTCTGAGAGGCTGGCAACTGTCAGGGCTTCTGGAAGCCTGAAGTTCAGGACTGCAACTCAGCTTCAAAGAGGAAACTTTAAATTGCATCCCATAGGAAATTCATGTGTATCTATACAGAAATGCAGCAGAATGAACCCTTTTGAATTAGTTTTTGAGCTTTTTTTAAAACACTCCACCCCACTCTTCCCCATGTTAACTAGCCCAGCAACACTGCCAGCACCAAGTTAGAGCTATGAGACACATTTATCAACAACCATTCTTCCAATAACTAAGTGAAAAGCTGTATGGAACCCTGCTGTTACCACAGCAAGGCACTTACCCCATCTCAAAGCTTATTTTATGCTCATGAGCTTATACCCAGATTTCCTTCTCTGCTACAAGCAAGCTGTTTAAAGGGTTTCTAACTTAAAATGGAAAATGGCTTTTTTAAAGCTTAAAAGTCACAACAGAATGCTCCACACGCCCAGCATGTCAAGCCAACACACACAGAGCAACCATAATGCAGTATCTTCTTAGGCAGCTTCATAACACCTTCCTGCCTCAGGAGAGCCTTCTTTCACTCCCTGTTCTCCCCTCCTGCCTGGCATATCTTTTATAAGCCCCTCAAGCATTATCTCAGCATTGTTGCTGCATCCTGGTGCACCAGGATGCTGCTGGAGGTGCTCAAGGGTTTTAGCATCCCCAGAGATGTGCACAACTAACCTGTAGCTTGCAGCCTTCCTTCTGCCAGGCAGACAGATGTTGAGTGCAGCTGAAGCTATTAGGGAAGGCGAAGCAGGTTTCCATGGTTATGGGAGCCTGAGCTACTCATCTCAGGGAAAAAAGCAATGCATGAACCACTGTTAGGAAGCAGCAGAAACCAGGCTAGACTTCTGGGCAGCTGTGTAGAACAGCTCCTTGATGTTTTACATGCAGGCACCAGCACAAAAAACCAACCAACCAACTTTCCTGACAGCCTGGAGATCTGCAGGCTTAGACAGCAACAGCGTCATCCGTGTTCCAGTGCACTTGTGCTGTGGCAGCATCTGCAGTACAGATGGGCAGGGCTGTGTTTCTAGCCCTTGCTCACCTGGGAGAGCCTTACTACCCTCTAAAGGGGGTTTGTGCTGCAGGATGAGGCATTTATTTATTACCAGAGAGAGTAAACTGTCAATAGATCTGAGCTGCTGGTCTCGCAGGCGAGATGAAGCAGGTGCAGGCTGCTCTCCGGGGCACGAATAAAAAGCTTGTGCATGAAAACCCTGTGAAGGCGAACTCTGCAGGTGTGAATTTGCAAATCTGTCCCATTAAATTAGGAGGTTTTGGCTCAGCATGCTGCAAAAATACACACAGAAAGGCACAGACCCCTCCCTCCCCTTCTCTGAGCAAAGCATAACATACTTTCCTTCATGCTGTCCCAAAAGTAAAATGGTTTACGATCAAAAGCCCATGCTGCTTCAAACTGAAACACTGATGAGGCTGAGGATGCTGATACAATGTGGAAGTGACAACTGCAGAGCCCCAGCAAATTTCTGAGGCAGTGACTCTCCAGGGCAGGGAACATCACATTCTCAATCCCATTTATGGTGCTAGAATAGCATCACAGCTATGTTAATTCCCAGGCAAGGAAATTATTCTTTCAGAGTGGAATAAAATAGATTTCAGGGTTATTTTGGGAGTTCAGACCAGGGAATCAGTTGATCACCTTTCCCCATCCCCCTGATATTTCTCTCTACAGCTACTGCCTGTCCTGACATCAGAGCAGCCCAGGCTTAGCAACACCTATGCCTGATAATCAAACTCCACCAACACCTTGGAGACCTGTGAATCCTGTGCTGCCAAAGCCTGTCTGAGCAGCAGCCACCCCAGACTGAAACTCATGACCTTCTGCCAGGGCAGGAGCCATGTGCTCCACCAGCAATGGGCACTTGCCCACACACACTCCCAGCTTGTTTCATTCCCCCAATTCACTGCTCCATCACATAGCACAGGGGTATCAGAGCTAATGAATACTAGAATAGAGACACTTATCCAATATGGAATCAGATCAACATAAGCCAATTACTTTTCTGCAGTGTTTGACCCTGATCTGCAATTAACAAATCAATTAAAAAATCTTCTTCTGACAAGAAACAAGCTGTCATCATCAATAATGCTGTATCCTAGTCTCTAGGACTTTCCAGAAGAGCACAAAAGGCTTGAGGAGAAGCAACTCAGCAGCATCCAAGAAGAAAGGCATTTTTTTTCCTATTTCAGGAAAAAAATTTGGGCAGACTTGGCTGGTATTGACCACTCAAGGATGATTTCACTTTCTAAAGAGTCACCTGTGGGACACTAATTTGCTCGACAAATGAGACTCTGTGGGGTGCAAAAACACAAACACATATACCATGCCAAGGCAGTGCTTAGATCCACACTAAAACTTCTCCAAAGTGCCTAGCTGGAAAATAGGCTTTCACAGATCCATATTCTGTAGGACAATGATTTTGTCATTTCTTTGACCACACCATACTGCATATTGTAGCAGACCTAAGCAATCTCATGATAACCACAGAAAAGAATTGCTGGAGCTCAGCACCTGCCCATCAGGGCGTCTTAGGCAAACTGCTTGCTGAGGCAGACATTTGAGACTCCACTTAAAATATATTTGCCTTAGCAAGGGTTATTCCTAAACAATTAGTGCCACTCTCCTCAAGGCTGTACATTATTCATTTAGCTCCTCCGAGGCGCCCAAGGAGGATCCAAGATGCACAAATCTTATGGGCAATTCAAACTCAGGGCAGGGATCTGATGCTGTTCTCTCCCCAGTAAAACTCTGCTGGCCAAAGGCACCCAAGAGCAGCTCGTGAGCTGCTCAAGCTGCATGGCATCCAGTGCTTGGGGGTTTTTCATTTGTCCAGTCTGCCATTAACTGCAATGACTTGTGTGCCATTAAGTCTCATCTGCTTGATCTTCTCACCCTAAATCCCTGCAATAAAATTGCAGATATTTGTGCTCCTTGCAACCCAGCTTGACTCCTCTTCTCTGCATTCAAACCAAATGCATTTTAACAGCACTGGGAATGCCTTGGGACTCTCAGGTGCATCTGCTGTGGTTCCTTTTCCTCTCCTAGGCAGAGATAGGAAAGAAAGCCACACACACACACAAAGCACTGCTACTCTGAGAAGGGCTGCAGAGTCTCAGCAAAAGGAAATGTCCCTTCTACTGACTCCAGCCCTCAACTCGGCTTTGGTCAGTGATTTGCAGGTCCCTCTCAAACATCCATCCCAAGGGCTCTGGCTGTCCCCACACTTTGACAGAGATAGAATTGGGAAGAAACCATCCTGCACTGGACAGATAAGGATACCAAGTGTCTGTGTCCACACCCCACTGGGCATCCCTGCCACTGCCTGGCAAGCAAGATGGCCTACAAATGAGTGAAGGTTTGGGTTGCCACATCTGTTTTCTCAAATAACTATGCAGAGACTGAAAGGAAAGAAACTCTAGATCTATCAGATACTTTTCAATATAATCCTTCCATGTAATATGCTAATAAGTATAGTTCAAAATAAATCAATAAACCCAAGTAACCAACAGAGGAAGGAATTTCTTCATGACAGAAACATCCATTAATGTCTTGTTGGTTGAGCTTGAGAAAAGGCCTGGCAAATCTATAAATAGCTATACATAGTGTTTCCTATCCAAAAACAAGAACAAGAATGAAGTGCAGAGGCAAACTAATTGGTAAGGCTGGTGCCCAGTGACTTGGAGTGCTGGCACACTTTTCTGTCATTCACACAGGGCCAGATACAAAGTCAGTGTCTACATGGTTAAACAGCTTTCCAGGAGTAGTGCTGGCATGAGGCAAGGCAGCAGTGGAAGCAGACTCTGCTGTCCCACAGCACATGTCACAGAGCTGACACTTTTGATAGCTTTTCTCCCACAGCTCTGTGCAGCAGGTTTGTCCCACCAGGACTGCAGAAGAAGAAGGCAAACCTTCTGGGGGAAGGCAAACCCTGCCCGCACAGCCCTACACGCAGCTCTCACACAGCCAAGAGTGAGAACAGCTCCAGCACCAGGCCAGCATCCCACCCCACCTGCCCAGCCCAGCCTTTGCTGCAGGGGCTCCTGCCCAGGCACTCCCAGGAGCAATGGGGAGTGCCACAGCACAGCAGCTCCAGGGCAGCTCAGCACAGACCACTGCTCCATGAGACCCTGGGCTAGGAACAGCCCAGAATAAAACTGAGACTGCACCAGCTGTGTGATTGGTTTTGCAGCAGCAGGAGCTCCCAGGAGCTCTGCACTGACTCAGGTAGCTCAGTTTGTAGCCCAGAATAAACCTGCTCTTCAGCTGCCCCCACAGAGCAAGGACCACTAGCCACACACTCAGACTGGAGCACAACCCCTTGCTTTTAAGACACCATCATGAATAAAGTAATCCAGGGTTTAAACTAACACTCAATGGTTCTGACAACCTACAGTCCAGGCAGGAATGTACTACAATAACATTCTCATGCCTACCCTAAGCTCCTGATTGGTTTCTAGGTGGAATTTAACAAAACCAGGAATTTTTTGGCTTATACAAGAAGCAGCCTGTCACCCAGGTAAAACCCCTAAAGATAACTAGCCAGCAGCACAGATCTACATGAATCTAAGAAATAATTTCTTATGGCATACACTGCTTTTTGAAGAAAGCACTCACTATAAAACAGTTCTTATCTTGAGCCTTTTCCTTCAAGTTTTGAGAAGTGTCTTACTATTTGTTTGTTGCTTTTCAATACTATCTGAGCAGAGATTAGACAGCAGCTGATGTTGTGAATACTGTGCATAGATCTTTAAGAAATATCTATCTTCCATACAGAGCAATCAACCATGAGACACTGAACCACTGAGAGTGAACACTTTCAATTTAGAGTAAAAGCAAAAACTAAATCTGTCCAGATATATCTGTTATTTTCTAAATTAAGTGTAGGCTTTCTAATAAATTACGCTTCATAAAGACTGGGGGACCAGCAAAGCTGTATTATCTTTTCACAAAACATCCTTCTGTGTAGGCTACAGAAATAAACACTGTGATTTGATATCTCCTTTTCCATAACAGGCAGGAGTATCACCTACACATAGATACCTCTGCATACTTCCATTTCTACTAATTTCTTAGGATCCAAGGTCCTACTTACTGAAAGACACATCTTAATGAATGTGCACTCACCTCTCAATCTCTGAGCAGTTCACACCCATCTCTGGCAAAAAACACACCTTTAAATCTGCATTATGTAACCATTTCCCTGTACTCCCTGCTTTTCCAGCGGGTAACTTGTTTTTGAAGTTGCAATTCAAAGGCTATCTTTGAAGGATGGGCTATGCCTGCAAAAGCACAACCTCCATGCTTGCCACCCCGAGCAAAGGCATTGCTCTGTCCTCAGAGCAGCCCTCTCCTGAGTTGGTGTTACTCCTTCAGGGAGCCTGGTGCTTGGAGGAAGTCAAAACCTTTGCAGGTACTGAACTCTAATTTATAAGGACCACAGTACT
This sequence comes from Leptocoma aspasia, assembly GCA_013399835.1. Lineage (NCBI taxonomy): Eukaryota > Metazoa > Chordata > Aves > Passeriformes > Nectariniidae > Leptocoma > Leptocoma aspasia. The sequence goes on along the minus strand of VXAX01006627.1, from coordinate 150,374 downwards.
AAAAGCAAATACGTGCTAAAAGCAAGTATAATTACTGTGCTGACTTACTACTGCTCCATTTCTTTATGCCAAAGGAGGGCAATAATATCCTCACTCAGAGAGGTCATCTGCATATGAGCCAGGGCCACGGATGCTTCCTCAATAAGCCCCCTGACTTTCTTTATTACCACTATTGAGAATTGTCTTTTGGATTTCTACCCCCACGCCACCCCTCCAATTATGCAAGAACAACTCTGCATTTTCCAACAATGAGACAGTCTCATCAGGGTGACTGCAGTGAAGTATCATACAGGGCCAAATAAAAATGTTCTGCCATCTTCAACTAACCCAAAAATAGTTGAAGAATATTTTTAATAAGTTCAGCTGCCTTTCCCTACTAACACACTGCTTCAAACTTGCAGCTCACACCCCCATTCTCTTATTAAGGGAAAGTCCCTGGAGAACTACATCTTTCACACTGCAATAAGGAGTCTCCCTGTCGTTCATTAGAGATATGAATTTTCTGATGTTCTAGCTCCGAGTATCATGGAAAAGGTGTTTTACTCCTAACTGTGCTAGAATGAGAGTTTTCCTAGCACTTTCAAGGGTGACCTTGAGTAAGTGGCTCTACTCTGTGCCTCATTTTCCTTTGTAACACTGATAAAGCTCTCAGCTTCCTTTTTGTACCACCGATACCCAAAAATGCCAAGAGCTATGCAACAATTTAGTGTTGTATGTCACAAAGGCTGGCATTTCACCAGGCAGACTGATTTGAGGGGAGGAAAGAATGGAGTCCAGCTGCCAGACTCAGCTCCAGAAGCCATGTGGCATTAGGAAAAATAGTGAAACTGATGAGAATGAAGTTTTGGGCTCCTTTGACAAAACACGAAATGTCACATGAACACGTGTCACTTGAACATCTTTAAGATGCTGATCTAGGTTTAAACAGAAGAATCAAAACAAAGCAATTCCATACTGACAAAGTGACTTCAAGTCCCACAAATTCCCCATTCCATCTTTTCTTAGTCTGGACAGCTGCTAGTATTGAAATATTGGAACTTTTTAGGAAACAGGTATTTCAAAAGTTATTCAAGCCCATACCAGAGCTGAAAGGCTTTGCCTTTGCCAATATTTCTGCTTAACTCCCAGGACAGTTACAAGGTGAGCTGCACTACCACCACAAGGAGCTGTCATTGCTTGCTCCTGACAGGGCTTTGCAACAGAACAAAATGGACCATTTTAAGAAAAAAATTTTGGGTTGTCTGGGTTCTACCCTGTATTGGTGAAATAGCAACATTATTCAAACAGACAGTATCAGGTATGGAGCATTACAGTACCTTTGCTTAAGCACCAGCAACATAAGATGCATAAGAGCCTGAGATGTTGATCTGAGATGTGCCAGTTTTCATGCTGGCACAGGTGGGAGTGCCAGGACAGGGGTGACTGCAAAAGTCAAAGGAAAAGCACCCACTGATACAGGTGCTTATTGATTTGGGCCTCTCAGTGGCAAATGTACACTTCTATGTAACTATTAGTGTTGTGCCCCTGTCAGGGCTTGGTGAGATGGACCCACTGACCTCTCTGAACAGTCCCAAATACATCCACCCGCACAGAAACAGCCAGCTAGTACCTGAGACACCTCAAAATCAAAACAGCACAACTCTCCTTCCCCTTTCTTCATACAAAGGTGATTAAAAACAGCCACCTGTTAGAAGCACACACACACAGAGCCCTGGGTATTTACCTCCAGCAAAGAGCCATAAGAAAAAAAAATGAAACTATTACCCAAAGAATTATGTTCTTCCACATCATTTCTCTATGTTAACTTTTCTATTACTGCAAATATTTGTCTTTGAAGATCTTTTTCTGCATGAAAAATTAGATTTACTGTGCATGGAACCTTTACAGATTATCAAGCCAAACCAACTGCACTATTTTAAACTGAAAATATGGTAAATATAATAATTTCATAAAATGTGTAGATTTTTAAATTAAGAGTTATTATATACACAATCCATAACATTTTCATAGCTCTATAAAATTCTCTGATATTTTAAAGTATTAAATGTTTTATGTGAGAGGAACTCTCTCATATCCTAAGGATTTCAGTCCCACCAGGAAGGGCCTATCAATCAGCTCTTTCTAGTAGGAAAAACAGCAGAATCTTTTACACAGAAGTTTAGTGTACCCTGCAAAATGGTGCAAACAAATGAACAAGTCCTTCAGTCCTGGTCAATGGAAACATTAGATGTGCAGGACAAAACGTGAAGAGGGCAGTGACGCACACAGGCGTGTGATCACAGGCACTCGTCACTTCATTTACCATTCAAGGGAATTTTCATCTACCAGGCTCGCAGCAAACCAACTATAAAGCATTATGGGATTGCAATCTTCTGCCATCCCAATGACTGCAAGATTGTACAGCAGGTACTGGAGCTGACAGCACAGGAGGAGAAAAAGATGTTATGAAATGCCAGGTGATTAGCAATTGTAACAGAAATGGGACAACTATGTAGACTGCTACTTCTGTCCCTCCATCTGTGTTTCTGTAAGAGTGTCCTTCTGTGAGAGCCCAGATCAGCCTAGAGAACACAACGAACTTACAGACTTCTCAGACCCCATGTTTTCCTAGCGCCTCTGCATCACCATCTTTACTGTGGACAAGATTAGGGCTGAGGCACAGCAGGGACATTACCACCCCTATGAGACCCACATCAGGTCACTGCCTAAACATACAGCCTTGGTAACAGCTAAGGAAAACAAGATGTTACAAGATGTACCTCCTTGTTACCTCAAGGAGGTACATGAGCCACAGAATACAAGATGTTACAATAGTGATCACCTGGAAGGAAAAAAAATCAGAACAGAGGTTTCCTTCTGTCCTTGTCTAAAACAGGCCAGATGCACTTTGATCCTTCTACAATCTTCAGCCACCATTTAGGCTGCTGCAGCCCTAATGCAATGCCTCCAGGCCCAACACTATGATCTTTACCACAGTTACTGAATGCTGCTGCTCTGTTTGTTGCTGAAGTGGTGAAAAGCTATTGGGATTCATCATCCAAAAAATAACTAGTGAACTTCAGCTTTTCTAGTCATGATGGCAGCTGGCATGGGACGCATCTCTCCAGTTTAAAGTCATCTGAGATGTTTCAGAGAACAGTTGTGAGCTATGAACTTCAGAAAAAGGTACAGAGGGAAGCTAACATCACCCCACAAGGCTGGGGGTGAACATGTGCTTTAGTAGTATAATGGCTCAACACCTTTTGGATTAGCAGGAGAAAACAAAATATCAGTGCCCTGGCTTCAGGGTTGCATTACCAACCAATCTCCATTCCACTGAGCAGCACAGATGATTTAAAAGCAATTTCAACACTTAAAATTCAGAGGTAGGATTTAATCCAGGAGTCCTGCCACTCTGTACTGTCTTCTTCCTTATGACCATAAAGATTTTTCCAAAGCTCCCTGAGCTCTCTGGCCAACCACGCAACATCAAGACCTGGATCCAACCACTCCCAAATTGTAAACACTGCCCAGGCAAGGTCTCAGATCAGCACTGATCTGACACTAAAGCCACATAAGGTTCCTAATACTTCTCCTACATAAGGTAAGACCTCAACCCCAGAGCACACATCAACACCTACTGTCCAGACAGCATCACACTTAAGTCCAGAGCCAAAGTCAGAATCCCCATGCACAGTAACTCCACTAACCAGAGAGTTCTGTAGCCATTCTTTCTTTATAGAGTACACACATAAGGGGCTAAACCCAGGCCATTCAAAAACTGGTGTATTGAACTTGGCACAGCTGTGTGAAACTCTGGCTCTCCATCCCCACACTTTTTTGCCAGCACGGGTTGAGCTGAGAGCCAAGGGGTTTCTTTTCCAGAGGAGCAGGAGCTGATTTATTGCACTGCCTCATGTAGCTGTAATTAGCCCCTCCAGGAACAGAACTGACAGTCCAATATGTCTTTCAGCAAAAAAGAAAGATCCAATATCAGACCCATCCAGGTTTGTCTTATATCAAGGAAGTTCACCGAGTTCACTGCCCATGCTGTGATATTTCTGGATTGCTCCATCATTATCTGGGGTCATAATTAGAGACAAGCTGATTGTATTTTCCCCTCAAGGAGGTACATGAGCTTTTCAATTCATTACACTCAGGGCATTCAGCAGTCATTGGCTGATAGCCACCTTGGTCACTATTTCTGGGACCAAGCAGCACCACTATAAATATATGGAGTTCATAGCCATCAGTGCCAGCTGGGGCTAGTCTGGGACATGGGGCAAAAGCCACATAGTTCATAAACCAAGACAGCATAATGTGGTTTGAATGGTGCTTTTCTGGTAAAGCTACAAGATAATCTATCCAGATGAGGTCACATCTTCATGGAACTAAACAGTTTCACATGGCCTTGCGTGGCATTTGAGCCAAAAACCATTGGCAAAGAATGGGCAGAACATTTGCTGCTGGTACCTTCCGCACAGAAATACATGATATAGTCAATTGTAACACTTGCAGTTCAGAGATCAGTTCTGTGAACTATCCTGGGAAATCCTAGGGAGAAAGTAAGTTTTAAAGCTTTCAATAACTCATTACTGCTTGTTAATAGTATTAATAACAGTAATTAATATTTTCCCCCAAAGGAAATAATTTCAAAACAACTTCAAAGTAACATTATTTAGAACTGAAATTCAGTATTTTTGAAGAGAAGAATACACAGGCTTTTCTGATGATGTATCTCTCCTTTCTGGCAAACAGCACTGTGTCTCTTTTACAAAGGAAGTTGGAATGGAAACTTGGAAACAACCATTTTTCCCAACAACTTAAGCTCCATACTTGAACAGATAGAAGATGTGTAAAGTTGATTAGGGAAATAGTACAAAAGCTGAAAACAGTGATAAAGCTTTATGCTCCATATGTACCTCCACCTGGAAAGGCCTTAAAAGCATCCCATGAAATCCCCAATCCCTCAGAAATCTGTAAGAGCTGGCTATTGTGATGCCTCCCTCCAAAAACAGCACACAGTAAAATTGTTTAGCTTACAAACATGAGTTTACTGTCAGTTGTGTTGTTTATACTACCACAGGTGTTGACAAACTCTTGTGAACCTAAGGCAAGATCCATCAGAAAGTGCCAAGTCCAGGAAGCCCTCGACTGGCCTGGATGGTAAGGCAAATATTGGGTCCAATCCAGTTCAGCACAGAAATGTCAGAAAATGGGATTTTCTGTAAAACACATCTGATTTTTAGGCAGCTCCACTGCAAACAGAAGGGAGGAGAGGTAGATGCTTAACTTCAGTGTTCCTGACAGACAGACAACAGCCCAAAATGTCCTGCCTTAAGCTTTGCTAGAACACTGACTCCCCCTAAGGCCGATGTCCCAGACAATGAGGAGAGGGACTGTCCATAGGCAGGGAAATTTCAGAAGACAAATTCCTCACACATGTGAGGAGACAGGATGGAGACCCAAGCACCAAGCACATCTGCTGGGTGCCATGGGCAGGCTCCAAGCCAAAGCCCAACTTACAGAACTGACATGAAGGTACCAGGGAGGGACAGAAGCAGGAGATATCCACCTACATGGTCCTAATTTTCTCCAAGCTATTTTTCCACCACAGCTACTTTCAAGATCAGCTGGAGCTGCAGTCAGGACATGCTCTGTTTGGTTTGGATTACCAAATCACCATGCAGCTTCTGGATAATAAAGTTGACTTCAGGAATACAAGAGCAGCAAGGCAGCTGTGCACCAGCACTACCTTTGAGATTACTGAGCATAAACTCATGCTTCACATGAGCATAAATGCATTTCAGTGGTGGTCATGCCAGCTTTAACAGTGCTGAGATTCAGCGAGACTATTCTGGATTCACTGCTCCTGAAAACCTTTAAATAAAAAAGGACCTGCCTGTGTTTTCATATATACAGCAGTATGTCTATAATGGGCCATCCATCCAAAAATTCCCACTGTTTGGCTGACTCGCACAGCACAGAGCACTGCTTGCACTAGAAGATCCCCTTGCATGCAAAGCTCAGCATCAGCCTCAATGCCCTGTTCTCAGTTTCACAGACAGCAGAGCACGAGGCTAAATTCTGCACTCAGATCTGCTGTCAGCAACCTTAGGGCGGTGCCACAGAAGGAACAATTTAACCAAAACCAGTATTTTACTATAAATAATTAAGATTTTAAACACACTCTGTTCTTTGTCTTGGTATACTGCCCACGGCTATACGCTTTAATATGTCATGCTTGTCCTCACTATTTCTGGGAACCTTCTAATCAAAGGAGGTGGGCAATTCATCCCTAGTGACTTCATTTTGTCTTTTTTTAAAGAAACAAACAAAAAACCCCACAAAGCCTTGCTGTTCCTGGATGTTGATATTTTTTGAGAGGGGAATGCACTAAAAGCACCGTTCAGGTCTGAGAGCCTGGAATGCATGTTACTGAGAGATGAATCATGCAAATAAAACTGACAGGTAAATCTAGATATCTGGCACTATGTTTAGTAGCAATGGCAGAGACATGTCTCACCACAGAGCCACTGTTTGTAATTCATAGTCATTTTTAAGATGGGGTGGATAATCTGACTTTTGAAGATACCATATAGCAATTTTAATAGCAGCTGCTAACACAAATGCTTCAAGGCTATACAATTTGTACCAATAAAGTAGATTGCCTTCAAAGTGGCAGGAAGAAAGTAAAAGGTAAATAAGCCACAAACGTTTGTTATTTTAGCATCCCCTTGAACCAATACAAAATGATTTCTTTAAACCTTTATTATTTCTTCAATAGTTAATAATTGAGGTCTAAAGGCAGTTAAATAGGTCTTATACCATATAATTAGTATTATTTCCTTTGTTTTCAGTTCAGTAAGGCATTAGAGACCTGGCCTTTTCCTACTGACCAAATGAGGCATTTGCCTACACCAGTGCAAATCAAGAACAGTTCCACATACTCCATTTAAAATCTTGACTGGAAGAGGAGACTCAAGACAGTAATTTTTAAACTTCTCTGCCGATTCTCCCAGCACTTCTCATATTGCAACAAAATGGTTATAATTTGCAGTATGATATTTCTCCACTGGGGCACACTGATAGGAATAAAAAGTTTAAAAATTAACAGATGACTTTGTCAATGCAATTATTTGATAATGTATGGCACTGGTTAATGGGCAGTCTCAGAATACCAGGAGCACTGGTCAATACTAAAAGGGAATATGAATTCAAGGCCAGAAAATATCTCAAAAGCTCAGATTCAGCCTTCAAAGAGATCAAATAAGCTGGAAATATTATAAAAAGCAGGTCTTGCTGAGGAAGCTTATTCTAGTGTCAACCCAGTTACGCTGCAATGGCTTGTTAGTATCAAATTAGGAAATCCAAGTCTCCCTTCATGTATAATTAACTTTTTTCTCCCTCCATTTACTAGAAGGTGCTGGATTCTACATTTTTCCTCATTTTGTTGGCATTACTGCTGTTCCCCTGTCACTCACAGTATGGCAGAGCCACTAGCATGTATAATACTGAATTCAGGGCTGTTCTAAAGGGGCAGAGAAATGGACATTCCTGCATCATAGCAAGCACAGTGTGTGCAAAGACTCTCAAGCAGAGAATGAATACATACTATACGTCTTCTCCTTGAAAAAAATTCAGAAAACTAAACTGAATCTCAAAATAATATCTATGATGAAGCAATTCTGGATACATGGCATATTTTGGTGTTTGTTTCTTATCTTTCTAAAGCCACTGCTGCAAAATATTCCTAACAAGTTTCATACTCATTGAAGTACTCCCTCAAAATATATATTCAGGACAACACATCAATAAAGGACGAAGCTCTGAGAGCTATCCTTCAAAGAAGGACTTTATTCCACTCTGCTCAATTTCATACAGGTTTGGTCTTTCAAACTGCACAGACAGCTGTAATTCCACTCCACCCCAAACAAATCCCAGCCAAACAACCACCACCACATCTGGATCCTGCTCTTCAATGCCCCAAGTAGTGGTAAACACAAATGAGAAGGAAGGAGAGACCAGTGTGCCAGTGAGAGGGGGAAGAGGCAAGGTCCAGAATCTGGAACCAGAGAGTTCAAGCTCCTCAGTAGGGTCATGTCAGAGACCAACATCAACTGGAAGATTCCTCAGGTCTTTAGCTCCACATTTGCTTCATAGTGACTATCCCAACACTTAAGCACACTCATCCTACTAATAAACTTCTCTGCCTGGACTTGGAGAGAAAATAAACAATGATAGCACTTTGTATTGGAGTAAGCACTGCATACAACTCTCAGGGACCAGATGAGCTCCAGTCATCTTGAAGAGGCTTTCCTGCTTGTCAGCCTCTTTTGGAAATAGCATTAAATGCCAGGAAAGTGTTTTTGCATTAATAATACATTCTCATTGACTGAGAAGGAAGGCAACTTTCCCTCATTATACCAATAAGACATTCAGCACTTCTGGAGGATTTATGAAGAAAATCCAAGTAGCTACATTCAGCAAATTAACCTTACCTATTGAAGGCTGATGGGAGATAAAGCCAGCCTTAAGCCAGCCTCCAGCGGGGGGAATGAAACACAGAAGGAAGAAGCACAGCTCAAGACAAAAAAAAAAAAAAACCACCAGTTTTCCAAATTAGAAATGCTGCTCCATGCTTCCCTGATTTCTTGCTTTGCACATGCTATTAAAAATAGCAAGCAGAAACGCCTTACTTCTCCAAGTGCACATCCTGATGCACACACAGCCTCCCTCGGCCGCGCGGCACCGCAGGATTGCTCGGGCGCTCCACGGAGCAGCCATCATCCCCAGCCACAAGATCTCCACTGAAACATGACGACACCACAAATGGTTTAATTCAATCTGAAGAAGAAAGCCGTAGCTTTCAATGTGCATCCCCACATAAGTATCAAATCATAAGGTTCATCCAAACTCGAGACCTGGGAGGAGAAACTCAATGAATTAGCCTGATGATTTGTAGTCTTATTGACTATAAAGAACACTTTGAAAAAGCAGGGATATAGGAGTTATATTAAAAGGAAACATCTTTGTATCCCTGACAGGAAAATAGTCAACTTTTTCTTCAGTCATTTTAAGCGTAACAGCATTATTGAAGTCTTTATAATTTGAGTGAAAGCATTAATTACTATACCCATCAGGAATATTTTTCATTGTCAAATTGCCTTTTACCATGCTAATAAACACTATGATTTGCATGTAAAAATTAATAACGTTACCTCATTTATAGGTCAAAACACACAGACTAAAATAGTTTCTGCAATTCTCCCTAAATAACTAGCTCTTGCATATCAAGTTTTATGGCACATTAGAAATGAGTGCAATTCAGACAAGATTTGAATAGCTGAGTAGATAGAGAGGGAAAGATAAGAGCAAATAAGGAAAATCTTGTGGTAAGCTAAGCCTTAAATAAAAAAGCTTACCAAAAAAATCACTTTTTTTTTTTAATTTCTGGACCCCATGTGACCTAGGGATGAAACAGCTGTATGCAGGTCATTACTCGAAGTATCCACAGATTATGCCTCCAGCCACTCCATGTATAAATGGTATGTCAGAACAATTGAGTGCATTAAAAAAAATCACTTTCAATTACTCTCACATTTCATTCAGTCTAAACGCAACATCCACAGCTCCCGTGTAACTTGTGGAAAAGGGTTGAAGGATTTGGGTATTTTCACAAAAGCCTGATGACCAAGTCCTGCATCAATTTTTATAAGACTTAAGCCTATTATTAGGGTCTTCCCACCTTTGTTTAGTAACATGGTGGGTTTGTTGGTATGGCGGACTATGAGCATGGCCACTTACCTTTCCCCCTTAATTGCCTGCTTGAGTATGTTAGAGCACAGATACTTCCTGGGGTACCATATCTACTTCCCTCAGCATCAGATATGCTTGGATCACCCCTCTCATTGAGAAGCTGCAGATATCCACCCACAGTATTTCAGCAGCTACCAAATGATAGTTAATAAAGGTATTGGACTGCTACCTGCTCTTCTAGGTGGCAGCAAATAGCCAAGGTTGGCTCATTTTGCAAGAGCCACGCAGCAACCCAAGCTCTTGTCTTTGAGCCCTCCCAGGACAGTCATATTTGTCTTGAGTTTAATGTGATTTCTAAAGCAACGGGAACAGACATTTCTCTCCCTTTCTGAAATGCACGAAAGAAAAGCAAGACTGCAGTGCTGCTAACTTAGTGCCTGACATTCCCCTTCTCTTTTAGTGGGGACTGAGTCTGAAGCACAGCACCAAAGTAATCTTTCACAGCACCCCACTTCAGCCTCAGGGATAAGGTGATAAGGTCAGACAATCAAAGTGTTCCCCTGCTATACAGAAGGCTGGTACCTACATTGAAATACACGGCCTGGGGCATGGGGGAGATAGCAAAAAAAGATCAGGCCATTTCTTTACCTCCCCAAACACACTTCCCTGTGTCAAAGTTCAAGCAGCCAGTTTGAGAACTGCTGGCCTCAGTGACATGCCCTGGATCTCACACAGCACATCATAATGAAAGGCTGAGAACATGGAGCTGCCTCCTCTGTAGAAAATGCACTGCTCAAAGAAATGCACATCTTGACAGAGATGCAAGTATTTCCCAAAAAATAAAACAGTTTTGTAACAGAAGTGTGCCACTGTTTTGTTTGCAATACAAACAAGCACCTAAGATGGCTCATGTGACCTGGACTTTCCCAAAGCCATCTGCGCTACTCCAACATACATGTGACAGTATGTGCTGCAGACCCACCTCTAACAAAAACAGGACTTGTCAGGAAGGTGTATTATGGGGTACAGTTTGATATGAGCATCTCAGACAGCTTCAGGACATGAACTAGGTCTTGGATCTTTAGGATCTTTCCTTTGATTGTTGAAGAAAGCCACAATGGTGGGAACAGTGCACAGTAACCTCCAGAACTGCATGTTCTCACTTGCCACCCTCTCTCACCTCGTCCACAAAGTCTGTCTTCAATCCTAACGTTCACCGGCTCTTGTTGAGTTTTGATCACAAGTTCTTCAAGGTGAAGATTCTGTCCTTTACAGGCATAGCATGCAGGCAGCTGCACAGAGGAGCAGGCCCACAGTGCTGGGGCTGGCCAAGGAGGCTTCAGAGCACCTCTGGTGGGACAAGATGGATCCAACCACTCTGCCCATTCTCATATCCACAAAACAGCACAATGCAAAGAGCTCAGACCTGTTTGCCAGTCCCAGGAAGGGGAACTCTGTGCCCTGAGTAAATGGGATCTTACTGCTCAAGGCCTTCCACTTAAAGGCCTGAACATCCCATGTCTGTGAACAGCACCATTGTGGCTTTTCTACAAAGCAAAAATCCTGCTCCCAGCTTTGCGACTGGGAAGAGAACATGACTCAGGTAGCACTACTGTGGCAGCATCTGCCTAGGACAGTCACACTGCAGAGATGTCCTCTGCAGACATCTTCTCAAAGCCCTGCTGCTTTGGGACCCTGAGCAGAAGAGAGCTGTAAGGCCAGGTTCCCTGGTTTCTCCCACACAGCCTCCTGAGCATGAGGATGAGGGTCCTGTGGGAAGACCTACTGCATGGAGATTGTCTCTCCAACAGGGCAGGACCATGGCGCAGGGGACTGACATGAGCATCTCCATCTCAGATAACATGCCTTAGCTCTGCTGTCCCCATAGAGCAGCTGACAAGAACAAGTCCTGCTGTATTTCCCAGCTAACAGGATGCATCCTATGCTGAAAGCAGCCCGCCCCACATCCAGGCAGTGAAACCTCCCCAGAGCCACCAGTGCCCAGCACTGACTTCCAGGGATAGCAGAGAGCACCAAGAACTGGCTGGGCTCCTGAGGAAGGTTCAGGCAGGCAGCCTGGCCCTGCCCCCCATACAACATTGACACATCAAGACCCCAATCCCCACCTCAGGCAAGATCAAAGTAGTAATCTGTGTTTTGTAGCAGTGAGGAAGAAAGTTATTTCTGTGCTTTCAGGAGTACAGAAAAGGATAATGCACATTCAGAGGAGGGGAGTTCTCCCTGCAGCAAGGCTAGCCTGCAGTCCCTCTCTCCTCCATCCAGAAGCCCAGGGATCCATTCCACACTGTGCAGCTTGACTCTTGTTCGGCCGATTTCTTTTCCAGTCCCTGAGTCTGAGCATCACTGCATGATGTTCCTTCCTCTGCTAAGCATCTTTCTAACTGTGACTGAAGAATCTGGCAAATGACCAAGTATTCTTTAACCTCCACATTAACTATTGTTAGCTTTGGCAAAGCCCAGCTCCCGGGATGCCTGGTGTGGTATCGCTTACTGCTGCAGCCTACAGGAACTGCTGTAGTGGCGAGATTCAGAGAACAGGGATCAGGTAGCAGATGCAAAACAGAGCTCTCACCCACAGTGCCCTGCATCCCCCCACTGCCTAATGAGCTTTGGGAACAGCTACAACTTTTAAGCTCCTTACTTCTGCAAAAGGTTTGGAGACAGTGCAGAACAGAGTCAGTCAGAGAAGCTCTATGCTAGATGAGTCCAAACGCTACTTTTAGATCACCAAGAAGTGTTGATAACTTTGCAGCTCCATAGAGTGTTATTTATCATTTAGGCATGGTGAGGAGATAGAGATGTTTGGCTCTAGCCAGCTTTGTCTGCTGGAAGATGGCACAGGCTGCACCACCTCCTCAAACCTCAACAGAACCTCTTGGCTTGTAGTCTTACTGCTACAGTCCTAACAGTAAAGTCTTTAGTCCCACATCCCACTGCACAAAACTAGGATATGTCTTTCTCCCCTCATTCTCATGAGTAAGTCCAACCAGTGAAATCAGTTATGGCTGCTCTGAGCAGTGCCAGAGATGGTTCTTTAGCCATTTTTTACTGCAGACTGCAGGCTTTGCAAAGCACCAGTTCCAGCCATATTCAGACAACCAAGTTCTACTGATGGTGAATCCTATGCAGAAATGTCCACAGCATTCATCAGGGATAGCTGAATTCAGGGACCAGACGGCAGGTTTTCTTAAACAGACTTTATGTTGCTTAATATAGCACACACTCTTCCCCAGTATCTGCACAACACTGAGATGGAGATGTTCTGAGATTTGCACTGAGGAAGACTGGAGAGGTGGGAGAAAGCCTGCAGGAGGAAGCATTTAAAAAGCAAGAGATGACTTTGAAGAAACATCATCTGCAAGCAACAATCTCCTAGCAGAGGACTTGCAATGCAGAGGCCTGGTTAGTAACGAAAACAAAATGCAAACCAGCGCGTAGTCAAGCAATGCAGTTGCAAATCCATCCAGGATTAGTCTCAAAAGCTGAAGATGTGAAGAGTTTAGTCTGGCTCATACCTTTCCTCTGGGGAGATGTCCTGCATTGTGCCTCACTGTAAGCCTACACAAAACTGCTCCGTGAGACCCGTGCACCACAGGCCTTCTCAGGCCACTCCAACGCTATCCAAGTTACAAAAACTACTTCAGTGCCAACACAACTGGATCCCTGCCGTGAGAAGACTTCCTTTGCCTTCTCATTTCTTCACTGAGATGCCGAAGTTCCTCTTGTATTTCCTTTAAGGTCATCCCTGGTTTGGACCTTCCCATTTTGGTACCTTGATTTCTGCTGGGTTTGTTCACAACAGCCCTTCTTTTTACATAGATAGAGGCAACCCAGGGAGTATCTGTTCCCTTCCTCTACCCCATGAAGGAAAATCTCTAATACCAGCAAACTGCTCAGAATTTTTTTGCATCAAAATGAGTAGTGTCTCTTGGGCTTGCCTCATTCCCACTATCCCTTCCATCAAAGCCAAGCACCTGCAAACATGGACTGCTGTGGAGCCCATATTGCAACTAATAAACAGAAGCACCAGCAGCCCCAAAATCTGCCTCATCAGACACTCGCTGCCAATTCAGGCAGCAACTGCAGCATACCACCCCTTTTTGCATAGGACAGGAGCTGGGCAACCCTCCTTCTGGAGCTGCTTTTGCCACCAGCTACCTGGACCCTTGTTTTATTGCAGATGTTTCCTTCCTGCTCCCTGCACGACTCCTCCAGCTACACGAGCTCCATCTGAAGTTCCATGGAGAGCCTTTTGCCTGCCCGTGCAGTGCATGACAAGGCACGCAGTGTGTTATACTAAACTCACACTCCATTCGTTCCGCATCAAGTGCCAACAGGACATTCAAAAGGCAAAGGTGGCCATCTCAGGCTAACTGTGAAAACAGCATGGATAGTACAAAAACTATCTTTAAGGCTAACATGACTGCTGTGAGCTTTTTAATTTAAGTAAAGTCTTCGCAGATACGCTTTCTTAAGAGGTACTTACCTGTCCCCAAGCCCTGGTATGTTTATTGATCACTGCCCACAAGAAACTGTACTTTATAGGACATACTGCCTCCTTATGATTGAAATAGCTTCCTTCCTTAATCAGCATATAATCAGATATTCCCACACAGGAGAACTATAGCCCTGATTGACAAGATAGTTATAAAAATAAACCTGGGGTTTAAATATAGCTTGCTCGTCTCCCTGGAAGGTATGTAGTATTGTGTTATACAAGTCTACCATAATTTTCCTTGAATTAATATAGTCCATATTGCCCCACTGCCTCGATTGCTATCAATTAAACTGCTCTCAGATTTGTGTTATACAGGAGAGCTGGCAGCTACGTTGGGTGGGAATGGCAACTCGCCTTTCCTCTGCATGGACTGACTTACCATCAGTATTTCATTGGCAATTAACACGTACAGGTTTTGAGTTCACGTACCAGTTGAATGTGTGATTTCCAATGCAATTGTAGAGGTGAATAGGTAAATAAGTGTGTAGGACCACACAGCTATGTATGGAAACAAATGCATATGCTCAACCCGAAGGGATATACATGGATGAGATACCTCTGTATGCAAACACACAGGCTAGCCAGGCAAGATTTAATTATCTTCTCTTTCTAGGGTGGACAGTTCAATAGCACAATACTCATTGTATTTCTTCCAATCTATCAGGATGTTCTGATGTATTAAATGTGCAATGTAACGAGAGCAGAGCTCTATAGCCCTGATCTCGTTTCAGAAAAAAAGAAAAATGAGAATTTTTTTTTAAACCCATTCTAATCATAAAACGCTTTTCATCTGTTAAAAACCTCCCCATTGCCGACTGGCTAAAAAACACGGGACAGACCTCATATTTATTATGCAAATCCTTAGCATTAAGAAAACAAATCACCAACTAACATCTGTCTCACCGTAAAGGAAAATAAATTAAAAACCCAGCCACCCTTTCCCTCACTCCCTACGCAGCGGGCCGAGCACCCCGCGGGATCGGCAGGGACGCGCCTCCCGCCCGCTCCC